>CM059261.1:8607155-8772155 GCA_030347555.1 Lablab purpureus | reverse complement strand
TTGACAACACCCCACTGTCGCCAGAAATTATCAAAATACTAAGTTTTCCCCTAATGTAGTATAGGGTTAACCTAGGTATCAATCCAAGAACACACCCCCATTTATGTCCATTGTTTCATACTCTCCTTCCAAATACAATTTAAAATTGGGGAAAGGTAAATCTTAGAAAACAGTAAAATTCAGAAAACAGAAATTAAAACATAAAACAGAAACAAAGCACAATGCAGAAAACAGAAATTAAAACTGTAAAACAGAAACAGAAATTCTAAAACAGAAACTGAAATTGAAAAACAGAAACAGAAAACTGTAAAACAGAAACTGAAATTGCAACTGTAATACGTAAACAGAAACAGAAATGTAAAACAGAACTGAGACAGAAACTGAAATAGAAAATGCAATACAGAAACGAAATTTGAAACTGCAAAACAGAAACAGAATTCTAAGACAAACAGTAAACAGAAATGGAGAACAAAACCAGAAACAGAAACTGGAATAAAATGCAAAACAGAAACTGAAATTTAAACTGCAGAACAAGAACAGAAATTGAAATTGGAAACAGTAATTGAAATTTCACGTAAGCATTGAATGTATTTTGTTATGTATTTCTCTCTTGCATATAAAACCACCAATTGATCAATCGGTAATTTCATAGAATTAGTTTTGATGAAGAATTGAATCCAATTCTACAACATTTTCTGCAGTTATCAATCAAAAACAACAATGTAAAAGTTCAAGAGAGAAAACAAACTCAAAGCAACCGATCGGTCTTTTATTCCCATGCTTCAACCGTGAAAAGAGAGAATTTGGAAACTTGACTTTTCATAAGCTTCTAAAGAAAAACAGAAAAACTGAAAAATGAACTCCTTAACTTCCACACTCTGTTCTGAGCATTTTTAACACTTATATAGCAGTTCTAGGAAGTGGACACGAATGGTCAAGTTCTGGATACAATGGGCCTATCAAAACTTATTTACAGCCCGCATAGAAATACACTGTATTTTTGCCTAACTTCTAAAAATCACTAAAAATAGCTCCAAGCTCCAAATGTGACGTTCCAGGTGTCCAAATTGAAGCCCCAAACGTGTAGAATTCAACGCAAAAGAATCAGCCCAAACGGACACCTATAGAAAAAGTTATAAGCAAAACAAGGAGCAAAGGTCAGAGCTGAAAAATACAGAAATACAACACAAAAATACAGTATAAGGGCATATTTACAAAATCTCCTATTTATTGCAGAAAATGCAAATACATGCTAAATGAAAGAAATAAGAAAAGAAGAAATACTTAGGAGATGCAATAAGACTATAAAAGTGTGTATAGAAAATGAATCATCACCGGTCTCGCAGCCTTCGATTCTCTCGGTCTACAGCCTCTAGTCTCTCGGGTCTCAGCCTCTGGCCTCGGTCTCGCAGCCTCGCAGCCTCTGGTCTCGCAGCCTCCGGCCTCTCGGTCTGCAGCCTCCAGCCTCTGGGCCTTCGGTCTCGCAGCTTCCAGCCTCTAGTCTCTGGGCTTCTAGTCTCGCAGCCTCGTAGCCTCCGGCCTCGCAGCTCGTGCAGCTCTGGGCCTCTAGTCTGCACCGCGCCTCTGGCCGCAGCCTCCACCTCTCGTCGCAGCCTCCAGCCTCCGGGTCTCGCAGCCTCTTGTCTACAATTTGTAGTCTCTGGTCTCGCACTTTCTAGTCTCTCGCCTCGCACTTCCAGCCTCTCATCTCGCAGCTCTCTAGTCTCTCGGTCTCGCAGCCTCCGCTGAGGCTACAGCCTCTGGCCTCGCCTCGTAGTATCCGGGCCTTCGTGTGCAATCTCCGGGCCTCTGGTTCGCAGCTTCGGGCCGTAGTCTAGCAGCCTCCAGCCTCTAGTCTCGCAGCTTCTAGTCTCTAGTCTCGCAGTCATAGCCTCTCGGTCTCGCAGCCTCTGGCCGCTAGCCTCTGCCTTCGGTCGCCAGCTTCCGGGCCTCGGTCTCGCAGCCTGCAGCCTCTTGTTTGCAGCCTCCACCTTCGTCGCTAGCCTGCAGCTTCTATTCTCAAGCCTCCAGCCTTCGGCTCTATGCGCTCCTGGGCCTGAGTCTCGCAGCCTCTAGTTTGGAGTTTCTAGCCTCCGGTCTCGCAGCATCTGGGCCTCGGTCTCGCAGATCTCAGCCTCTCGCTCGCAGCCTCCAAGATTAAGCCTCGCAGCCTCTGCTCTCCGTGATCGCCTCTCGTCCCCGTGATCGCCTCCGGCCTCCAATCTCGGTCTCGTAGTGTCCAGCCTCTGTCGCTAGCCTCGGGCCTCTAGTTTTGTAGTCTCTGGCCCCAAGTCTCAAGTCTCGTAGCCTGGGCCTCCAGCCAATCGTCTCACAATCTCCGGGCCTCTGTGTGCAGCTCTCTGTCTCTGGGCCTCAGAGTCCGCAGCTCTCCAATCTGCCTCTGGGCCTCGAGTCTCTAGTCTCGCATTCTCCGGCCTCTACTGCAGCCTCCGCCTCGGGTCTCGTAGTCCCCGCCTTGTGTGCGCCTCCAGCCTCTAGTCTCGCACTCCCGGCCTCGGTTAGCGCCTCTAGTCTCTCGGCTCTATAGCCTCCGGGCCTCGCAGCCTCTGGGCCTCTAGTCTCGCAGTGTCTAAGCCGCAGCTTCCACCTCCGAGCCACAGCTTACAGGCTGGCTCTCGAAGTCTCCAGCCTCCGGTCTCGCAGCTTCTGCCTCTAGCCTCGCACTTCTGGGCCTCGCTCGCAGCCTCCGGCCTCTGGTCCGCAGCCTCAGCCTCTAGTCTGCAGCCTCTGGGCCTCTCGTCGCAGCCTCCGGCCTCGGGTCTCGTAGCTATACGCCTCTAGTCTACAAGTGTCTGGGCCTCTGTATGCGCCTCCAGCCCCTGGCCTCGCAGCCTCGCAGCCTCTGCCCGCAGCCTTAGGTCTCTCGGTCGCAGCCTCCGGCCTCTGGTCTCGTAGTCTCCAATCTCTAGTCGCAGCCTCCGGCCTCTCGGTCTCGCACTCCCGGGCCTGGTCTCGCAGCCTCCGGCCTCTGGTCTACGCCTCCGGGCCTCGGTCTCGCAGCCTCCGGCCTCTCGTCTATAGTCTCTCGCTCTCGGGCCTCCGGCCTCTCGGGTCTCGTAGTCTCACTGCCTCGGGCCGCAGCCTCTAGCTTACTCGGTTTACAGCCTCGGGTTCGTGGGTCTCGCAGCCTCTAGTCTCGCTGCCTGCAGCCTCTGTCCTGAGTCTCTGGGCCTCGGTCTCGTAGTCTCCAGCCTCTAGCTCGCACTCTCTGCGCCTCGTCTCGTAGTCTTTAGTCTCGCTCTACGCCTCCGGCCTCGTAGTATGCGCCTCGGGCCTCGCCGCCAGCCTCTGGGCCTTCGGTCTCGCAGCCTACGCCTCTAGTCTACAGCCTCTAGTCTCTCGGGTCTCGCAGCCTCTGGCCTCTGGTCTCGCGACTTCTCCAGCCTCTCGCCTCGCAGCCTCCAGCCTCTAGTCTCGTAGTCTCCCGTCTCAAGTTTGGAGTCTCTAGTTTGCTGCCTCCACTCCTGGGCCTCGCAGCCTCCACTCTCTGGCCTCTGGCCCGCAGCCTCTGGGCCTCGGTCTCGTAGTCTCCGCCTCGGGTCTCGCAGCCTCAAGTCTCTCGGGTCTCGTAGTTTCTGGGCCTTTGGCTCTATGGCCTCCGGCCTTCTGTCCACAAGTGTCGAGTCTTTGGTCTCGCAGCTCTGGGCTTCTCGCCTCGCAGCCTCCGGGCCTCTAGTCTCAGTAGTCTCCCGTCTCAAGTCTCGCAGCCTCTAGTCTCTCGGGTCTCGCAGCCTCCGGCCTCTCGTGTGCGCCTCCTCGTGGTTCGATCCGCAGCCTCTGGGCCTCCGTGTGCGCCTCTAGTCTCTGGTCTCGCAGCCTCTGGGCCTCGGGTCTCAGTAGTCTCCACCTCTCGCTCGCAGCCTCCAGCTTAGTCTCCTGGGCCTCTATTCTGCAGCCTCAAGTCTCTAGTCTCGCAGCCTCTGGTCCATGAGCCTCTGGGCCTCGCTTTTACTAGGCCTCGTAGCTTCCGCTCGCAGCCTTTGCCCGTAGCTTCTAGCCTCGTAGCCTCTGCCCGCAGCCTCCATTCTCTCGGTCGCAGCCTCCGCCTCTTGTCTAGTGTCTCAATCTCTCACAAGATTCTCCGGCCTCTAGTCTCAAGTCTCTGGGCCTCGGGTCTCGCAATCTCCTGGCTCAGCCTCCAAAGTGTCCAATCTCGCGGCCTCCAATCGCAGCCTCTGGTCTGACTCCCTGTGCTCGGTCTCGCAGCCTCCAGCCCCTCGCTTGTAGTCTCTGGGCCTCGGGTCTGCAGCCTCCAGCCTCTAGTCTACAATCTCCGGGCCTCGGGTCTCGCATTCTCTCAGCCTCTGTGTCTCGTAGTCTCTGGGCCTGTGGTGTGCGCCTCGCGCCTCCGGCTCGTGGTCTTTGGTCTCAAGTCTCGCAGCCTCCACCTCTCGGTCTATAGTTCTGGGCCCCTGGGCCCCTGCCTCGCAGCCTCTGGCCTCCTCGCTCTCGGCCTCCGGCCTCTGGCCTCTAGTCTCTAGGCTGCAGCCTCGAGTCTAAGGTCTCGCAGCCTCTAGTCTCTGGCCGTAGCCTCGAAGTCCTCGCTTCTACAGCCTCTCGGCTATGGTCTCGCAGCTTCTCGTCTCGGTCTCGCAGCTTCTGGGCCTCCGGTCCGCAGCCTCTGGGCCTCCAATTGCAGCCTCCTAGTGTCCGGGCCTCGGGCCTCTCGGTTTGCAGCCTCTAGTATCTCGGTCTCGCAGCTTCTGGGCCTCTGGGCCTCCACTCTCCGGGCCTCAGCTTCTAGGCCGCAGCCTCGATTCTTCCGGTCTCGCAGCCTCTAGCTCTACAATCTCCGGCCTCTGGTCTGCAGCCTCCGGCCTCGGGTCTCGTAGTCTCCACTCTCTTGTCTCGCAGCCTCTAGTCTTCGGGCCGTAGTCTCGATTCTCTCGGTCTCGCACTCCTAGTCTCTCGGGTCCGAGTTCCGGCCTCTCGCCTCGCTATCTCCACCCTCTGTGTGCGCCTCCACCTCCGTGTGCGCCTCCGCCTCTCGCTCGCAGCCTCCACATCTCGCCTCGTAGCCTCCAACCTCTCGTCTCGCAGCCTAAAATCTCTAGTCTTCGCCTCTAGTCTCGCAGCCTTCGCATCTAGTTTGCAGCCTCTAGTCTCTTGTCTCGTAGTCTCCTCGTCTCTAGTCTTCATTCTACGCCTCCAGCCTAAGTCTCCAAAGTGTCTGGCCTCTAGTCTCTGGGCCTCGTAGCCTCTGGTCTCGCAGCCTCTGTGCTCTAGTCTCAGCACTCTAGTGTCTCGTCTCGTAGTCTCCGGGCCTCTGGTCCGCAGCCTCCGCCTCTCGGTCTCGCAGCCTCCGGGCCTCAGTCTCGCAGCCTCTGGGCCTCGGGTCTCGCAGCCTCCGGGCCTCGTGTCTCGTAGCCTCTGGCCTCTAGTCTCAGAGTCTCCGCCTCTCGTCCAAGTCCTCGGCCTCCGGCTCATGGCCTCTAGTCTCAGCCTCCAGCCTCTGGGTCTCGAGTCTCCGGGCCGCAGCTTCCAGCCTCTCGCTTCTCGCCTCCGGCCACCGGCCTCCTGGCCTCTAGTCTCTAGGCCGCAGCCTCGAGTCTTTGGTATGCAGCCTCGAGTCTCGAGATGCGCCTCGAGTCTCTAGTCTACGCCTCCAGCCTCTCGGTCTCAGCTTCCAAGCCTCTGGTCTCGCAGCCTCCAGCCTCCAATCTGCAGCCTCGGCCTCCGGCCTCAAGTCTCTGGCTGCAGCCTCGAAGCTTCGGTCTCGCAGCCTCTAGTCTCTGGTCTATGGCCTCCGGGCCTCGAAGTCTCTGGTCTCGCAGCCTCCATTCTCTCGCTCTGAGTCTCTGGGCCTCTAGTCTCTGGCCCTCGGGTCTGCAGCCTCGAGTCTCTCGGGTCCGCTGCTCTCCGGCCTCTCTGGTCTCAGCTCTGGGCCTGGTCTCGCAGCTTACAGCCTCGGGTCTCGTAGCCTCGCAGCCTCTAGTCTCAAGTCTCCGGCTACGGCCTCGAGTCTCCGGGTCTCGTAGTCTCCACTCTCTCGCTCGTAGCTTCTGGCCTCTAGTCTCGCAGCCTCTGTGCTCGTCGTCAGCTTCCTAGTCTCTCGCTCGCAGCCTCCAGCCTTTGGTCTCGCAGCTTCCATTCTTCGGTCTAAAGTCTCCGGCCTCTGCTTCTGGCCTCTGGCCTCCACTCGCTGTTTTCAGCCTCTAGTCTGCAGCCTCTGGCCTCCACTCGCAGCTCGTAGCCTCTCGGTCTCAGTAGTCCGCAGCCTTCGGGTCTCGTAGTCTCGCAGCCTTTGGTCTCGTAGCCTCCAGCCTCTAGTCTCGCAGCCTCCTGTGCTCGGTCCGCAGCTCTCAGCCTTTCATCTCGCACTTCCACCTTCGGTCTCGCAGCCTCCACCTCTCGGGTCTCGTAGCCTCCAGCCTCTAGTCTACGCCTCCAATCTCTCGCCTACAAGTGTCCGGCCTCTGGTCCGCAGCCTCCAAAGGTCTAGTCTCCTCGTCTCTAGTCTCGCAGCCTCCAGCCTCTAGTTTGCAGCCTCCAAGATCTACTTTGCAGCCTCCAGCCTCTTGTTTGTGGTCTCCAGCCTCTAGTCTCGTAGCCGCCAGCCTCGGGTCTGCAGAGTCTCGGCCTCTAGTCTCAGTAGTCTCCGAGCCCTTGGTCCAAGTCTCCAGCCTCCGGTCTCGCAGCCTCCAAGTGTCTACTCAGAGTCTCCGGCCTCTCTCTCGCAGCCTCTAGTCTCTCTTCTAGAGTCTCCAGTCTCTCGTCTGCAGTCTCTAGGATCTAGTCTGCAGTCTCCAGTCTCTCGTCTGCAGTCTCCAATCTCTGGTCTGCAGTGTCTAGTCTCTGGTCTACAGTCTCCATTCTTTGGTTTGCAATCTTCGCCTCGGTTTGCAGCCTCCAGCCTCTAGTCTCGAGTCTCTCGGTCTCGCAGCCCCGCCTCTAGTCTCTAGTCTCCGGTCCGCAGCCTCGCCTCTAGTCTCCAGCCTCTGGGTCCGCAGCAGTCTAGTCTCCGGTCTCGCAGCCTCCAGCTTGTGGTCTCGCAGCCACTTGTCGCCAGCCTCCACCTCTAGTCTCGTAGTCGCCGCCTCTAGTCTCGCAGCCTCTAGTCTCTCGGTCAGCAATCTCCAGCCTCTAGGCCTCTGGCCTCCAAGTGTCTAGTCAAGACTCTCCAGCCTCTGGGTCTCCGGCCTCGGGTCTCCGGGCCTCTTGTCTCAGCCTCCGGGCCTCCGGGCCTCGCTCAGCAGAGTCCAGCCTCTCATCTATAGTCTCCTCGTCTCTTGTCCAAAGTCTCCGCCTCTCATCTCCGGGCCTCCGGGCCTCTACTCTAGAGTCTCCGGCCTCTCATCTCGCAGCCTCCGAGCCTCTAGTCTCTAGTCTCTCGGTCTCGCAGCCTCTAGCCTCGGTCCGCAGCCTCGCAGCCTCTAGCTCGCAGCCTCTGGGCCCCGGCCTCTCGCCTCGCAGCCTCCAATCTTTGGTCTCTGGGCCTCCGAGCCTCGCAGCTTCTGGGCCTCGGTCTCGCAGCTCCCTGGGCCTCCAGCCCCTGGGCCTCTGGGCCTCGCCTTTGTCTCGTAGCTCAGTAGTCTCTGGTCTCGCAGCCTCCGGGCCTCTCTGCTCAGCCTCTGGCCTCTAGTCTCGTAGCTTCGAGCCCCTGGTCTCGTAGCCTCCTATCTTCGGTCAATGCCTCCAGCCTCTTGTCTCGTAGTCTCCACTCTCTCGCCTCGCAGCTCTCCGGCCTCTCATCTCGCAGCTTCCAGCCTCTCGCTCGCAGCCTCTGGGCCTCCGCCTCTCGCTTGCAGCCTCTAGCCTCTAGTCTCGTAGTCTCCGGCCTCTAGTCTCGCAGTGTCTCAGCCTCTCGCTCGCAGCCTCTAGTCTCTCGTCCGCACTCCCAGCCTTTGGTCTCGCAGCCTCCATTCTTTGGTCTACGCCTCCATTCTCTCGGTCTAAAGTCTCTGGGCCTCGGTCTCGCAGCCTCCGGCCTCCACTCGCTGTCTTTCGCCTCTCGCCTCGTAGTCTCTGGCCTCCACTCGCAGCTCTCTGGGCCTCGGTCTCGCAGCCTCGCAGCCTCTCGGGTCTCGCAGCCTCTCGGTCTCTAGTCTCGTAGTCTCCGCCTCGCTTCGCAGCCTCCGGGCCTTCATCTCGCACTCTCGGCCTCTCGCTCGCAGCTCTCTAGCCTCTCGCTCGCAGCTCTCCGGGCCTCTAGTCTCGCAGCCTCTGGGCCCCTGGTCTCGCGGGCTCCCTGGCCCTCGGGTCAACAGCCTCTGGGCCTCCGGTCTCGTAGTCTCCACTTCTCTCGCTCGCAGCTCTCCAGCCTTCGTCTCGCAGCCTCCAGCCTCTCGTCTATAGTCTCCAGCCTCCAGCCTGGCTGCCTCGCAGCCTCTAGGCCTCTAGTCTCGCAGCCTCTAGTCTTTGGTCTACAGCTTCCACTCGCAGCCTCTAGTCTCTCGTCCGCAGCCTCCGCCTCTCGCTCGTTGTTTCTAGTCTCGTCTCGCAGCCTCCAGCCTTTTGGTCTCGCAGCCTCCATTCTCTCGGGTTCAGAGTCTCCAGCCTCCGGTCCGCAGCCTCGGGCCTCCACTCGGCTGCTTTCGCCTCTCGCCTCGCAGCCTCCAGCCTCCACTCGCAGCTCTCCGGCCTTCTGGTCCGCAGCCTGCAGCCTCTGGTCTCGTAGCCTTCGCCTCTAGTCGCTAGCCTCCAGCCTCCGGGTCTCGCAGCCTCCAGCCTCTCATCTTTTATCTCCACCTCCGGTCTCGCAGCCTCCACCTCCGGTCTCGCAGCCTCCAGCCTCTAGTCTACAGCCTCCACCTCTCGTCTACAGTGTCTCAGCCTCTAGTCTCAGTAGTGTCCAAAGTGTCTAGTCTCCTCGTCTCTAGTCTCGCAGCCTCCAGCCTCTCATCTCGCACTTCCACTATCTACTTTGCAGCCTCCAGCCTCTTGTCTCGTGGTCTCCGGCCTCTAGTCTCGTAGTCTCCAGGCCTCCGGTCTCGCAGAGTCCGAGCCTCTAGTCTCGTAGTCTCCAGCCCTTGGTCTCAAGTCTCTAGTCTCTCGGTCTCGCAGCCTCCAAGTGTCTACTATACAGCTTCCGCCTCTCTCTCGCAGCCTCCAGCCTCTGGGCCTCTCGCCTCGTCAGCCTCCACCTCTCGGTCTCGCAGTGTCTAGTCTCCGGTCTACGCCTCCATTCTTTGGTCTCGCAATCTTCGGCCTCTCGGTTTAGCGCTCGCAGCCTTCTGTGTGTAGCCCGCAGCCTCTCGTCTCGCAGATCTGGGCCTCGTGTGCGCCTCTGGCCTCGAGACTGCAGCCTCTGGGCCTGGTCTCGCAGCTTCGATTCTTCGGTCGGTAGTGTCTCGGCCTCTCGGTCTCGCAGCTTCTGGGCCTCTCGGTCCTGCTGCCTCCGGGCCTGCCTACGCCTCTGCGCCTCTCTTCGTAGCCTCTGAGCCTTCGGTCTCGTAGCTCTCTAGATCTAGTCTCGCAGCCTCTGGCCTCTCGCTCGCAGCTTCCACCTTCGGTCTCAGTAGTATAGTCTCCGGTCTCGCAGCTTCCATTCTCCGGTCTGCACCTTTCGGCCTCTGGTCTACACCGCAGCTCTCGTGTGTGCCTGTAGCTTCTCGGGTCTGCAGCTCTGGGCCTCGGTCTCGCAGCTTCTGGGCTCTCGGGCTCGCACTCTCTGGGCCTCTGGTCTCGCAGCTGTTCTGCTCTACGCCTCCAAGTGTCTGCCATAGCTCTCCGCCTCGGTCTCGCAGCTTCTGGCCTCTCGGTCACTAGCCTCTGGCCTCTGTCTCGTAGTCTCCGGGCTTCTATGTCTCGCAGCCTCTAGTCTCGCAGCCTCCAGCCTCTCGGTTTGTAGTCTCCTAGGCCTCTGGTCCGCAGAGTCTGGGCCTCTAGTCTCGTAGTCTCCAGCCTCTACTCGCAGCCTCCAGCCTCTGGTCTCGCAGCCTCTGGGCCTCGGTCTCGCAGCCTCCGCCTCGGTTTGAAGTCTCCGGGCCTCCGGTCTACAGCCTCAGTGTCTACTCAGCAGCCTCCAGCCTCTAGTCTCGCAGCTTCCACCTCTCGGTTCGCAGCCTCCAGGCCCCTGGCCTCGCAGCTGTCCGGGCCTCCTCGTATCTAGGCTGCAGCCTCGATTCTCCGGTTTGTAGTCTACGCCTCTGGTCCGAAGTCTCTCATCTGCAGTCTCCAATCTCTGGTCTGCAGTCTCAAGTCTCTGGTCTGCAGTCTCTAGTCTCTAGTCTATAGTCTCCATGATGAGTCATTATTTTCCCTTATTTTCTTACCTTTTTGTACTTGTTTTCATCTCTAATTTGTGCTTAATTGTTTATATTTTGTACTAATTTCTATTAGGGATATATTTGGACTAGAAATTCATATTTTAATTAATTTGAATTTTCTAAGTTTAATTATTCCAATTTTTATTTTCAGGGCAGTTTAAAATTGTTTTGGGCTTGGGAATTAATTCATGGACTTCAAGAGGAGCTGCCACGTCACAACTTGGACCAGATTTGTTTCTTTGGTTTTTTGGCCGAATGGGTCTAGGGTTTCGTGCCCATGCAGACGTGAGAGTGCAGCTACAAGTAGGACAATTGAAGGAACACAGAAGACAGCAGCGCGGCACAACACGACAGAGTAGCAGATATTTTTAGGTTTACATTTTCTTCAGAGCCAGAGAGACCATTGAGTTTACGTTTTGTTTTTTTGGTTTTCAATTCAGAATTCGTTTACTGTTCCATTGTTTTGCAATTGCATTTTACGTTTTCAATTTCAATTTCAGTTTTCAATTTCGTTTTCAATTTAGTTTTCATTTTGCGCTTTAAATTTTGTTTTTGTTTTCATGCTTTAAATTTCGCTTTGCTTTGCAATGCATTTTCTATTTTCTCGAGTTAATGGAAGGCTAAAACCCCAGGGTGGGACTCTTGGGCATGCTGCACTCACTCTGATGGAGGTTCTGTGTGTTTTTTGGCTTTGTACGTTTGATTCTCCAATGTGAAGTCTCTGTTCTGGAGGATGCTTAATCCCTTGGAAGGAGACCTTACAAGATTCACGTTTGCTTAATTCGTGTAGGGAAGTCTTGGGTTAACTTTCGCTTAGTTGGTTAATCTAGACCGAACAAGGATTAAACGGACTAATAATCTGTTGTGAGCCAAGGATGTCAGAGATGCATTATGTTCAAGAGTCTTGCCTATTTTAATTATTGCAATTAATTTGTTATTTGTCCGCTATATTTTAATTAACCATCTATTCTATCCAAAACCCCCATTGCATTGCATGTTCAATCTTTTGACAAGTGAAAATTGGTCCTTGAGAGACGACCTAGGAGTCACTTCTAGTACTACATTTAATTGTTTTTTTATTTGACCGAGTACGGCATCGATCAAATTTGGCGCCGCTGTCTGGGATCAACGCTTCTCGTCCAAAGGTTGTGTTTTTGTGTTTTGTGTTGCTGCGTGTTTCAGTGTTGTGTTGAATTCGTATTTTTTGTTTTGTTTTGCAGCAACGTGTTTGGTTATCTAATTGTTTCGTAGTTTTTTTTTGTGGTGTTGTTAAGTGTTGCATTGCAGGTGTAGCAAAAGAAACAAGGGAATTTCGAATTGAGGAGCCTGTAGCTGCAGTAATAGTGCCTGAACAGTAACCCGATTTTCCCAATTTTTGTTTTAATAGCTAGACTTGTTATTTTTGTTTGAATTTTTGTGTGCACATTTCTTTTGATCCATATTTTGTTTGAAAAATCCCAGAAGCACATATAGTGGCCCAGATTTTTGATAACCGAAAATTGATTTTTAGAAAACTTCAAACAACCATAACTTTTGCCTCTAGCTATCGAATTGGACATATTATATATGCATTTGGGGTAGAAAAATGAGATCTACGTGATGGCTAATCCGCAAAGCGGATTGGGGTAAGTAAAAATCTCCAAAAAAAGGCCGTTTTCTATTTTATTTTTATTTTTGAAGTTTTATTGCTCTTATTTTTCATACTTTCTGGTAGTGGTTCATATAGCTATCCTTTGAATTTTGCTTTGAAATTTGGTGTACTGTCTTTTCATGATTTTAGGGTGTTACTCACAAAATTTCAGCTCATTTGGACTTCGTTTGAGTATAGTTCCAGTTTTACCTCTATGTATGCTTATGTGTGAATTGCATGATAGTGCATGACTAGAGCCAATCCAGGACGGTTACAACCCTTTGATCCTGAAATAGATAGGACCTTTCATACATTAGTTAGGCACTCTAGGAATTTGTCTTTAGATTCTATATCATTAGATACCATTAGTTTAAGTAGTTCTGAGCATTCTCCCTCTGTGTCTGCAAACTTTAATTCTGTGCTTGCTGATTCTGATTCTAATTCGATTCTAATCCTCGCTAACTTTCACACCGAGAACAATATGGCTCAACCTCCACCTCGTGAGAGGACTCTTAGGAGCCGGCGGCACCTGATTTCACTTACGAAAGCCTCGTGCATTCAGAGATCCCGAGGATGTTTCATATGTTCTAAAGACTGGATTAATACATTTGCTACCCAGTGTTCCATGGTCTTGCAGGAGAATGTCCACACAAACATCTCGAAGGAGTTCCATATAGTCTGTTCCTCCATGAAGCCACAAGATGTTTTACAAGATCACATCTTTTTGAAGGCATTTCCACACTCTCTGGAAGGTGCTGCTAAAGACTGGTTGTACTGCCTTGCGCCCAGATCCATCACTAGTTGGGATGACCTTAAGAGAGAGTTCCCGAATAAATTCTTCCTCGCTTCTGAACAACAAAGAATCGAAAAGATATTTCGTGAATCCGACAGATGAGTGGAGAGACCTTGTACGAGTACTGGGAGAGATTTAAAAAATTATGTGCAAGTTGTCCCCACCATCAGATTTCTGAACAGCCTCTTATTGCAGTATTTTTATGAAGGCCTCAATAGTATGGAGAGGAGTATGATTGACGCCGCCAATGGAGGAGCTCTTGGTGACATGACTCCCGCAGAGGCTAGGAACTTAATTGAAAAATGGCCTCCACTCTCGCAATTCAGGCTGAAACGATGCTATTGTTCTCGTGGGAATTCATGATGTGCCTCGTCGCTGATTTTTCTTCATCTCGCAGATAGGAAGCTTGAGGGAAAGCTTGATGCCTTGGTCAATTTGGTCACTCAACTTGCCATGAACCAAAAATCTGCACCTACATCTGTGGCAAGGGTTTGCGGCATTTGCACATCAATTGACCATTATACAGATCAGTGTCCATCAGTGCAGCAGCCTTCTGATGTTCATGCTCCTCAAGCCTATGCTGCAAACATCTACAATAATAGACAACACAGCAAAGCAGAATTATGATCCGTCCAAAGAATAGATATAACCCAGGATGGAGGAATCATCCTAATCTTAGATGGTCTCCAAGCAGCAAAGAAGAACAACATCCTCGCACCACCATTTCGTAGTTCTCGCTGGTCCCTGGCCCAAGCGCACCTTATGTGCCTCCACCAAGACAACAACAATATCACAGTAGCAGTAATGAAGTTCCCGCACCACCACCTCCTCAATCTTCTACTTCGAACCTTCATTGAGGAGTTAGTGAGGCGTATGACTCTCCAAAATATGCAATTCCAAGCAAGAGACCGGAGCTTCCATCCGTAGCTTGACCAATCGGGATAGGGCGATGGCTACTCAACTCGAATCAGCATAGCCACAAAATTCAGATAGATTGCCTTCTCAAACCGTGCAGTAATCCGAAAAATGTTAGTGCCATCACATTGAGGTCGGGCAAACAGATTGACATACCCACTGCAAGCACTCTTCATCGCACTAACCTGCTTCTCGCACTCGAGCCTGTTTCTCGCACTCGAGCAAAGTGATGAGCAACCAGCTGGTGCCCGAATTTTCATGCAGTGGACCTTCTTCCAAAGACTAGCCTCGATTTGTAGCAGCCTACCTCCTATCCCTCTTCCATTCCCTCCCAAATTGATTCCAAGCAAAAAGATGGAAGAACTGGATAAGGAGATATTGGAGACCTTCAGAAAGTAGAGGTGAACATACTTCTGCTTGATGCCATCAAGCAAATCCCGAGATATGCAAAATTCCTCGAAGGAGCCGTGCACTCATAAGAGGAAAATGAAGGGCAATGAGAGAATCAAGCATGGGCGTAAATGTATCTCGCTTTGATAGGTAAATCTGTTCCGCACATTCCCGAAAAATGTAAGGACCTGTGTACTTTCTCGCATACCTTGTGTTATAGGGAATAACAAATTTGAAAATGCCATGCTTGATTTGGGTGCTTCTATAAATGTCATGCCTCGTCTATATTTAAATCTCTGTCTCTTGACCTCTGCAACCTACGGGTGTGGTGATATAGTTGGCAAATAGAAGTGTTGCCCACCCTACTGTGCTTTCATTGAGGATGTGTTAGTTCTGGTGAACCGATTTTTCCGCCGATTTCTATGTGCTTGACATGGAGGACTGGATTCTCCCATGGATCTCGTGCCAATCATTTTTGGCGCACTCATTTTTGAAAACAGTCCGAACTAAGATTGATGTGTATGCCGGTACATTGTCCATGGAATTTGGTGATAGTATTATCCATTTTAATATTCTTGATGCCATGAGACATCCATCCGAAGATCATTCTGTTTTTCGTGGCCGAGATACTTGATGTTGTTGTTGATGAGTATGTTTCGATTTTCATTCTTTGCATGATAAGAAACATCATTTTCTATCCGATCCATATACTTCTCTCAATAGAACTGAATCTAAATATGTTTCTGAATCGGTTTCGAGCTCGAGCTTGCTCGATGTGTCGAGCTCGTATGACTGTGTCTTAATTCTTTAGAGTCGAATGCGCTAACCATGTTGCAGTGAAGTACACATGAATCTGACTTGCAGGTTGAGGTACATGTTGTGGAACCCTTAGTTCCTTCTACTGCTCAGCCAGCTCCCATTCTACACTTGAAACCTTTACCAGAAAACCTCAAGTATGCCTACTTGGAGGATGATCGAAGTCGCCAAGTGATCATTTCCACCTCCCTTGATGTTGTTCAAGAGGCGAGGTTGTTGCATGTTCTTAAAAAGCATAAGAAAGCCATCGGTTGACTCCCAGCGACATTCCCGGTATCGCCCCATCCACATGTATGCACAGGATACTCTTAGAGGATCGGAGCTAAGCCGATGAGGCAGCCGCAGAGGCGACTCAACCCCCGTCATTTTGGACGTAGTAAAGAAGGAGGTGACCAAGCTTCTTCAGCCGGGATCATTTATCCTATATCGATAGTCAATGGG
Organism: Lablab purpureus; assembly: GCA_030347555.1. NCBI lineage: Eukaryota > Viridiplantae > Streptophyta > Magnoliopsida > Fabales > Fabaceae > Lablab > Lablab purpureus. The sequence goes on along the minus strand of CM059261.1, from coordinate 8,756,941 downwards.
TGAGTCCTGGCCCAGGTGGTCCCCAAGAAGACAGCCTCACTGCTGTGAAAATGAGAAGAATGAGCTCATTCCCACTAGAGTGCAAAACAGCTTGGAGAGTCCGCATTGACTACCGAAGGTTGAATCAAGCAACACGTGAAAGATCATTTTCCGCCGCCCTTCATTGATCGATGCTTGAGCGCCTGGCGTGTAAATCTCACTATCGCTTTCTTGATGGTTTTTCCGGTTATTTTCAAATCCATATTGCTCCCGAGGATCAAGAGAAAACCACATTCACCCGCCCCTTTGGCACTTTTGCCTATAGGAGGATGCCCTTTGGCTTATGCAATGCCCCGGCACATTCCAAATGTGCATGCTTAGTATCTTTTCCGATTTTCTTGAAAATTGCATAGAGGTGTTTATGGATGATTTCACCGCTTACTGATCCTCTTTGATGCATGCTTAGATAATTTGGATAGAGTGCTTAATAGATGCATTGAAACCGATCTTGTTCTGAATTTTGAAAATGTCACTTCATGGTAGAACAGGGTATAGTTTTAGGGCATATTATTTCTAGTAAGGGCATAGAAGTAGATCCCGCAAAAATATCTCGTTATTTCACAATTGCCTTACCCTCTTAGCGTGCGAGAGGTGCGATCTTTTCTTGGCCATGCAGGTTTCTACAGACGCTTCATCAAAGATTTCAGTAAGAAGGCCCTTCAACTGTCCAATCTGCTCTAGAAGGATGTTGACTTTGTTTTTTATGATAGGTGTAAACAGGCTTATGACTGCCTCAAGGAAGCATTGACCACCACTCCAATCATTCATGCACCGGATTGACACTCCCATTCGAGCCGATGTGTGATGCATCCAATTATGCATTGGGAGTCGTCCCGGCACGTAGGGTTGACAAGTTGCCTCGGTGATATATTATGCTTCCAGGACTTTGGATGTCGCTCAAGCAAACTACACCACAACAGTAAAAGAGTCGCTTGCTATTGTTTTCGCTCTTGATAAATTTAGATCATATTTGCTTGGTTCTCGTGTTATTGTTTATACTGACCATGCAACTCTGAAGTACCTGCTAAAAAAGGCTGAGTCAAAGCCCAAATTGATCAGGTGGATGCTCTGCTCCAAGAATTTGATCCGATATCCGTGACGTGAGTGGAGCACTGTAATTTGGTAGCGCACCATCTCAGCAGGATTGAAAGAGCCGAGGATAATGCCGACGCCTTGCCCATCCAGGACAATTTTCCCGATGAAAATTTGCTCACTTTCTCTTCTCGTTTCTTCCTGTTTCTACCACCCCTTGGTTTGCAAATATTGTTAATTTTTTAGTTGCTTCTGTTTTTCCTCCCTTAGCATCTCGAGCTCAAATTGATAAAATTAAGAGTGATGCTAAGCATTATATTTGGGATGACCCCTATTTGTGGAAGTTATGCAATGACCGTGTAATCGTGAGATGTATTCCGTATCATGAGATTGACTCGATCCTCGCAGCTTTGTCACTCTTCCGCACTACGTGGCCATCTAGGCATTCAGAGGACAGCTCGCAAAGTGCTCGATTGTGGTTTATACTCGGCCCACCATCTTCGTGAGATGCGTGGAAGATTTGTAGCACTTGTGAGCAAAGTGTCGACGAGCAGTGAGGATCCCTTACATGGAGACAAGCAGATGCCTCAACGAACCCATGTTGTTCTCGTGAGGTGTTTGATGTCCTGGGTATTGATTTCATGGGTCCCTTTCCTGTTTCTTTTGGTTTTTCCTACATTCTTTAGCTGTTGATTATGTTTCAAAATGGGTGGAAGCCAAAGCCACCAGTGACTAATGATGCTCTAGGTTGTTGTGGATTTTGTTAGATCTCACCTATTTTGCAGTGTTTGGAGTACCCAGAGCTATTGTTAGTGATCAAGGCACCCATTTCTGTAATGTATCTATACAGAGCTTTGCTCAAGAAGTATGGGTGGTGCACGTAATTTCTACACCCTACCACCCTCAAACCAACTGGCAAGCCGAAATTTCAAACAAGGAGATCAAGAGAATCTTAGAGAAGATTGTCCAACCCAACGTAAAAGATTGGAGTAACAGGTTGATGATGCTCTTTGGCGCATAGGACTCGCCTACAAAGCACCCATAGGGATGTCCCCTTATCGGGTTGTCTTTGGTAAGGCATGTCATTTACCTCGTTGAGATTGAGCATCGGCCTATCAGGTCGTGAAGACTTGCAATTTCTCCATAGATCAGCCGGTAAGGAAAGGCGGTTGCAACTAAATGAGCTTGATGAGATCCGCTAGAAGCCTACGAGAATTCAAAATTCTACAAGGAAAACCAAGAAGTTCCATGACACTTGATAGCTAGAAAGGATTTCATGGTTGGCCGCAAAGTTCTGTTATACAATTCTCGACTCGGACTCATGGGTGGTAAGTTACGATCAAAGTGGATTGGACCTTTGTTGTTACTAATGTTTATCCTTATGGTACAGCTTGAGATCAAAAGTGAATCCACGTATAAGAGCTTTAAGGTCAACTGGCACCGTCTCGAAGCCCTTCCTCAAGCAATCCTTCTTGTTGGATGTTGTCGTGGAGGAGATGTCTCTGCTTGACCCTGCTTCTCTCCCACCATGACTTAGGGAGTTTTCTTTTTCCTTCTCCCTCTTTACTTTTTATTGCACTTGTCCAGATCTATTGATTGTTCTGATTTCTCTGATCTTCTGTTTGTGCCACATTGGGACAATGTGTAGTTTAAGTGTGGGGGGGAGACTGTTCTTTGTTTACGTCTTTCTTGTTGTTTTTTTTGTTAGTTTGAGTCCTTGTCGTGAGTACAGTTTCGCATATTTCCTTTTGATTTCTGGGTTTTGTTTAGGTTGTAGGCTCTTACTTCACTCTTGGATACGAGTTGCTTGATACTCGTATGGATTGAAATCCTTATTTTTCTCTCGCTTGGAATGATGATTACGAGGCTTGAGAGGTTGATTTAATTGTGACGTAGGTTATACCATGTGTGAGGATTTGAGCCACTATCTATTCTTTCTTGTGTGTTATGCCTCTTGATTGCTTTGCACAGCTTGCCTTGTCTTGACTCTGCTTGATACTTCTTGGTTCACATGCATGTTTGGATATGATTAAGGCATTTGTTCTCATAAGCCCTCGGCCAAATAAGCTTACCCTCGAATTAATTCCTTTGTTAACCCCTCGCTGAGCCTCGCATTCCCTTTCTTTGTTTGAAGCTCATTACAAGCCTTAAGTGAAAAACCTATGATTACCTTAACCTTAGGCAATTTTTGGAGCATTGGAATCGCTTTGGGAATAAGTTCTTGAATAAGTGTGGGGTGTCTCATTGGTTATTTTATTTTGGCTAGTTGGTTCTTTCTCACTGTACATATCTCAACGTTTCATGATATATTGTTTATTCATTGCTAAAAAAAAAAAAAAAAAAGAAGAAGAAGAAAAAGAAAAAGAAAAAGTGGTTTTGTTTGAGGCAAAGGAAAAGGAATGGTGTTAGAGGTTTTTGGGTTTTGCTCTTATGCTTATTTCTCACTTATTCCCCATTGCTCCTCTAGTTCCTCCGGTTTGTAGCTACTTATCCTATATTTTATCCTCTACCCTCGTCCTTGACCACATTACAACCCCGGAAAGACCTTATGATCCTTATGTGCATGTTTATTAGGTGTTGATTTTAGAGGCTTGCCAAGTCTATCTCGCCGCTTGTTTTTCATGAGTGCTTTGAGAGTATACAGCTACTCTAGACACTTGAGAGATACAAAGTGATATAAGTGCATCTTGTGAGATTTTGTTGCTTTTAATTCACCTCTTGATGTCGATCGATTATCTTACCATGTTTTGGCATGTTTGGATGATTTCCGTAAGTATCTAGTTTCTCCGATTCTTCGTGTGTTGGATGTTGTCTACTCCCTTCTCGCTCCCAGGATTCATTAAGGAGTGCGTAAATCTGCTTTGTTTTCTTGTGTGTCTTCTTGTTTCGCTTTCTTCCCGTTAGCGCCGCTCTCTTTGATATATTTGGAGTTTTGTTCCTTGCTTTGAATTTTGATTTTGCCCAGGAGTGCGAAAAGAATAAGTGTGGGGGAATTTGATGAGTCATTATTTTCCTTATTTTCTTACCATTCTCGTACTTGTTTTCATCTCTAATCTGTGCTTAATTGTTTATATTTTGTACTAATTTCTATTAGGGCTATATTTGGACCAGAAATTCATATTTTAATTAATTTGAATTTTCTAAGTTTAATTTTTCCAATTTTTATTTTCAGGGCAGTTTAAAATTATTTTGGGCTTGGGAATTAATTCATGGACTTCAAGAGGAGCTGCCACGTCACAACTTGGACCAGATTTGTTTCTTTGGTTTTTGGGCCCAATGGGTCTAGGGTTTCGTGCCCATGCAGACGTGAGAGTGCAGCTACAAGTAGGACAGCTGAAGGAACACAGAAGACGGCAGCGCGACACAACACGGTAGAGTAGCAGATATTTTTAGGTTTACGTTTTCTTCAGAGCCAGAGAGACCATTGAGTTTACGTTTTGTTTTTTTGGTTTTCAATTCAGAATTCGTTTACTGTTCCATTGTTTCGCAATTTCATTTTACGTTTTCAATTTCAATTTCAGTTTTCAATTTCATTTTCAATTTCGTTTTCATTTTGCGTTTTCAATTTTGTTTTCGTTTTGCATTTTAAATTTCGTTTTTGTTTTGCAATGCATTTTCTATTTTCTGAGTTAATGGAAGGCTAAAACCCCAAGAGTCTCTGGTCTGCAGTCTCCAGTCTCTGGGCTGCAGTCTCCATTCTCTAATCTATAGTCTCCTCGTCTCCGGGCCTGCAGCCTCCGGGCCTCTGGGCCTCAGCCTCTGAGCTCCCTGGGTCTCGCAGCCTCTAGTGTCTCGGTCTGCAGCCTCTGAGCTTCTAGTCTCGTAGCTCTCGAGTCTCTAGCCTGCAGCTCTCACTCTCAGTGTCCGCAGCCTCCGGCCTTTGGTCTCGTAGCCTCTAGGCCTCGGTCTCGCAGCTCTCCAGCCTCGGGTCTCGCAGCCTCTGGCCTCTGGTCTCGTAGCCTCGAGTCTCTAGCCTCGCAGCCTCTATTCTTAGGTCTCGTAGTCTCCGAGCCTTTTGGTCTCGCAGCCTCAGGCCTCGGTCTCGCAGCCTCTAGCCTCTGGGTCTCAGCCTCTGGGCCTCTGGCCCGTATTCTCCAGCCTCTCGTCCGTAGTCTCCACTCTACTCGCAGCCTCTAGTCTCTAGTCTACAGCCTCCGGCCTCTCGTGCAGAGTGTCCAGCCTTTCAGTAGTGCGCTCTCCACCCTCTAGCCCTCGGCGGCAGCCTCGATTCTCCGGTCTGCAGCCTCTAGTCACTGGTTTCCAGGCCTGGCGCCTTCGGTCTCTGGCCGCAGCTCTCCAATCTCAGTCTCGCAGCCTCCAGTGTCCGTGTGCGCCTCCAATCTCTGGTCTACAGCCTCTAGTCTACAATCTCCGGGCCTCTCGTCCGCAGCCTCTACTTTCTACTCGCAGCCTCCAGGCCCCTAGTCTTCGGGCCGCAGCCTCCAGCCTCTAGTCTTCGGGCTGCAGCCTCCGGGCCTGTGGTCTCGTAGTCTCCAGTGTCCGGTCTCGCACTCCCAGCCTCTCGCCTCGCAGCCTCGGCCTCTGGTCTCGTAGTCTCTCGTCTCGGTCTCGCAGCCTCTAGGCCTCGCCTCGTAGTCTCTGGGCCTCTCGCTCGCACTCTCCGTCTCTAGTCTCGCAGCTCTCCGGGCCTCGGGTCCGCTGCCTCGTAGTGTAGCGCCTCTCGTCTCTTCTCTCGTTGTTCTGGGCCTCCGGGCCTGCAGCCTCTGGCCTCGTAGTTCTGGGCCAGCAGCTCTCCGGCCTCGGGTTCGCAGCCTTCTAGTCTCTCGGGTCTCGCAGTGTCCGGGCCTCTGGTCTACGCCTCTAGCCTCTGGGCAAGCAATCTCCGGCCCCTCGGTCAATGGGCCTCCAATCTCCGGTCTCGCAGCCTCCAGCCTCCAACTCTCTAGTCCTGAGTCTCCACACTCTAGTCTGCAGCCTATAGTCTCTAGTCTCCGGGCCTCTAGTCTCCGAGCCTTCTAGTCTCGCAGCCTCTAGTCTCGTAGCCTCGTGTTTATCGTCCGCAGCCTCCGGCCTCTCTGGTCTCGCAGCCTCCGGGCCTCCGGTCTCGCAGCCTCCGGGCCTCTCGGTCTCGCAGCCTCCGGGCCTCGGTCTATAGTCTCGAGTCTCTAGCCTGCAGCCTCCATTTTCAGTGTCTGCAGCCTCCGGCCTGGTCCGCAGCCTCCGGCCTCCGGTCTCGCAGCCTCCGGCCTCTAGTCTTCGTCAGTAGCTCTCTGCAGACTTTGGTCTCGCAGCCTCCAAAGTCTCTGTGTGCAGCCTCCAATCTCTGGTCTGCAGTCTCTAGTCTCTAGTCTACAATCTCTAGTCTCACGTCTGCAGTCTCTAGTCTCTAGTCTACAATCTCTAGTCTCACGTATGCAGTCTCTAGTCTCTAGTCTGTAGTCTCCAGTCTCTAGTCCTTGGGCCGCAGCCTCCAGCCTCGGGTCTCGTAGTCTCCGGCCTCCGGGTCTCGCAGCTTTAGTCCTGTGGTCTCGCAGCCTCTAGTGTCTAGTCTACAATTCCCAGGCCTCGGTCTGCAGCCTCCAGCCTCTGGTCTCGCAGCCTCCTATCTCTCGGGTCTCGCAGCCTCTAGTCTATGGTCTGCAGCCTCAAGTCTCTCGGTCTGCACTTCCTCGCTTCTAGTCTCGCAGTGGTCTCAGCCTCTCGGTTCGCGCTTGTAATCTGCAGCCTCCCGTCTCTCGCCTCGTTGTCTCGAGCCTCTAGTCTCGCAGCTTCCAGCCTCGGGTCTCGCAAGTGTCTCAGCCTCTGGTCTATAGTCTCAAGTCCTCGGGTCTCGCAGCCTCCGGGCCTCCGGGTCTCGCAGTGTCCAACCTCTCGGTCTACAATCTCCCGGCCTGGCCGCAGCTCTGGGCCTCCGGTCGCTAGCTTCCAGCCTCGATTCGCAGCCTCCAGCCTCTAGTCTCGCTGCCTCCACTCTTCGGGTCTCGCAGCCTCTAGTCTCTAGTCTCCGGCCTCGGTCTACGGCCTCAGCCTCTAGTCTCGCAGCCTCGATCTCTCGCCTCGCAGCCTCCGGCCTCTGGTTTGCAATCTCCGCCTCCGGTCTCGCAGCCTCCGGCCTCAGTGCCTATAGCCTCTCGGCCTCTAGCCTCGAGTCTCCATTCTCAGGTCTCGCAGCCTCTGGCCTTTGGTCGCTAGCTCTGGCCTCCGGCCTGCAGCCTCTGGGCCTTTGGTCCGCAGCCTCTGGGCCTCTGTCCGTATTCTCCAGCCTCCTGGTCTCGTAGTCTCCACTCTCTACTGCAGCCTCTAGTCTCTGGTCTCGCAGCCTCCGGGCCTCTCGGGTCTCGCAGCCTCCGCCTCTAGTCTCCGGGCCTCGGTCTCGCAGCTCTCCAGCCTCTAGGTCTCCGGGCCTCTAGCTTCATAGCCTCCTGGGCCTCTAGCCTCGCTGTCTCAGTCTCAGGCTCGCAGCTTCCTGGGCCTCTGGTCTCGCAGCCTCCGCCTCTAGTCTCCGGCCTCTAGTCTACGCAGCCTCCTGGCCTCTAGCTCGCTGCCTCAGTGTCTCTGCCTCAGTAGCCTCTAGTCTCTCGGTCTCGCAGCCTCTAGTCTCTTGTCTCGCAGCCTCCAACCTCCGGGTCTCGTTGCCTCGAGTCTCTAGCCTGCAGCCTCCGGGCCTAAGGTCTCGCAGCTTCCAGGCCTCCTAGCCTATAGTCTCCGGGCCTCTAGTCTCGTAGCCTCCATTCTCTAGTCTCGTAGTCTCCTCGTCTCCGAGCCCTGAGTCTCTGGGCCTCGGGTCTCGCAGCCTCTGGCTCTACGGCCTTCTAGTCTCCGGGTCCGCAGCTTCTAGTGTCTGGTCTCGCAGCCTCTACTCTCTCGACTCGTGGCTTCTCCGGGCCTCTCGGGTCGCTAGCTCTCTCGGGCCTGCAGCCTCTGGGCCTCGGGTCTCGTAGTCTCCAATCTCTAGTCCGCAGCCTCGCAGCTTCTCATCTCGCAAGTGTCCAGCCTTTCTGTGCAGCCTCCAGCTCTCTGGGCCGCAGCCTCGATTCTCTCTGGTCTCGCAGCTGTCTAGTCTCCGGGTCTACAGCCTCCGGCCTCTAGTCTCTAGGCCGCGCTTCTCCGCCTCTCGGTCTCGCAATCTCCAGTGGTCCGGTCTCGTAGTCTCCGGCCTGTCTACGCCTCTAGTCTCTAGTCTACAATCTCCACTCTCTCGCCTCGCAGCCTCCAGCCTCTAGTCTCGCAGCCTCCAGGCCTCTAGTCCGCAGCCTCCAGCCTCGACTCAGCAGCCTCCGGCCTCTTGTATGCAGCCTCCAGCCTCTTGTCTACGCCTCCCGCTCTCCGGGCCTCGCAGCCTCGAGTCTCCGGGCCTCCAAGATTCGCCTTTCGCCTCCAGCCTCTCGGTGTGCTCCTAGTGTGTAGGCCTCGCAGCCTCCGCCTCTCGTCCTCAGCCTCCGGGCCTCTAGTCTGGCAATCTCCGGCCTCGGTCTGCAAGTTGTCTAGTCTCTCGAGTATGCACTTCCGGGCCTCCGGTATGCGCCTCCGGCCTCCGGGTCGCTAGCCTCCTAGTTTCTCGTCCTCGCAGCCTCCAGCCTCTTGTCTCAGCCTCCAGCCTCCAAGCCTGCAGTCCGCAGCCTCCGGGCCTCCAAAGGTCTCAGCCTTTAGTCTCTGGGCTGCAGTCTTGATGTGATCTCAATTGATGAAAAATCTCAACCCATGCAAGGAGGAGTCACCACAAGAAAATAAGAAAAGGAAAATATGAAAGAAAAAATTACGAAGAATTTTGAAGAAAAGGAAGGAAGAAAAACAAGGAGAATGTACAAGAAGCCTGAAGAAGAGAATAAAAATATTAATAGCTCTTGTAATTTCCTTGTAAATAAAAATAGAGTTAGTTTTGTTTCTTTCTTTGAAATAGAAATAAGAGGCTACATGTTTGGACACATGGATAGTATAAAAAAAACAAGGCCCTTGTTTGGGAAGCTTTGGAGCATCTTCCAAACATGGCCTAACCTTTTAGAATTCCACCCATGTGCATGTAATTTCGTGCTCCCCTCTCTATATAAGGGTGTGAGTCTCATTTGTAACATAACTTTAAAGATTAATTGAGAGCAAGAGCTATTTCTCTTTGAAGTTCAAGAGGTAAGCCTCATTTCTAGAATCTTATCTTGAGTTTTCCATAATTCAAGTGGTGATTGTCCTTTGCACTTATCTTTCTTTATGAAAGTGGCGTGTTCTTCATTCTCTTGTCTTCTCCATGTTTTCTCTTTTCATTTTCTTGAATGTTCTTCATAGCTGCACCTTTATTCTTCATTTTAATCAATTTTCCACCGACTAAAATGTTTGTTTTCATCTTTTATGGCTTCCTATGGGTTCTATCTTCAATTTAATCGTTTGAATTGAATTGTTTTGCTATTTCTAAGTGTGGGCCGAATTTGAACCCTAACATTTGGGGGGAAATCTGATTTCATGTTCTTCCATGCAATTTTACATGTTATTTTGATTCCATATGCTTATACACATGTTTGATAGATCCTACATCACTTGTAATGTCTCCACCGAGCCTGCAGCCTCGCCTGGGTCTGCAGCCTCCAGCTCTCCGCTGGCACTTCTCCATTCTTCCGGTCTCCAGCTCTAGCGCCTCGGTCTCGTAGCTCTAGTCCTCTGCTCTACAGCCTCCAGCCTTTTGGTCTCGTAGCTCTGGGCCTCGGGTCTCGCGCCTCTGGCCTCCGGTCTCGTAGCCTCTGCCTCGGGTCTCGCAGCCTCTGGGCCTCCGCCTCGCAGCCTCCAGCCTCTCTTCTCTCGCAATCTCTAGTCTCTTCTCTCTAGGCCTCTAGTCTCGCAGCCTCCATTCTCTCGGTCTCTGGCCTCGGTTCGCAGCCTCTAGTCTCTCGGTCTATGGGCCTCTAGTCTCGGCTCCATAGCGCTCTCAGGCCTTCGGTTCGCAGCTTCTGGGCCTGCTCGTCAGGTCTCGCAGCCTCGCCTCGTAGTCTCTGAGTCTTTGTCTCAAGTCCTTAGTCTCGCGGTTCTGGGCTTTAGTCTCGCACTTCCTGGGCCTGGCTGGTAGCTCTGGGCCTCTCTGCCTCGCAGCCGCAAGTCTCCGTCTCCAGCCCCGCCTCTGCCTTCGCCTCTGGGCCTCGGTCTTCTGCCTCCGGCCTCTCGCTCGCAGCTCCAAGTTGTCTCATCTCGCAGCCTCCGGGCCTCTCGCCTATAGTCTCCGGGCCTACGTACCGCAGCTCTCCAGCCTCCGCCTCCGCATCTCCGGGCCTCTCGCCTCCGGGCCTCCGGGCCTCTGTCTCGAGTCTCCTTGCCTCTGTCTCGTAGCCTCTCAGCCTCTAGCCTCGCAATTCTTTGCAGCCTCTAGTCTTTGGTCTCGCAGCTCTCCGGGCCTCTAGTTTCTGCGCCTCCAATCCCTAGTCCGTCAGCCTCCGCCTCTAGCTTGCGCCTCCGGGCCTCTATTCTCAGAAGTTCTCAGCCTCGCCTCGCAGCTCCCTGGGCCTACGGCCTCTGGGCCTTCTGGCTCGCAGCCTCTGGGCCTCTCGTGAGCAGCCTCTGGGCCTCGGGTCTCGTAGCCTCCTGTCTCTCGCCTCGCAGCCTCCAGCCTCTGCCTCTGGCTGCAGCTTCTGGGCCTCTCGATTCGCAGCTCTCCACCCTGGTTCGTAGCTCTTCGCTCTCGGTCTCGAGTCTCCGGGCCTCCCGGTCTCGTAGCTCTGGGCCTCTGGGCCTTCGCTCGCAGCCTCTGGGCCTCTCGCTTCCGCAGCCTCTGGGCCTGTCTGACTTCTCCAGCCTCGGGTCTGCAGCCTCCGGCCTTCGCCTCAGAATCTCCGGGCCTCGGGTCCTGAGTCTCCTGCTCCTCGGTCTCAGCTCTCTGGCCTCTCGCCTGCACTCTTTGCAGCTCTAGGTCTTCGGGTCTCAGCCTCTAGTTCAGTAGTTCTTGAGTCCGCAGTCTAGCTTCTCGGCCTCTCGCTCGCAGCCTTCGACCTTCTGCCTCGCATTCTCCTGGGCCTCCGGCCTCTGGTCTCAGCTCTGGCCTCTGTTCGTAGCCTCTGGGCCCCTGGGCCTATGCCTCCATTTTGCAGTCCTTGGTCTCGTAGCTCTGGGCTCTAGCCGAGCATTTCTCTGCCTCTGGGTCTCGCACTCCGTGCCCTCGCTCGCAGCCTGGGCCCCAGCCTCTGGGCCTGGGCCTTGATCCGCAGCTCTAGCCTTGTCTCGCAGTTCCGGGCCTTCTCGGTCTCGAGCCTCAGCCTTCTAGCCTCTAGCCCTCTCGCAGCTTCTCGTCTCGCCTCAGCTCTGGGCCTGCTCTACAAGTGTCTCGGGCCTCTAGTCCGTAGTCTCCGGGCCTCTCAATTGCAGCCTCTGGCCTGGTTCGCTGCCTCTAGTCCCCACCTCTAGTCTCCGGGCCTCTAGTCTCTGGTCCGTAGCTCTGGCCTTTTGTCACTGTTCTCAAACTTCTCTGGTTCGTAGCTTCCATTCTCTCGGTCGCTAGCCTCTCTGGCCTCTGACTACGGCCTCCACTCTCCGGGTCTCGCAGCCTCCAGCTCGTCTCACGCCTCCGGCCTCTTGTTTGCGCCTCCAGCCTCGGTTTGTAGCCACAAGTCTTCTCGGTCTCGAAGTCTCCAATCTCTAGTCTGTTGCCTCTAGTCTCTCGTCTCGCAGCCTCTCGTCTCTCGTCTCGCTCAGCCTCTGCTCTCTAGGTCTCGCACTCCACCGTCTCCTGGGCCTTTGGTCTCGCAGCCTCTGGCCTCTCGGGTCTCAGCCTCTAGTCTCTCTGGTCTACAGCCTCCAGCCATTGGTCTCGCAGCCTCTGGGCCTTCGGGTCTCGCAGCCTCCGGGCCTCTAGTCCGCAGCCTCTAGTCTCTCGGTCTGCAGCCTGCAGACTTCTCCACCTTCGTCCGCAGCCTCTAGCCTCTCTGCTCGCAGCCTCTAGTCTCTGGTCTACAATCTCAAGTCTCGTGGTCTCGCAAGTGTCTCAGCCTCTGTCTCGCAGCTCTCCGCCTCTCGGTCTCAGAAGTGTCCGGGCCTAGAACCGCAGCTCCAAAGTGTCTCGTCCGTAGTCTCCAGCCTCTCGCCTCGCAGCCTCAGTAGTCCCTGGGCCTCCGCGCCTCTCGAGCCGCAGCCTCGCAGTCTCTTGGCTGCGCCCCGGCCTCTAGTCTGCAGCTCTACTCTTCTCGGTCTCGTAGCCTCCACTCTCCTCGGGTCTCGTAGCCTCTAGCGCCTCGGGTCTGCAGCCTCTAGCCTCGGTCTCGCAGCCTCCGGCCTCTTTGTCTACGCCTCCAGCCTCTAGTCTCGTAGTCTCCGGCCTGGTCTCTGGCCTCCGGCCGCTAGCTCTCCACTCTCTGGGCCTCTGGGCCTTGGCCGCAGCTCTTGTCTGGAGTCTCTGGCCTCGGTCCGTAGCCTCTGGGCCTCTTGCTCGCACTTCTGGGCCTCGCTGCCTCGCAGCCTCAAGTCTCTCTGCCTCGCAGCCTCTCGTCTCTCGTCCGTCTGCCTCTGGGCCTCCGGTCCGCAGCCTCCTGGCCTCCGAGCCTCGTAGTCTCTAGTCTCCCGGTCTGCAGCCTCCAGCCTCGGGCCGCAGCCTCCTGTGGTCTCGTCTCGTAGCCGCAGTCTCTCTGCCTCGCAGCCTCTAGTCTTCGCCCCGCCTCTGGTTTTCTGGCCTTCGCCTCTCGTGATGCAGCTTCCAAGTGTCTCATCTCGCAGCCTCCAGCCTCTCATCTACAGCTGCTCTCAGCCTCCAGCCTCTGGTCCTGAGTCTCTTGTCCTCGGGTCTCGCAGCCTCCGGGCCTCTAGCCTCGCGATCTCTTTGCAGCCTCTAGTCTTTGGTCTCGCAGCCTCAGCCTCTAGTTTGCAGCCTCCAGCCTCTAGTCTCCAGCCTCCGGCCTCTAGCTTGCGTAGCTCTGGGCCGGCCTCGCAGCCTCTAGTCCCCGGGCCTACGCCTCTGGGCCTCCGGGCCTGGTCTCGCAGCCTCCGGGCCTCTGTGAGTGCCTCTGCCTCTCGGTCTCGTAGCCTCCGCCTCGCCTCGCACTCTTTGTAGTCTCTAGTCTCTCGGTCTCGTAGCTTCTAGTCTCTAGTCTCGTAGCCTCGTAGCTCTCCGCCTCTCGTCTCAGCCTCGATCCTCTCGGCTCGCATTCTCTGGAGCCTCTGGGCTCGTAGCTCTCCGGCCTCGGTCTCGCAGCCTCTGGGCCCCGCCATACGCCTCTGGGCCGAGGCCTGGTCTGCAGCCTCGAGCCTCTAGTGAGCATTCTCCGGGCCTTCGGGTCTCGCACCTCAAGTCTCTCGCCTCGTAGTCTCTAGTCTCCAGCCTCCGCCTCTGCGCTCTGGCCGTCAGCCTCGGCCTTTGATCTCAGCCTCTGGGCCTCGTCTCGAGCTCCCGCCTTCGGGTCTCGCAGCTTCTCTGGGCCTCTAGCTCGCACTCCTGGGCCTCTCGCCTCGCAGCTTCTGGCCTCGGCTCCATGTTGTCTCAGGCCTCTAGTTCGTAGTCTCCAGCCTCTCAATTGCGCTCTGGGCCTCGGTCTCGCTGCCTCTAGTCCCCGCCTCTAGTCTCTGGGCCTCTAGTCTCTGGTCCGCAGCCTCTGGGCCTTTTGTCACTGCTTCACTTCACTGGTCTCGTAGCTTCCATTCTCTCGGGTCAGCTAGCCTCAGCCTCGGACTACGCCTCTCAGCCTCGGTCCGCAGCCTCCGGGCCTCGGTCTACGCTTCCGGCCTCTGTCTGCGCCTCCGGGCCTCTGGTTTGCAGCCACAAGTCTCTCGGGTCTCGAGTCTCCACCCTAGTCTCTGCTGCCTCTAGTCTCTAGTCCGTGAGCCTCCCTGCCTCTCCTCTCGCAGCCTCCTCGCCTCTAGTCTCGCACTCCATCGTCTCCGGCCTTCGGTCTCAGCCTCTGGGCCTCTCGGTCTCGCAGCTCTCTAGTCTCCGGTCTACAGCCTCTAGCCATTGGCTCTCGCAGCCTCTGGGCCTCTGGCTCGCAGCTCTCGGCCTTCGGTCTCGCAGCTCCTGGGCCTCGGTCTACAGGCCTCTGGGCTTCTGGGCCTTCGGTTCTCAGCTTCTGGCCTCTTGCCTCGCAGCCTCTAGTCTTCGGCTTCCAGCCTTCTGGGCCTGTTGCTCGCAGCTCTCTAGCCTCTAGTCTCAGTAGCCTCCGGGCTCTGAGTCTGGCTTCTAGTCTTGTCTCTGGCTGCACTCCCGGGCCCCTCGGTTCGCAGCCTCTGCTCTCGGTCTCGCAGCTCGTAGCTTCTGGGCCTCTCGGTCTCGTAGCTCGCAGCCTCTGGGCCTCGGGTTCGTAGCCTCTGGGCCTCTGCCTGCAGCTTCTAGTCTTCGGGTCTCACAATCTCAAGTCTCGTGGTCTCGCAGTGGTCCAGCCTCGGTCTCGCAGCTCTGGGCCTCGGGTCTCAGTAGTGTCCGGAGCCAGTAACTGCAGTGCTCCAGCTGTCTCGCCTCGTAGGCTCTGGGCCTCTCGCCTCGCAGCCTCGTAGCTCCGGCCTCCAGCCTCTCGAGCCGCAGCCTCGAGTCTCTTGGCTACAGCCTCCGCCTCTAGGTCTGCAGCTTCCACTCTCTCGGGTCTCGTAGCCTCTGGCCTCGGGTCTCGTAGCCTCAGCCTCGGGTCTCGCAGCCTCCGGCCTCTCGGGTCTCGCAGCCTCTGGGCCTCTTGTCTACGGGCTTCCGGGCCTCTAGTCTCAGAGTCTCTGGGCCTCGTCTTCGCCTCTCAGCCAGCTAGCCTCCACTCTCCGGCCTCCGGGCCTGGCCGTAGCCTCTTGTCTGAGTTCTCGGCCTCGGGTCTCGCAGCTCTGGCCTCTTGCCTGCATCTCTGGGCCTGCTGCCTCGCAGCCTCTAGTCTCTCGCTCGTAGCCTCTGCTCTCTCGTCCGCTGCCTCCGGCCTCTCGGGTCTCGCAGCCTCCTGGCCTCCGGGCCTCGTAGTCTCTAGTCTCTCGGGTCTCGCAGCTCTGCCTCTGGCCGCAGCCTCCAGTGGTCTCGCTCGTAGCCGCAAGTCTCTCGCCTCGCAGCCTCCGGTCTTCGCCTCCGGGCCTCTGGTTTTCTGGCTCTCGCCTCTCGTATGCGCCTCCAAGTGTCTCATCTCGCAGCCTCCGGGCCTCTCATCTACGCTGCCTCGCAGCCTCCGGGCCTCCAGCCTCGGTCTCGGAGTCTCTTGTCTCCGGTCCGCAGCCTCCGGGCCTCTAGCCTCGCGATCTCTTGCAGCCTCTAGTCTTTGGTCTCGCAGCCTCCGGGCCTCTAGTTTGTAGCCTCCAGCCTTCTAGTCTCGTAGCCTCCAGGCCTCTAGCTTGCAGCTCTCTGGCCTCTCGCTCGTAGCCTCTAGTCCCTGGGCCTACGGCTCAGCCTCCGGGCCTGGTCTCGCAGCTCTGGGCCTCTGTGAGTAGCCTCCTGTCTCTCGGTCTCGCAGCCTCCGCCTCTCGCCTCGCACTCTTGTAGGTCTCTAGTCTCCGGTCTGCAGCCTCCTAGTCTCTAGGTGTGCGCCTCGCAGCCTCCCGGGCCTCTGCTCGCAGCCTCGACCTCCGGCTCGCATTCTCCTAGCCTCCGGCCTCGTAGCTTCTGGCCTCGGGTCTCGCAGCCTCCAGCCCCTGGGCCTACAGCTCTCGGCTAGCGCCTTGGTCCGTAGCCTCCGGCCTCTAGTGAGCATTCTCCGGGCCTCCGGTCTCGCACCTCAAGTCTCTCGTCTCGTAGTCTCTAGTCTCCGAGCCTCCTAGCCTCTGGCCGCAGCCTCCAGCCTTTGATCTCGCAGCCTCCGGGCCTCGGTCTCGAGTCTCCGGGCCTCTGGTCTGCAGCCTCCGGCCTCTAGCTCGCATCCCCGCCTCTGCCTCGAGCTTCGGGCCTCTGCTCCATACAGTGTCCGGGCCTCGAGTTCAGTAGTCTCCGGCCTCTCTCACTGCAGCCTCTGGCCTGGTCTGGTTGCTTCTAGTCCTCAGCTCTCTAGTCTCTGGGCCTCTAGTCTCTGGTCTCGTAGCTTCTAGCTTTTGTCACTGTTTCAGCTCTGTCTCGTAGCTTCTATTCTTCTGGTCAAGCAGCTTCTCTGGCCTCTGACTACAGCCTCTGGGCCTTCGGTCTCGTAGCTTCTAGGCCTCGGTCCGCAGCCTCTAGCCTTCGGTCTGCAGCTTCTAGTCTCGGTCTACAGCTTCTGGGCCATTGGTCTCGCAGCCTCTCGGGCCTCCGGGTCTCGCAGCCTCCAGCCTCTCGGTCTCGTAGCCTCCAGCCTCTGGTCTCGCAGCCTCTGGGCCTCCGGGCCTGGTCTCGTAGCTTCTGGGCCTCTGCTCAGCCTCTAGTCTTCGTCTCGCAGCCTCCGGCCTCTGTCTCGTAGCTCTCTGGGCCTCTAGTCTCGTAGTCTCTGGGCCTGCATCTAGGCTCTAGTCTTTGTCTCTGCGTCGCACTTCTGGCCCTCGGGTCTCGTAGCCTCTGGCCTCTGGTCTCGTAGCCTCTGGGCTTCTGGTCTCGTAGCTCTCTGGCCTTCGGTCTCGAGCCTCCGGCCTCTAGCTTTGTAATCTTTCGCCTTCGCTCGTAGCTCTCTGGGCCTCGGTCTCAGCTTCTGGGCTTCTAGTCCGCAGCTTCCAGCTCTTGTCTCAGCAGCTTCCAGCCTTCTGTTTGTAATCTCCAGCCTCTGGTCTCGTACTTCTGGCCTCTAAACCGTAGCTTCTGGGCCCCGGCCTGCAGCCTCTGGGCCTCGGGCCTCTGGCCTTTGCCCTGGGCCTCCGGGCCTCCGGTCACACTCTCCACCTTCGGTCAGTAGTCTTCGGCCTCTGGTCCATCGTCTCCGGGCTCTGGTCCGCAACTACTAGTGTCTCGCTCTAGAGTCTCCAGTGTCTAGTCTCGTAGCCTTTAGTCCGCACTCTCCAGCCTCCTAGTCTCGCAGCCTCCTCGTCTCCAGCCTCCCGTCTCCGCCTCCGGGCCGCAGCCTCCAGCCTCTGTCCGCAGCCTCCGGCCTCCGGTCTCGCAGCCTCCAAAGAAGTCAATTTTTTGTAATTTCAAAATTTCTATTTTATTTTGGATCCCTACTTTTGTTTTACACAAAAAAAACTCTATTTAAGCAAAAGAACTCAATTTTTTGTAATTTCGCAATTTATATTTTATTTTGGATCCCTACTTTTGCTTTACATAAAGAACTCAATTTTTAGTAATTTGGATATATATTTTTTCCTTTCGATCCCTACTTTTGTTTTATGCAAAAGAACTCAATTTTTTGTAATTTAAAAATTTATATTTTATTTTGGATCCCTACTTTTGTTTTACACAAAAAAAACTCTATTTAAGCAAAAGAACTCAATTTTTTGTAATTTCGCAATTTATATTTTATTTTGGATCCCCACCTTTGCTTTACATAAAGAACTCAATTTTTAGTAATTTGGATATATATATTTTCCTTTCGATACGTACTTTTGTTTTATGCAAAAGAACTCAATTTTTTCTTATTTCGCAATTTATATTTTATTTTGGATCCCTACTTTTGTTTTACAAAAGGAACTCAATTTTTGGCAATTTGGATATTTATATTTTATTCTCGATACGTACTTTTGTTTTATGCAAAAGAACTCATTTTCTTGTAATTTGAAAATTTATATTTTATTTTGGATCCCTACTTTTGTTTTACAAAAAGAACTCAATTTTTGGTAATTTGGATATTTATATTTTATTCTCGATACGTACTTTTCTTTTATGCAAAAGAACTCAATTTTTTGCTATTTAGCAATTTATATTTTATTTTGGATACCTACTTTTGTTTTACAAAAAGAACTCAATTTTTAGTAATTTGGATATTTATATTCTCTTTTCGATCCGTACTTTTGTTTGATGCAAAAGAACTCAATTTTCTGTAATTTCAAAATTTATATTTTATTTTGGATCCCTACTTTTGTTTTACAAAAAGAACTTAATTTTTGGTAATTTGGATATTTATATTATATTCTCGATACGTACTTTTGTTTTATGCGAAAGAACTCAATTTTTTGTGATGTCAAAATTTACATTTTATTTTGGATCCCTAAATTTGTTTTACAAAAATAACTCAATTTTTGGTAATTTGGATATTTATATGTTATTCTCGATACGTACTTTTGTTTTATGCAAAAGAACTCAATTTTTTGTTACTTCACAATTTATATTTTATTTTGGATCCTTACTTTTGTTTTACAAAAAGAACTCAATTTTTGGTAATTTGGATATTTATATTTTATTCTGGATACGTACTTTTGTTTTATGCAAAAGAACTCAATTTTTTGCTATTGCGCAATTTATATTTTATTTTGGATCCCTACTTTTGTTTTACAAAAAGAACTCAATTTTTGGTAATTTGGATATTTATATTTTCTTTTCGATCCGTACTTTTGTTTATGCAAAAGAACTCAATTTTTTGTTATTTCGCAATTTATATTTTATTTTGGATCCCTACTTTTGCTTTACAAAAAGAACTCAATTTTTAGTAATTTGGATATTTATATTTTCTTTTCGATCCGTACTTTTGTTTTATGCAAAAGAACACAATTTTTTTGTAATTTCGCAATTTATATTTTATTTTGGATCCCTACATTTGTTTTACAAAAATAACTCAATTTTTGGTAATTTGGATATTTATATTTTATTCTCGATACGTACTTTTGTTTTATGCAAAAGAACTCATTTTTTTGTAATTTTGCAATTTATATTTTATTTTGGATCCCTACTTTTGTTTTACAAAAAGAACTCAATTTTTGGTAATTTGGATATTTATATTTTATTCTCAATACGTACTTTTGTTTTATGCAAAAGAACTCAATTTTTTGCTATTGCGCAATTTATATTTTATTTTGGATCCCTACTTTTGTTTTACAAAAAGAACTCAATTGTTGGTAATTTGGATATTTATATTTTCTTTTCGATCCGTACTTTTGTTTATGCAAAAGAACTCAATTTTTTGTTATTTCGCAATTTATATTTTATTTTGGATCCCTACTTTTGCTTTACAAAAAGAACTCAATTTTTAGTAATTTGGATATTTATATTTTCTTTTCGATCCGTACTTTTGTTTTATGCAAAAGAACACAATTTTTTTGTAATTTCGCAATTTATATTTTATTTTGGATCCCTACATTTGTTTTACAAAAATAACTCAATTTTTGGTAATTTGGATATTTATATTTTATTCTCGATACGTACTTTTGTTTTATGCAAAAGAACTCATTTTTTTGTAATTTTGCAATTTATATTTTATTTTGGATCCTACTTTTGTTTTACAAAAAGAACTCAATTTTTGGTAATTTGGATATTTATATTTTATTCTCAATACGTACTTTTGTTTTATGCAAAAGAACTCAATTTTTTGCTATTGCGCAATTTATATTTTATTTTGGATCCCTACTTTTGTTTTACAAAAAGAACTCAATTTTTGGTAATTTGGATATTTATATTTTCTTTTCGATCCGTACTTTTGTTTATGCAAAAGAACTCAATTTTTTGTTATTTCGCAATTTATATTTTATTTTGGATCCCTACTTTTGCTTTACAAAAGAACTCAATTTTTAGTAATTTGGATATTTATATTTTCTTTTCGATCCAGTACTTTTGTTTTATGCAAAAGAACACAATTTTTTTGTAATTTCGCAATTTATATTTTATTTTGGATCCCTACATTTGTTTTACAAAAATAACTCAATTTTTGGTAATTTGGATATTTATATTTTATTCTCGATACGTACTTTTGTTTTATGCAAAAGAACTCATTTTTTTGTAATTTTGCAATTTATATTTTATTTTGGATCCCTACTTTTGTTTTACAAAAAGAACTCAATTTTTGGTAATTTGGATATTTATATTTTATTCTCAATACGTACTTTTGTTTTATGCAAAAGAACTCAATTTTTTGTGATTTCAAATTTATATTTTATTTTGGATCCCTACTTTTGTTTTACAAAAAGAACTCAATTTTTGGTAATTTGGATATTTATATTTTATTCTCGATACGTACTTTTGTTTGATGCAGAAGAACTCAATTTTTTGTTATTTCGCAATTTATATTTTATTTTGGATCCCTACTTTTGCTTTACAAAAAGAACTCAATTTTTAGTAATTTGGATATTTATATTTTCTTTTCGATCCGTACTTTTGTTTTATGCAAAAGAACTCAATTTTTTTGTAATTTCGCAATTTATATTTTATTTTGGATCCCTACATTTGTTTTACAAAAATAACTCCATTTTTGGTAATTTGGATATTTATATTTTATTCTCGATACGTACTTTTGTTTTATGCAAAAGAACTCATTTTTTTGTAATTTCGCAATTTATATTTTATTTTGGATCCCTACTTTTGTTTTACAAAAAGAACTCAATTTTTGGTAATTTGGATATTTATATTTTATTCTCAATACGTACTTTTGTTTTATGCAAAAGAACTCAATTTTTTGAGATTTCAAAATTTATATTTTATTTTGGATCCCTACTTTTGTTTTACAAAAATAACTCAATTTTTGGTAATTTGAATATATTTTATTCTGGATACGTACTTTTGTTTTATGCAAAAGAACTAAATTTTTTGTTATTTTGCAATTTATATTTTATTAGATTCCCTACTTTTGCTTTACAAAAAGAACTGCATTTTTAGTAATTTGGATATTTATATTTTCTTTTCGATCCGTACTTTTGTTTTACGCAAAAGAAATCAATTTTTTTTGTAATTTCACAATTTATATTTTATTTTGGATCCCTACATTTTTTTTAGAAAAATAACTCAATTTTTGCTAATTTCGATATTTATATTTTATTCTCGATACATACTTTTGTTTTATGCAAAAGAACTCAATTTTTTGTTATTTCGCAATTTATATTTTATTTTGGATCCCTACTTTTGTTTTACAAAAAGAACTCAATTTTTGGAAATTTGGATATTTATATTTTATTCTCGATACGTACTTTTGTTTTATGCTAAAGAACTCAATTTTTTGTAATTTCAAAATTTATATTTTATTTTGGATCGTTAATTTTGCTTTACAAAAAGAACTTAATTTTTGCTAATTTGAATATTTATATTTTATTATCGATCCGTACTTTTGTTTTATGCAAAAGAACTCAATTTTTTGCAATTTAAAAATTTATATTTTATTTTGGATCCGTGCTTTTGTTTTACAAAAAGAACTCAATTTTTGGTAATTTGGATATTTATATTTTATTCTCGATACGTAATTTTGTTTTATGCAAAAGAACTCAATTTTTTGTAATTTGAAAATTTATATTTTATTTTGGATCCCTACTTTTGCTTTACAAAAATAACTCAATTTTTTGTAATTTGGATATTTATATTTTATTATCTATCCGTACTTCTGTTTTATGCAAAAGTACTCAATTTTTTTTAATTCAAAAATTTATATTTTATTTTGGATCCCTACTTTTGTTTTACAAAAAGAACTCAATTTTTGGTAATTTGGATATTTATATTTTATTCTCGATACGTACTTTTGTTTTATGCAAAAGAACTCAATATTTTGTAATTTCAAAATTTATATTTTATTTTGGATCCCCAATTTTGCTTTACAAAAAGAACTCAATTTTTGGTAATTTGAATATTTATATTTTATTATCGATCCGTACTTTTGTTTTATGCAAAAGAACTCAATTTTTTGCAATTTAAAAATTTATATTTTATTTTGGATCCGTGCTTGTGTTTTACAGAAAGAACTCAATTTTTGGTAATTTGGATATTTATATTTTATTCTCGATACGTACTTTTGTTTTATGCAAAAGAACTCAATTTTTTGTTATTTCACAATTTATATTTTATTTTGGATCCCTACTTTTGCGTTACAAAAAGAACTCAATTTTTGGTAATTTGGATATTTATATTTTATTCTCGAAACGTACTTTTGTTTTATGCAAAAGAACTCAATTTTTTGTAATTTGAAAATTTATATTTTATTTTGGATCTCTACTTTTGCTTTACAAAAAGAACAAAATTTTTGGTAATTTGGATATTTATATTTTATTATCTATCCGTACTTCTGTTTTATGCAAAAGAAATCAATTTTTTTTTTAATTTAAAAAATTATATTTTATTTTGGATCCCTACTTTTGTTTTACAAAAAGAACTCAATTTTTGGTAATTTGGATATTTATATTTTATTCTCAATACGTACTTTTATTTTATGCAAAAGAACTCAATTTTTTGCTATTTCGCAATTTATATTTTATTTTGGATCCCTACTTTTGTTTTACAAAAAGAACTCAATATTTGGTAATTTGGATATTTATATTTTATTCTCGATACATACTTTTGTTTTATGCAAAAGAACTTAATTTTTTGTAATTTCAAAATTTATGTTTTATTTTTTATCCCTACTTTTGCTTTACAAAGATAACTCAATTTTTAGTAACTTGGATATTTATTTTTTCTTTTCGATCCGTACTTTTATTTTATGGAAAATAACTCAATTTTTTGTAATTTCAAAATTTATATTTTACTTTGGATCCCTACTTTTGTTTTACAAAAAGAACTCAATTTTTGGTAATTTGGATATTTATATTTTATTCTCGATACGTACTTTTGTTTTATGCAAAAGAACTCAATTTTTTGTTATTTCGCAATTTAAATTTTATTCTGGATCCCTACTTTTGCTTTACAAAAAGAACTCAATTCTAAGTAATTTGGATATTTATATTTTCTTTTCGATCCGTACTTTTGTTTTATGCAAAAGAACTCAATTTTTTTGTAATTTCGCAATTTATATTTTATTTGGAATCCCTACATTTGTTTTACAAAAATATCTCAATTTTTGCTAATTTCGATATTTATATTTTATTCTCGATACGTACTTTTGTTTTATGCAAAAGAACTCAATTTTTTGCTATTTCGCAATTTATATTTTATTTTGGATCCCTACTTTTGTTTTACAAAAAGAATTCAATTTTTGGTAATTTGGATATTTATATTTCATTCTCGATACGTATTTTTGTTTTATGCAAAAGAACTCAATTTTTTGTAATTTCAAAATTTACGTTTTATTTTTTATCCCTACTTTTGCTTTACAAAAATAACTCAATTTTTAGTAATTTGGATATTTATTTTTTCTTTTCGATCCGTACTTTTGTTTTATGGAAAAGAACTCAATTTTTTGAAATTTCAAAATTTATATTTTACTTTGGATCCCTACTTTTGTTTTACAAAAAGAACTCAATTTTTGGTAATTTGGATATTTATATTTTATTCTCGATACGTACTTTTGTTTTATGCAAAAGAACTCAACTTTTTGTAATTTCAAAATTTATGTTTTATTTTTTATCCCTACTTTTGCTTTACAAAAAGAACTCAATTTTTAGTAATTTGGATATTTACTTTTTCTTTTCGATTCGTACTTTTTTTTTATGGAAAAGAACTCAATTTTTTGTAATTTCAAAATTTATATTTTACTTTGGATCCCTAGTTTTGTTTTACAAAAAGAACTCAATTTTTGGTAATTTGGTTATTTATATTTTATTCTCGATCCGTACTTTTGTTTTATGCAAAAGAACTAAATTTCTTGTAATTTAAAAATTTGTATTTTATTTTGGATCCCTACTTTTGTTTTACAAAAAGAACCGAATTTTTGGTAATTTGGATATTTATATTTTATTCTCGATACGTACTTTTGTTTTATGCAAAAGTACTCAATTTTTTGTTATTTCGCAATTTATATTTTATTTTGGATCCCCACTTTTGCTTTACAAAAAGAACTCAATTTTTAGTAATTTGGATATTTATATTTTCTTTTGGATCCGTACTTTTGTTTTATGCAAAAGAACTCAATTTTTTTGTAATTTCACAATTTATATTTTATTTTGGATCCCTACATTTTATTTTACAAAAATAACTCAATTTTTGCTAATTTTGATATTTATATTTTATTCTCGATACGTACTTTTGTTTTATGCAAAAGAACTCAATTTTTGTTTATTTCGCAATTTATATTTTATTTTGGATCCCTACTTTTGCTTTACAAAAAGAACTCAATTTTTGGTAATTTGGATATTTATATTTTATTCTCGATACGTACTTTTGTTTTATGCAAAAGAACTCAATTTTTTGTAATTTGAAAATTTATATTTTATTTTGGATCCCTACTTTTGTTTTAAAAAAAGAACTCAATTTTTGGTAATTTGGATATTTATATTTTATTCTCAATACGTACTTTTATTTTATGCAAAAGAACTCAATTTTTTGCTATTTCTCAATTTATATTTTATTTTGGATCCCTACTTTGGTTTTCAAAAAAGCAGTCAATTTTTGGTAATTTGGATATTTATATTTTATTCTCGATATGTACTTTTGTTTTATGCAAAAGAACTCAATTTTTTGTAATTCCAAAATTTATGTTTTATTTTTTATCCCTACTTTTGCTTTACAAAAATAACTCAATTTTTAGTAATTTGGATATTTATTTTTTCTTTTCGATCCGTACTTTTGTTTTATGGAAAAGAACTCAATTTTTTGTAATTTCAAAATTTATATTTTACTTTGGATCCCTACTTTTGTTTTACAAAAAGAACTCAATTTTTGGTAATTTGGATATTTATATTTTGTTCTCGAAACGTACTTTTGTTTTATGCAAAAGAACTCAATTTTTTGTTATTTCAAAATTTATGTTTTATTTTTGATCCCTACTTTTGCTTTACAAAAATAACTCAATTTTTAGTAATTTGGGTATTTATTTTTTCTTTTTGATCCGTACTTTTGTTTTATGGAAAAGAACTCAAATTTTTGTAATTTTAAAATTTATATTATACTTTGGATCCCTAGTTTTGTTTTACAAAAAGAACTCAATTTTTGGTAATTTGGATATTTATATTTTATTCTCGATCCGTACTTTTGTTTTATGCAAAAGAACTAAATTTTTTGTAATTTAAAAATTTATATTTTATTTTTGATCCCTACTTTTGTTTTACAAAAAGAACTCAATTTTTCGTAATTTGGATATTTATATTTTATTCTCGATCCGTACTTTTGTTTTATGCAAAAGAACTAAATTTTTTGTAATCTAAAAATTTATATTTTATTTTGGATCCCTACTTTTGTTTTACAAAAAGAACTCAATCTTTGGTAATTTGGATATTTATATTTTATTCTCGATACGTACTTTTGTTTTATGCAAAAGAACTCAATTTTTTGTAATTTCAAAATTTATGTTTTATTTTTTATCCCTACTTTTGCTTTACAAAAATAACTCAATTTTTAGTAATTTGGATATCTATTTTTTCTTTTCGATCCGTACTTTTGTTTTATGGAAAAGAACTCATCTTTTTGTAATTTCAAAATTTATATTTTACTTTGGATCCATACTTTTGTTTTACAAAAAGAACTCAATTTTCGGTAATTTGGACATTTATATTTTATTCTCGATACGTACTTTTGTTTTATGCAAAAGAACTAAATTTTTTGTAATTTAAAAATTTATATTTTATTTTGGATCCCTACTTTTGTTTTACAAAAAGAACTCAATTTTTGGTAATTTGGATATTTATATTTTGTTCTCGAAACGTACTTTTGTTTTATGCAAAAGAACTCAATTTTTTGTAATTTCAAAATTTATGTTTTATTTTTTATCCCTACTTTTGCTTTACAAAAATAACTCAATTTTTAGTAATTTGGATATTTATTTTTTCTTTTTGATCCGTACTTTTGTTTTATGGAAAAGAACTCAAATTTTTGTAATTTCAAAATTTATATTATACTTTGGATCCCTAGTTTTGTTTTACAAAAAGAACTCAATTTTTGGTAATTTGGATATTTATATTTTATTCTCGATCCGTACTTTTGTTTTATGCAAAAGAACTAAATTTTTGTAATTTAAAAATTTATATTTTATTTTGGATCCCTACTTTTGTTTTACAAAAAGAACTCAATTTTTGGTAATTTGGATATTTATATTTTATACTCGATACATACTTTTGTTTTATGCAAAAGAACTCAATTTTTGTAATTTCAAAATTTATGTTTTATTTTTTATCCCTACCTTTGCTTTACAAAAATAACTCAATTTTTAGTAATTTGGATATTTATTTTTCTTTTCAATCCGTACTTTTGTTTTATAGAAAAGAACTCAATTTTTGTAATTGCAAAATTTATATTTTACTTTCAATCCCTACTTTTGTTTTACAAAAGAACTCAATTTTTCATAATTTGGATATTTATATTTTATTCTCGATCCAGTACTTTTGTTTTATGAAAAAGAACTAAATTTTTTGTAATTTAAAAATTTATATTTTATTTTGGATCCCTACTTTTGTTTTACAAAAGAACTCAATTTTTCGTAATTTGGATATTTATATTTTATTCTCGATCCGTACTTTTGTTTTATGCAAAAGAACTAAATTTTTTGTAATTTAAAAATTTATATTTTATTTTGGATCCCTACTTTTGTTTTACAAAAAGAACTCAATCTTTGGTAATTTGGATATTTATATTTTATTCTCGATACGTACTTTTGTTTTATGCAAAAGAACTCAATTTTTTGTAATTTCAAAATTTATATTTTACTCTGGATCCCTACTTTTGTTTTACAAAAAGAACTCAATTTTTGGTAATTTGGATATTTATATTTTATTCTCGATCCGTACTTTAGTTTTATACAAAAAAACTAAATTTTTTGTAATTTAAAAATTTATATTTTAGTTTGGATCCCTACTTTTGTTTTACAAAAAGAACTCAATTTTTGGTAATTTGGATATTTATATTTTATTCTCGATCCGTACTTTTGTTTTATGCAAAAGAACTAAATTTTTTGTAATTTAAAAATTTATATTTTATTTTGGATCCCTACTTTTGTTTTAGAAAAAGAACTCAATTTTTGGTAGTTTGGATATTTATATTTTATTCTCGATACGTACTTTTGTTTTATGCAAAAGAACTCAATTTTTGTAATTTCAAAATTTATGTTTTATTTTTTATCCCTACTTTTGCTATACAAAAATAACAAAATTTTCAGTAATTTGGATATTTATTTTTTCTTTTCGATCGGTACTTTTGTTTTATGGAAAAGAACTCAATTTTTGTAATTGCAAAATTTATATTTTAGTTTGGATCCCTACTTTTGTTTTACAAAAAGAACTCAATTTTTCGTAATTTGGATATTTATATTTTATTCTCGATCCAGTACTTTTGTTTTATGCAAAAGAACTAAATTTTTGTGATTTAAAAATTTATATTTTATTTTGGATCCCTACTTTTGTTTTACAAAAGAACTCAATCTTTGGTAATTTGGATATTTATATTTTATTCTCGATACGTACTTTTGTTTTATGCAAAAGAACTCAATTTTTGTAATTTCAAAACTTATGTTTTATTTTTCATCCCTACTTTTGCTTTACAAAAATAACTCAATTTTTAGTAATTTGGATATTTATTTTTTCTTTTCGATCCGTACTTTTGTTTTATGGAAAAGAACTCATCTTTTTGTAATTTCAAAATTTATATTTTACTTTGGATCCCTACTTTTGTTTTACAACAAGAACTCAATTTTTGGTAATTTGGATATTTATATTTTATTCTCGATCCGTACTTTTGTTTTATCCAAAAGAACTAAATTTTTTGTAATTTAAAAATTTATATTTTATTTTGGATCCCTACTTTTGTTTTACAAAAAGAACTCAATTTTTGGTAATTTGGATATTTATATTTTGTTCTCGAAACGTACTTTTGTTTTATGCAAAAGAACTCAATTTTTTGTAATTTCAAAATTTATGTTTTATTTTTTATCCCTACTTTTGCTTTACAAAAATAACTCAATTTTTAGTAATTTGGATATTTATTTTTTCTTTTTGATCCGTACTTTTGTTTTATGGAAAAGAACTCAAATTTTTGTAATTTCAAAATTTATATTATACTTTGGATCCCTAGTTTTGTTTTACAAAAAGAACTCAATTTTTGGTAATTTGGATATTTATATTTTATTCTCGATCCGTACTTTTGTTTTATGCAAAAGAACTAAATTTTTTGTAATTTAAAAATTTATATTTTATTTTGGATCCCTACTTTTGTTTTACAAAAAGAACTCAATTTTTGGTAATTTGGATATTTATATTTTATACTCGATACATACTTTTGTTTTATGCAAAAGAACTCAATTTTTTGTAATTTCAAAATTTATGTTTTATTTTTTATCCCTACCTTTGCTTTACAAAAATAACTCAATTTTTAGTAATTTGGATATTTATTTTTTCTTTTCAATCCGTACTTTTGTTTTATAGAAAAGAACTCAATTTTTTGTAATTGCAAAATTCATATTTTACTTTCAATCCCTACTTTTGTTTTACAAAAAGAACTCAATTTTTCATAATTTGGATATTTATATTTTATTCTCGATCCGTACTTTTGTTTTATGAAAAAGAACTAAATTTTTTGTAATTTAAAAATTTATATTTTATTTTGGATCCCTACTTTTGTTTTACAAAAAGAACTCAATTTTTCGTAATTTAGATATTTATATTTTATTCTCGATCCGTACTTTTGTTTTATGCAAAAGAACTAAATTTTTGTAATTTAAAAATTTATATTTTATTTTGGATCCCTACTTTTGTTTTACAAAAGAACTCAATCTTTGGTAATTTGGATATTTATATTTTATTCTCGATACGTACTTTTGTTTTATGCAAAAGAACTCAATTTTTTGTAATTTCAAAATTTATATTTTACTCTGGATCCCTACTTTTGTTTTACAAAAAGAACTCAATTTTTGGTAATTTGGATATTTATATTTTATTCTCGATCCGTACTTTAGTTTTATACAAAAAAACTAAATTTTTTGTAATTTAAAAATTTATATTTTAGTTTGGATCCCTACTTTTGTTTTACAAAAAGAACTCAATTTTTGGTAATTTTGATATTTATATTTTATTCTCGATCCGTACTTTTGTTTTATGCAAAAGAACTAAATTTTTTGTAATTTAAAAATTTATATTTTATTTTGGATCCCTACTTTTGTTTTAGAAAAAGAACTCAATTTTTGGTAGTTTGGATATTTATATTTTATTCTCGATACGTACTTTTGTTTTATGCAAAAGAACTCAATTTTTTGTAATTTCAAAATTTATGTTTTATTTTTTATCCCTACTTTTGCTATACAAAAATAACAAAATTTTCAGTAATTTGGATATTTATTTTTTCTTTTCGATCGGTACTTTTGTTTTATGGAAAAGAACTCAATTTTTTGTAATTGCAAAATTTATATTTTAGTTTGGATCCCTACTTTTGTTTTACAAAAAGAACTCAATTTTTCGTAATTTGGATATTTATATTTTATTCTCGATCCGTACTTTTGTTTTATGCAAAAGAACTAAATTTTTTGTGATTTAAAAATTTATATTTTATTTTGGATCCCTACTTTTGTTTTACAAAAAGAACTCAATCTTTGGTAATTTGGATATTTATATTTTATTCTCGATACGTACTTTTGTTTTATGCAAAAGAACTCAATTTTTTGTAATTTCAAAACTTATGTTTTATTTTTCATCCCTACTTTTGCTTTACAAAAATAACTCAATTTTTAGTAATTTGGATATTTATTTTTCTTTTCGATCCGTACTTTTGTTTTATGGAAAAGAACTCATCTTTTTGTAATTTCAAAATTTATATTTTACTTTGGATCCCTACTTTTGTTTTACAACAAGAACTCAATTTTTGGTAATTTGGATATTTATATTTTATTCTCGATCCGTACTTTTGTTTTATGCAAAAGAACTAAATTTTTTGTAATTTAAAAATTTATATTTTATTTTGGATCCCTACTTTTGTTTTACAAAAAGAACTCAATTTTTGGTAATTTGGATATTTATATTTTGTTCTCGAAACGTACTTTTGTTTTATGCAAAAGAACTCAATTTTTTGTAATTTCAAAATTTATGTTTTATTTTTGATCCCTACTTTTGCTTTACAAAAATAACTCAATTTTTAGTAATTTGGATATTTATTTTTTCTTTTCGATCCGTACTTTTGTTTTATGGAAAAGAACTCAAATTTTTGTAATTTCAAAATTTATATTATACTTTGGATCCCTAGTTTTGTTTTACAAAAAGAACTCAATTTTTGGTAATTTGGATATTTATATTTTATTCTCGATCCGTACTTTTGTTTTATGCAAAAGAACTAAATTTTTGTAATTTAAAAATTTATATTTTATTTTGGATCCCTACTTTTGTTTTACAAAAAGAACTCAATTTTTGGTAATTTGGATATTTATATTTTGTTCTCGAAACGTACTTTTGTTTTATGCAAAAGAACTCAATTTTTTGTAATTTCAAAATTTATGTTTTACAAAAATAACTAATTTTTTTACAAAGTAATTTGGATATTTATTTTTTCTTTTTGATCCGTACTTTTGTTTTATGGAAAAGAACTCAAATTTTTGTAATTTCAAAATTTATATTATACTTTGGATCCCTAGTTTTGTTTTACAAAAAGAACTCAATTTTTGGTAATTTGGATATTTATATTTTATTCTCGATCCGTACTTTTGTTTTATGCAAAAGAACTAAATTTTTTGTAATTTAAAAATTTTGTTTTATTCAAAAAGAACTCAATTTTTGGTAATTTGGATATTTATATTTTATACTCGATACATACTTTTGTTTTATGCAAAAGAACTCAATTTTTGTAATTTCAAAATTTATGTTTTATTTTTATCCCTACCTTTGCTTTACAAAAATAACTCAATTTTTAGTAATTTGGATATTTATTTTTTCTTTTCAATCCGTACTTTTGTTTTATAGAAAAGAACTCAATTTTTGTAATTGCAAAATTCATATTTTACTTTCAATCCCTACTTTTGTTTTACAAAAAGAACTCAATTTTTCATAATTTGGATATTTATATTTTATTCTCGATCCGTACTTTTGTTTTATGAAAAAGAACTAAATTTTTTGTAATTTAAAAATTTATATTTTATTTTGGATCCCTACTTTTGTTTTACAAAAAGAACTCAATTTTTCGTAATTTGGATATTTATATTTTATTCTCGATCCGTACTTTTGTTTTATGCAAAAGAACTAAATTTTTTGTAATTTAAAAATTTATATTTTATTTTGGATCCCTACTTTTGTTTTACAAAAGAACTCAATCTTTGGTAATTTGGATATTTATATTTTATTCTCGATACGTACTTTTGTTTTATGCAAAAGAACTCAATTTTTGTAATTTCAAAATTTATATTTTACTCTGGATCCCTACTTTTGTTTTACAAAAGAACTCAATTTTTGGTAATTTGGATATTTATATTTTATTCTCGATCCGTACTTTAGTTTTATACAAAAAAACTAAATTTTTTGTAATTTAAAAATTTATATTTTAGTTTGGATCCCTACTTTTGTTTTACAAAAAGAACTCAATTTTTGGTAATTTGGATATTTATATTTTATTCTCGATCCGTACTTTTGTTTTATGCAAAAGAACTAATTTTTTGTAATTTAAAAATTTATATTTTATTTTGGATCCCTACTTTTGTTTTAGAAAAAGAACTCAATTTTTAGTAATTTGGATATTTATATTTTATTCTCGATACGTACTTTTGTTTTATGCAAAAGAACTCAATTTTTTGTAATTTCAAAATTTATGTTTTATTTTTTATCCCTACTTTTGCTATACAAAAATAACAAAATTTTCAGTAATTTGGATATTTATTTTTTCTTTTCGATCGGTACTTTTGTTTTATGGAAAAGAACTCAAACTTTTGGATTTGCAAAATTTATATTTTAGTTTGGATCCCTACTTTTGTTTTACAAAAAGAACTCAATTTTTCGTAATTTGGATATTTATATTTTATTCTCGATCCGTACTTTTGTTTTATGCAAAAGAACTAAATTTTTTGTGATTTAAAAATTTATATTTTATTTTGGATCCCTACTTTTGTTTTACAAAAAGAACTCAATCTTTGGTAATTTGGATGTTTATATTTTATTCTCGATACGTACTTTTGTTTTATGCAAAAGAACTCAATTTTTTGTAATTTCAAAACTTATGTTTTATTTTTCATCCCTACTTTTGCTTTACAAAAATAACTCAATTTTTAGTAATTTGGATATTTATTTTTTCTTTTCGATCCGTACTTTTGTTTTATGGAAAAGAACTCATCTTTTTGTAATTTCAAAATTTATATTTTACTTTGGATCCCTACTTTTGTTTTACAACAAGAACTCAATTTTTGGTAATTTGGATATTTATATTTTATTCTCGATCCGTACTTTTGTTTTATGCAAAAGAACTAAATTTTTTGTAATTTAAAAATTTATATTTTATTTTGGATCCCTACTTTTGTTTTACAAAAAGAACTCAATTTTTGGTAATTTGGATATTTATATTTTATTCTCGATACGTACTTTTGTTTTATGCAAAAGAACTCAATTTTTTGTAATTTCAAAATTTATGTTTTATTTTTGATCCCTACTTTTGCTTTACAAAAATAACTCAATTTTTAGTAATTTGGATATTTATTTTTTCTTTTCAATCCGTACTTTTGTTTTATGGAAAAGAACTCAATTTTTTGTAATTGCAAAATTTATATTTTACTTTCGATCCCTACTTTTGTTTTACAAAAAGAACTCAATTTTTCGTAATTTGGATATTTATATTTTATTCTCGATCCGTACTTTTGTTTTATGCAAAAGAACTAAATTTTTTGTAATTTAAAAATTTATATTTTATTTTGGATCCCTACTTTTGTTTTACAAAAAGAACTCAATTTTTGGTAATTTGGATATTTATATTTTATTCTCGATACGTACTTTTGTTTTATGCAAAAGAACTCAATTTTTTGTAATTTCAAAATTTATGTTTTATTTTTGATCCCTACTTTTGCTTTACAAAAATAACTCAATTTTTAGTAATTTGGATATTTATTTTTTCTTTTCAATCCGTACTTTTGTTTTATGGAAAAGAACTCAATTTTTTGTAATTGCAAAATTTATATTTTACTTTCGATCCCTACTTTTGTTTTACAAAAAGAACTCAATTTTTCGTAATTTGGATATTTATATTTTATTCTCGATCCGTACTTTTGTTTTATGCAAAAGAACTAAATTTTTTCTAATTTGAAAATTTATATTTTATTTTGGATCCCTACTTTTGTTTTACAAAAAGAACTCAATTTTCGGTAATTTGGATATTTATATTTTATTCTCGATACGTACTTTTGTTTTATGCAAAAGAACTCAATTTTTTGTAATTTCAAAATTTATGTTTTATTTTTTATCCCTACTTTTGCTTTACAAAAATAACTCAATTTTTAGTAATTTGGATATTTGTTTTTTCTTTTCGATCCGTACTTTTGTTTTATGGAAAAGAACTCAATTTTTTGTAATTTCTAAATTTATATTTTACTTTGGATCCCTACTTTTGTTTTACAAAAAGAACTCAATTTTTGGTAATTTGGATATTTATATTTTATTCTCGATCCGTACTTTTGTTTTATGCAAAAGAAATAAATTTTTTGTAATTTAAAAATTTATATTTTATTTTGGATCCCTACTTTTGTTTTAGAAAAAGAACTCAATTTTTGGTAGTTTGGATATTTATATTTTATTCTCGATACGTACTTTTGTTTTATGCAAAAGAACTCAATTTTTTGTAATTTCAAAATTTATGTTTTATTTTTTATCCCTACTTTTGGTTTACAATAATAACTCAATTTTCAGTAATTTGGATATTTATTTTTTCTTTTCGATCGGTACTTTTGTTTTATGGAAAAGAACTCAATTTTTTGTAATTGCAAAATTTATATTTTACTTTGGATCCCTAGTTTTGTTTTACAAAAAGAACTCAATTTTTCGTAATTTGGATATTTATATTTTATTCTCGATCCGTACTTTTGTTTTATGCAAAAGAACTAAATTTTTTGTAATTTAAAAATTTATATTTTATTTTGATCCCTACTTTTGTTTTACAAAAAGAACTCAGTTTTTGGTAATTTGGATATTTATATTTTATTCTCGAAACGTACTTTTGTTTTATGCAAAAGAACTCAATTTTTTGTAATTTCAAAATTTATGTTTTATTTTTTATCCCTACTTTTGCTTTATAAAAATAACTCAATTTTTAGTAATTAGAATATTTATTTTTTCTTTTCGATCCATAATTTTGTTTTATGGAAAAGAACTCAATTTTTTGTAATTTCAAAATTTATATTTTACTCTGCATCCCTACTTTTGTTTTACAAAAAGAACTCAATTTTTGGTAATTTGGATATTTATATTTTATTCTCGATCCGTACTTTAGTTTTATACAAAAAAACTAAATTTTTTGTAATTTAAAAATTTATATTTTATTTTGGATCCCTACATTTGTTTTACAAAAAGAACTCAATTTTTGGTAATTTGGATATTTATATTTTATTCTCGATACGTACTTTTGTTTTATGCAAAAGAACTCAATTTTTTGTTATTTCGCAATTTATATTTTATTTTGGATCCCTACTTTTGCTTTACAAAAAGAACTCAATTTTTGGTAATTTGGATATTTATATTTTATTCTCGATACGTACTTTTGTTTTATGCAAAAGAACTCAATTTTTTGTAATTTGAAAATTTATATTTTATTTTGGATCCCTACTTTTGCTTTACAAAAAGAACTCAATTTTCGGTAATTTGGATATTTATATTTTATTATCTATCCGTACTTCTGTTTTATGCAAAAGAACTCAATTTTTTGCTATTTCGCAATTTATATTTTATTTTGGATCCCTACTTTTGTTTTACAAAAAGAACTCAATTTTTGGTAATTTGGATATTTATATTTTATTCTCGATACGTACTTTTGTTTTATGCAAAAGAACTCAATTTTTTGTAATTTCAAAATTTATGTTTTATTTTTGATCCCTACTTTTTCTTTACAAAAATAACTCAATTTTTGGTAATTTGGATATTTATTTTTTCTTTTCGATCCGTACCTTTGTTTAATGGAAAAGAACTCAATTTTTTGTAATTTCAAAATTTATATTTTACTTTGGATCCCTACTTTTGTTTTACAAAAAGAACTCAATTTTTGGTAATTTGGATATTTATATTTTATTCTCGATCCGTACGTTTGTTTTATGGAAAAGAACTAAATTTTTTGTAATTTAAAAATTTATATTTTATTTTGGATCCCTACTTTCGTTTTTCAAAAGGAACTCAATTTTTGGTAATTTGGATATTTATATTTTATTCTCGATACGTACTTTTGTTTTACGCAAAAGAACTCAATTTTTTGTTATTTCGCGATTTATATTTTATTTTGGATCCCTACTTTTGCTTTACAAAAAGAACTCAATTTTAAGTAATTTGGATAGTTATATTTTCTTTTTGATCCGTACTTTTGTTTTATGCAAAAGAACTCAATTTTTTTTTAATTTCGCAATTTATATTTTATTTTGGATCCCTACTTTTGTTTTACAAAAAGAACTCAATTTTTGGTAATTTGGATATTTATATTGTATTCTCGATACGTACTTTTGTTTTATGCAAAAGAACTCAATTTTTTGTTATTTCACAATTTATATTTTATTTTGGATTCCTACTTTTGTTTTACAAAAAGAACTCAATTTTGGGTAATTTGGATATTTATATTTTATTCTCGATACGTACATTTGTTTTATGCAAAAGAACTCAATATTTTGTAATTTTAAAATTTGTATTTTATTTTGGATCCCTACTTTTGCTTTACAAAAAGAACTCAATTTTTGGTAATTTGGATATTTATATTTTATTATCTATCCGTACTTTTGTTTTATGCAAAACAACTCAATTTTTTGTAATTTAAAAATTTATAATTTATTTTGGATCCCTACTTTTGTTTTACAAAAAGAACTCAATTTTTGGTAATTTTGATATTTATATTTTATTCTCGATACGTACTTTTGTTTTATGCAAAAGAACTTAATTTTTTGTAATTTCAAATTTTATATTTTATTTTGGATCCCTACTTTTGCTTTACAAAAATAACTCAATTTTTAGTAATTTGGATATTTATATTTTCTTTTCGATCCGTACTTTTGTTTTATGCAAAAGAACTCAATTTTTTGTAATTTCAAAATTTATATTTTAGTTTGGATGCCTACTTTTGTTTTACAAAAAGAACTCAATTTTTGGTAATTTGGATATTTATATTTTATTCTCGATCCGTACTTTTGTTTTATGCGAAAGAACTCAATTTTTTGTAATTTAAAAATTTATATTTTCAAAAAGATTACATTTTCAGAGATAATTACAGCAGAAGCAAATTTAATTACACAGAAATTTTAGAGAGAAAAAAAATAAATACAGCAGCTGAAAATAATGAAGAACAATCTAAGGAAAAGTGAACTTGTAGCCTATTCTATTTCTTCACTATCTTCTTCATCTTCCTCATCATTTGCTGGCTGTTTGCCTCTTGAGGATGTTGTATTATCTTCTTCAGGAGATATTTCTTCAATATCCATCTTTCTTTCAACTCTGTACATTCGTCTATTGAGTCTTGAAAGTCTATGACAAAGATCTTCATATTGAGTAGTGTGAAGATTCATCATTGTATCCATTCTTGAAAGTATATGATCCTCCATTGACCCTGGTTGAGGTTGAGGTTGAGGTGGTGGTTCTTCATCATCCTCCTCCATTGCAGCAGCTTCATCTTCTCTTTGCCTAAATCTGTTGCCTTGTTCGATGAGGCCCATATGCCTTAGAACATTTTTTCCAATTTTGCTATTGCTTAGCAAAATCTGCTTGTTCTCCCCTTCAAGATCTACACCCTTGTATTCTAAAATCTTGGAGATAAACACAGCATAGGGTAATGCAAAAAAGGAAAGCCAAGTGGCTTTAAACATATTATTAAGAATAATTGAGGGCCAATCTATGCTAACATTATTAAGGAATCCATACATTAAGAGAATGTCTTCCTTAGTAAGTTGGGCATGATTAGTGCCTCTAGCAACTAAAACCCAAACAATAACATAATGCAACATATGCTCATTAAGTTTCACATTACCAACTTTGTACAAGTTCTCAACTTGTAAATTCGGATCCTTGCAGAATTTTCTGAATTCTACCAACTTGTTGAAGTCCTCAAAGCCATATGTGATGTTTATGCCTTGAGTTGAGAGATCAGCTACATTGTTCCACAAATCTTCATCAAAGTAGATCCTTACACCCTTCACTTTAGTGCTTGGACTAGCTGTCCTTGATGTTAAATTCATGTAAAACACTCTAACCAAGTCTGGATAGAATGCCCCTTCCATCTCCACAAATTGTTGCAGCCCATTTGCTACTAAAAATTCCTGAAATGAAAACCCGTGAGATCTGAAAAATTCACAAGATAGATATTTTGGGGTAAGAATTTTCCTGTCCTTCCACTTGTTAACAAACCCAATTTGCATATCTTCATCAGAGATCCAACCAGCAAGAGTTGGAGGTCTCCTTTCTTGATGTTGAGAAGACATAGGCTCCTTGCCTCTTCTCCTTGATGGCATCTTCCTTCTTCTTTGATAAGCCATTGTGATGATATAAAAGACAAGAGAAATTGCACAACGAAATAATATAGTAACAGAGAAAGCACAAAGAATTAATTCGCACAACAACAGAAGATATCAGCAGAAAACAGCAAGAGTGAGAGAGAGTGAGTGAGGCACTTGAATTCTCAATCTAGCTATTTATAGGAAGGAAATCCGGTCATAAAACTTGGATTTAATGAAAATATATCCGTTGGGAACAAATATAGCCGTTGTAATAAAACAAAACTCGTGAAAACATGGCCAATGTTCGAAAATCAGAGTTGCAGAAAAACACAGAACGATGCATTTAATCGATTATGTTCTCCATTTAATCGATTATTTGCCTTCAAAATTTTCCAGAAAACGAAAACCTAGAAATTTAATTGATTATGTGCATTCCTTAATCGATTAAATTGCTCCCCAGCACTTTAATCGATTATGTCATGAACTTAATCCATTATGTTATAAAACATTTTCACAAACAGCGCGTTTAATCGATTAACACCTGAAACCTAATCGATTAAATACGTAAATTTTCGTAAAACGCTGAATTAACATAAAAAACAACAACAACACTTACCTGGAACCTTTCTAAGCTCATAAAATCTTACTTGAGATAAGAGATTGGTAAATATGCCAACTTGTTGATGTTTTTGCCTCCTTTCATAAACTTGATCACTTGTTGTTTCAACACGGAAGAGGCTTTTTGAACTTTGGAACCAGCCTGCAATACAAAGAAGAAATATCCTGGTCCCCTAAAATCACTTATCAGGGTCCTCATGTGTTAGAAACAATTTTTCCTTTGGGAACCCATTTGTATTTCCCATTAGGAACACTAAAACGTTTAATATTGCGTCTATTAACAGAATGACCTTTATGCATACAGTAAAAACATGTAGGAGCATTTTTTCTTTTTGAGAAATATGCATTTTTATAAACTTTCTTTGTAGAAACATTTTGTTTATCAAACGAATTAGGAATTTCGAAAATCTTGCTTGAATTTGATGATTCTCCTTTTACAAAAATTGTTTTTGTAGGTTTATTATATCTGAAATCGAAGCCAAGACCTTCCTTTTCATATAAACCTTTTTGCACTTTCAAAACATTATTTAAATTATTATTACCCATTGTAATGTTTGAAAGAGATGTTTCAAGATAAGAAACCTTGTTCGCAAGAACACTACAATTTTCACAAATAGGAATTTTGGTTTTGCATTTGCAAGGAATTTTTGCTTTTTCCAAATCATCTTTCAAAACCTTTTTCTCTTCTTCTAAATCAATAACTTTCTTTTCAAGAACCTTATGATCATTTTTCAATTTATTGTAAACCGAAGAAAGCTTTTCAGATTTTTTACAAAGATTAAGAAATTCTTCAAGCAACTCATCATAATCATTTGGGAGACCAGAATCACTTACCTCGCTGCATGTGGATTCCACATCATCATCTGCCATGAGACAAATGTTTGCTTCTTCTTCTGATTCACTTGAACCTTCAGAAGAACTCACTTCATTGTCATCCCAAGCGATATATGCTTTCTTCTTCTTTTTGAAGAACTTCTTGCTTTTCTTTTCCCTTTCTTCAGGTTTCTTGGAATTTAGGAAATCTTTTTTATGGTTGCCTTTCTTCTTGATGAACTTCTTGTATTTCTTTACAAATTTATTAAGATCATTGTCTTCTGAATCATCAGTATCACTACTCTCCTCTTTGTCGGATTCCGCTTTAAGAGCAATGCCTTTCCTCTTGACGTCTTCTTCTTCTCCTTTAAAACGTCCAAGCTCCATTTCATGTTCTCTAAGCTTCCCGAAGAGAGTTGTCATGTTCATATTTGCAAGGTTCTTTGATTCCGTGATGGCCGTCACTTTAGGTTGCCAAGTCTTGTCCAAAGATTTCAAAATTTTCACATTTAATTCTTCCGTATCAAATTTCTTACCTAACGCCTTGAGGTGATTTACAATGTGAGTAAATCTCTTTTGGACGTCAACGTAACTAAATTCTTGAGGTATTCAATTTTTTTTAATTTAAAAATTTATATTTTATTTTGGATCCCTACTTTTGTTTTAACAAAAGAACTCAATTTTTGGTAATTTGGATATTTATATTTTGATCTCAATACGTACTTTTATTTTATGCAAAAGAACTCAATTTTTTGCTATTTCGCGATTTATATTTTATTTTGGATCCCTACTTTTGTTTTACAAAAAGAATTCAATTTTTGGTAATTTGGATATTTATATTTTATTCTCGATACGTACTTTTGTTTTATGCAAAAGAACTCAATTTTTTTGTAATTTCAAAATTTATGTTTTATTTTTTATCCCTACTTTTGCTTTACAAAAATAACTCAATTTTTAGTAATTTGGATATTTATTTTTTCTTTTCGATCCGTACTTTTGTTTTATGGAAAAGAACTCAATTTTTTGAAATTTCAAAATTTATATTTTACTTTGGATCCCTACTTTTGTTTTACAAAAAGAACTCAATTTTTTGTAATTTCAAAATTTATGTTTTATTTTTGATCCCTACTTTTGCTTTACAAAAATAACTCAATTTTTAGTAATTTGGATATTTATTTTTTCTTTTCGATCCGTACTTTTGTTTTATGGAAAAGAACTCAAATTTTTGTAATTTCAAAATTTATATTATACTTTGGATCCCTAGTTTTGTTTTACAAAAGAACTCAATTTTTGGTAATTTGGATATTTATATTTTATTCTCGATCCAGTACTTTTGTTTTATGCAAAAGAACTAAATTTTTGTAATTTAAAAATTTATATTTTATTTTGGATCCCTACTTTTGTTTTACAAAAAGAACTCAATTTTTCGTAATTTGGATATTTATATTTTATTCTCGATCCGTACTTTTGTTTTATGCAAAAGAACTAAATTTTTTGTAATTTAAAAATTTATATTTTATTTTGGATCCCTACTTTTGTTTTACAAAAAGAACTCAATTTTTGGTAAGTTGGATATTTATATTTTATTCTCGATACGTACTTTTGTTTTATGCAAAAGAACTCAATTTTTTTGTAATTTCAAAATTTATGTTTTATTTTTTATCCCTACTTTTGCTTTACAAAAATAACTCAATTTTAGTAATTTGGATATTTATTTTTTCTTTTCGATCCAGTACTTTTGTTTTATGGAAAAGAACTCAATTTTTTGAAATTTCAAAATTTATATTTTACTTTGGATCCCTACTTTTGTTTTACAAAAAGAACTCAATTTTTTGTAATTTCAAAATTTATGTTTTATTTTTGATCCCTACTTTTGCTTTACAAAAATAACTCAATTTTTAGTAATTTGGATATTTATTTTTTCTTTTCGATCCGTACTTTTGTTTTATGGAAAAGAACTCAAATTTTTGTAATTTCAAAATTTATATTATACTTTGGATCCCTAGTTTTGTTTTACAAAAAGAACTCAATTTTTGGTAATTTGGATATTTATATTTTATTCTCGATCCGTACTTTTGTTTTATGCAAAAGAACTAAATTTTTTGTAATTTAAAAATTTATATTTTATTTTGGATCCCTACTTTTGTTTTACAAAAAGAACTCAATTTTTCGTAATTTGGATATTTATATTTTATTCTCGATCCGTACTTTTGTTTTATGCAAAAGAACTAAATTTTTTGTAATTTAAAAATTTATATTTTATTTTGGATCCCTACTTTTGTTTTACAAAAAGAACTCAATTTTTGGTAATTTAGATATTTATATTTTATTCTCGATACGTACTTTTGTTTTGATGCAAAAGAACTCAATTTTTTGTAATTTAAAAATTTATATTTTATTTTGGATCCCTACATT
Source organism: Lablab purpureus (assembly GCA_030347555.1). Lineage (NCBI taxonomy): Eukaryota > Viridiplantae > Streptophyta > Magnoliopsida > Fabales > Fabaceae > Lablab > Lablab purpureus. Next base: position 8,715,710 of record CM059261.1, on the reverse strand, counting down.
TGTTTTAAAAAAAAGAACTCAATTTTTAGAAATTTGGATATTTATATTTTATTCTCGATCCGTACTTTTGTTTTATGCAAAAGAACTCAATTTTTTGTAATTTCAAAATTTTATTTTATTTTGGATCCCTACTTTTGTTTTACAAAAAGAACTCAATTTTTGGTAATTTGGATATTTATATTTTATTCTCGATACGTAGTTTTGTTTTATGCAAAAGAACTCAATTTTTTGTAATTTCAAAATTTTATTTTATTTTGGATACTTTTGTTTTACAAAAAGAATTCAATTTTTGGTAATTATGATATTTATATTTTATTATCGATACGTATTTTTGTTTTATGCAAAAGAACTCAATTTTCTGTAATTTCGAAATTTAAATTTTGTTAAATAAAGACGACAATGTAAAAACCAAGAGGGGGGGTGAATTGGATTTTATACATTTGTTTTAAAAAAAAGAACTCAATTTTTAGAAATTTGGATATTTATATTTTATTCTCGATCCGTACTTTTGTTTTATGCAAAAGAACTCAATTTTTTGTATTTTCAAAATTTTATTTTATTTTGGATCCCTACTTTTGTTTTACAAAAAGAACTCAATTTTTGGTAATTTGGATATTTATATTTTATTCTCGATACGTAATTTTGTTTTATGCAAAAGAACTCAATTTTTTGTAATTTCAAAATTTTATTTTATTTTGGATACTTTTGTTTTACAAAAAGAACTCAATTTTTGGTAATTATGATATTTATATTTTATTATCGATACGTATTTTTGTTTTATGCAAAAGAACTCAATTTTCTGTAATTTCGAAATTTAAATTTTGTTAAATAAAGACGACAATGTAAAAACCAAGAGGGGGGTGAATTGGATTTTAATAAAAAAAAATTCTCTTTTAAATAAATTTTAGGTTTTGAAATACTTTCAAAAACTCGGATGTGGATTTTTCTTATCCTTTGATAAACATTGTTTGGATTAGCAATTGTTATAATGATCTACAATTAAAAGAGATAGAGAAAGAGAAAGAACACAGAGATTTATACTGGTTCGGATTAAGCAAATCCTACGTCCAGTTCCCAACCACCACAAATCCGTGATGATTATCCCCACTATCTTTAAATGAAATTACAAACACCAATTCATGCAATAACAAATAAAGATAAACGGAACACCTCCTTAGACACACTAAGGATGAAACACCTCCCCAGACACACTGAGGATGAAACCCACCTCTCTTGACACACAAGAGATGAACACACCTCTGATGAGTCATTATTTTCCCTTATTTTCTTACCTTTCTGTACTTGTTTTCATCTCTGATTTGTGCTTAATTATTTATATTTTGTACTAATTTCTATTAGGGGTATAATTGGACCAGAAATTCATATTTTTAATTAATTTGAATTTTCTAAAGTTCAATTATTCCAATTTTTTATTTTCAGGGCAATTTAAAATTATTTTGGGCTTGGAATTGATTCATTAAGGAGATGCCACGTCATCACTGCCACGTCACCACTGCCATGTCAGCTGCCACATCAACTGCCACGTCACAACTTGGATTTTGGGCCCAATGGGTCTAGGGTTTCGTGCCCATGCAATGCAGCTACAAGTAGGGCAGCGCAGCTGAGGGAGAAGGAGGGGGGCGCAGCAGCAGTAGCAGATATAGTTAGGGTTTACGTTTTCGGCTAGAGAGACCAGTTTATGTTTTGTTTTTGGTTTTTAATTCAGAATTCGTCTACTGTTCCACAGTTCTATAATTCCAGTTTGTTCTTCATTTCAATTTGCGTTTTCCATTTTCTATTTCGTTTTTCGCTTTCTATTTCGTTTTCCGTTTTGAATTTGAATTTCGTTTTGAATTTCGTTTTGAATTTTGAATTTGAATTTTGAATTTGAATTTTGAATTTTGAATTTTGAATTTTGAATTTTGAATTTTGAATTTTGAATTTTGAATTTTGAATTTTGAATTTTGAATTTTGAATTTTGAATTTTGAATTTTGAATTTTGAATTTTGAATTTTGAATTTTGAATTTTGAATTTTGAATTTTGAATTTTGAATTTTGAATTTTGAATTTTGAATTTTGAATTTACATTTTCTGTTTTAATGGAAGGCTAAAAACCCGAGGGTGGGGCTCTTGGGCATACTGCACTCACTGATGGAGGTTCTGTGCGTTTTATTTTTTCGTACGTTTGATTCTCCTCTGTGAAGCCTCTGTTCTGGAGGATGCTTAATCCCTTAGAAGGAGACCTTACAAGGTTCACGTTTGCTTAATTCGTGTAGGGAAGTATTGGGTTAACTTTCGCTTAGTTGGTTAATCTAGACTGAACAAGGATTAAACGGACTGATAATCTGTTGTAAGCCAAGGATGTTAGAGATGCATTGTGTTCAAGAGTCTTGCCTATTTTAATTATTGAAATCAATTTGTTATTTGTCTGCTATTTTTTAATTAACTGTTTTCGATCCAAAAACCCCCCATTGCATGTTCAATCTTTTGACAGTGAGAATTGGTCCTTGGGAGACGACCTAGGAGTTATTTCTAGTACTACATTTAATTGTTTTTATTTGATCGAGTACGGCATCGATCAAATTTGGCTCAACCTCCACCTCGTGAGAGGACTCTTAGGGAGCTGGCGGCACCTGATTTCACTTATGAAAGCCTGTGCATCCAGTATCCTGATGAGGATGTTCCATATGTTCTGAAGACTGGATTAATACATTTGTTGCCCAGGTTTCACGGTCTTGCAGGGGAATGTCCGCACAAACATCTGAAGGATTTCCATATAGTCTGTTCCTCCATGAAGCCACACGATGTTTTACAAGATCACATCTTTTTGAAGGCATTCCCACACTCTTTGGAAGGTGTTTCTAAAGACTGGTTGTACTACCTTGCGCCCAGATCCATCACTGGTTGGGATGACCTTAAGAGAGTGTTCCTGAATAAATTCTTCCCTGCTTCCAGGACAACAGCCATCAGAAAAGATATTTCAGGAATCCGACAGATGAGTGGAGAGACCTTGTACGAGTACTGGGAGAGATTTAAAAAATTATGTGCAAGATGTCCCCACCATCAGATTTCTGAACAGCTCTTATTGCAGTATTTTTATGAGGGCCTCAATAGTATGGAAAGGAGTATGATTGACACTGCCAGTGGAGGAGCTCTTGGTGACATGACCCCTGCAGAGGCGAGGAACTTAATTGAGAAAATGGCCTCCAATTCTCAGCAATTCAGTGCTAGAAACGATGCTATTGTTCTCAGGGGAATTCATGATGTGCCTGCTGCTGATTTTTCTTCATCTGCAGATAGGAAGCTTGAGGGAAAGCTTGATGCCTTGGTCAATTTGGTCACTCAGCTTGCCATGAACCAGAAATATGCACCTACATCTGTGGCAAGGGTTTGCGGCATTTGCACATCAATTGACCATTATACAGATCAGTGTCCATCAATGCAGCAGCCTTCTGATGTTCATGCTCCTCAAGCCTATGCTGCAAACATTTACAATAACAGACAGCAGCAGTAGCAAAATTATGATCTGTCCAGCAATAGATATAATCCAGGATAGAGGAATCATCCTAATCTTATATGGTCTCCACAGCAGCAACAACAACATCCTGCACCACCATTTCAGAATTCTGCTGGTCCTGGTCCAAGCAGACCTTATGTGCCTCCACCAGTACAACAGTAATATCAGAGGCAGCAGAATGAAGTTCCTGCACCACCAGCTCCTCAATCTTCCACTTCTGAACCTTCATTGGAGGAGTTAGTGAGGCAGATGACTCTGCAAAATATGCAATTCCAGCAAGAGACCAGAGCTTCCATCAGAGCTTGACCAATCAGATGGGGCAGATGGCTACTCAACTGAATCAGGCACAGTCACAAAATTCAGATAGATTGCCCTCTCAAACTGTGCAGAATCCGAAAAATGTTAGTGCCATCACATTGAGGTCGGGCAAACAGATTGACATACCCATTGCAGTACCTTCATTTGTTTCTGCACCTGAGCACAGTGATGAGCAACCAGTTGGTGCCCGGAATTTTCATGCAGGTGGACCTTCTTCCAGCACAGTTCTGATTTGCAGCATCCACCTCCTATCCCTCTTCCATTCCCTCCCAAAGTGATTCCAAGCAAAAAGATGGAAGAACTGGATAAGGAGATATTGGAGACCTTCAGGAAAGTAGAGGTGAACATACCTCTGCTTGATGCCATCAAGAAAATCCCGAAATATGCAAAATTCCTGAAGGAGCTGTGCACTCATAAGAGGAAAATGAAGGGCAATGAGAGAATCAGCATGGGCAGAAATGTATCTGCTTTGATAGGTAAATCTGTTCCGCACATTCCTGAAAAATGTAAGGACCCAGGTACTTTCTGCATACCTTGTGTTATAGGGAATAATAAATTTGAAAATGCCATGCTTGATTTGGGTGCTTCTATAAATGTCATGCCTCTGTCTATATTTAAATCTCTGTCTCTTGGACCTCTGCAACCTACGGGTGTGGTGATACAGTTGGCAAATAGAAGTGTTGCTCACCCTACAGGTTTCATTGAGGATGTGTTAGTTCGGGTTGGTGAATTGATTTTTCCTGCTGATTTCTATGTGCTTGACATGGAGGACGGATTCTCCCATGGATCTGTGCCAATCATTTTCGACAGACCATTTTTGAAAACAGCCCGAACTAAGATTGATGTGTATGCTGGTACATTGTCCATGGAATTTGGTGATAGTATTGTCCATTTTAATATTCTTGATGCCATGAGACATCCATCTGAAGATCATTCTGTTTTTCGTGCTGAGATACTTGATGTTGTTGTTGATGAGTATGTTTCTGATTTTCATTCTTTGCATGATAAGAAACATTATTTTTTATCTGATCTGTGTACTTCTCTTGATAGCATTGAATCTGAATCGGTTTCTGAGTTTGAGCTATGTTCTGATGTGTTGGGTGTTGTACCTGCACCTCTTGGCCTTAATTCTTTAGAATGCGCTAACCATGTTGCAGGAAGAACACATGAATCTGACTTGCAGGTTCAGGTACATGCTGTGGAACCCTTAGTTCTTTCTACTGCTCAGCCATCTCCCACTCTAGACTTGAAACCTTTACCAGAAAACCTCAAGTATGCCTACTTGGAGGATGATCAGAAGCTGCCAGTGATAATTTCCACCTCCCTTGATGTTGTTCAAGAGGGGAGGTTGTTGCATGTTCTAATAAAGCATAAGAAAGCCATCGGTTGGACCCTGGCAGACATTCCTGGTATCAGCCCATCCACATGTATGCACAGGATACTCTTAGAGGATGGAGCTAAGTCAGTGAGGCAGCCACAGAGGCGACTCAACCCTATCATCTTGGACGTAGTAAAGAAGGAGGTGACCAAGCTTCTTCAGGCTGGGATCATTTATCCTATATCAGATAGTCAGTGGGTGAGTCCGGCCCAGGTGGTCCCCAAGAAGACAGGCCTCACTGTTGTGAAAAATGAGAAGAATGAGCTTATTCCCACTCGAGTGCAAAATAGTTGGAGAGTCTGCATTAACTACCGAAGACTGAATCAAGCAACACGGAAAGATCATTTTCCGCTGCCCTTTATTGATCAGATGCTTGAGCGTCTGGCAGGCAAATCTCACTACTGCTTTCTTGATGGTTTTTCTGGTTATTTTCAAATCCATATTACTCCTGAGGACCAAGAGAAAACCACATTCACCTGCCCCTTTGGCACTTTTGCCTATAGGAGGATGCCCTTTGGCTTATGCAATGCCCCTGGCACATTCCAGCGGTGCATGCTTAGTATCTTTTCTGATTTTCTTGAAAATTGCATAGAGGTGTTTATGGATGATTTCACTGTTCACGGATCCTCTTTTGATGCATGCTTAGATAATTTGGATAGAGTGCTTAATAGATGCATTGAAACTGATCTTGTTCTAAATTCTGAAAAATGTCACTTCATGGTAGAACAGGGTATAGTTTTAGGGCATATTATTTCTAGTAAGGGCATAGAAGTAGATCCTGCAAAAATATCTGTTATTTCACAATTGCCTTACCCCTCTTGCGTGTGAGAGGTGCGATCTTTTCTTGGCCATGCAGGTTTTTACAGACGCTTCATCAAAGAATTCAGTAAGAAGGCCCTTCCACTGTCAAATCTGCTCCAGAAGGATGTTGACTTTGTTTTTTATGACAGGTGTAAACAGGCTTATGACTGCCTCAAGGAAGCATTGACCACCACTCCAATCATTCAGGCACCAGATTGGACACTCCCATTCGAGCTGATGTGTGATGCATCCAATTATGCATTGGGAGCCGTCCCGGCACGTAGGGTTGACAAGTTGCCTCGGGTGATATATTATGCTTCCAGGACTTTGGATGCTCGCTCAAGCAAACTACACCACTACGTGAAAAGAGTCGCTTGCTATTGTTTTCGCTCTTGATAAATGTAGATCATATTTGCTTGGTTCTCGTGTTATTGTTTATACTGACCATGCAGCTCAAGTACTCGCTAAAAAGGTCGAGTCAAAGCCCGGATTAATCGGTGGATGCTCGGCTCCAAGAATTTGATCTGGATATCCATGACGAGAGTGGAGCACGTAATTTGGTAGCGGCACCATCTCGCCAGGATTGAAAGAGTCGAGGATAATGTCGACGTCTTGCCCATCCAAGATAATTTTCCTGATGAACATTTACTCACTTTCTCTTCTGTTTCTTCTGTTTCTTCTGTTTTTACCACCCCTTGGTTTGCAAATATTGTTAATTTTTTAGTTGCTTCTGTTTTTCCTCCCTTAGCATCACGAGCTCAAATTGATAAAATTAAGAGTGATGCTAAGCATTATATTTGGGATGACCCCTATTTGTGGAAGTTATGCAACGACCGGTAATCGAGAAATGTATTCCGGATCATGAGATTGACTCGGTCTTGCAGCTTTGTCACTCTTCCGCACTAGGTAGCCATCTAGGCATTCAGAGGACAGCTCGCAAAGTGCTCGATTGTGGTTTATACTGGCCCACCATCTTTAGAGATGCGTGGAAGATTTGTAGCACTTGTGAGCAAGTGTCGAGAGCAGTGAGGATCCCTTACATGGAGACAGCAGATGCCTCAAGCAACCCATGTTGTTCTCGTGAGGTGTTTGATGTCCGGGGTATTGATTTCATGGGTCCCTTTCCTGTTTCTTTTGGTTTTTCCTACATTCTTTTAGCTGTTGATTATGTTTTGAAATGGGTGGAAGCCAAAGCCACCAGGACTAATGATGCTCGGGTTGTTGTGGATTTTGTTAGATCTCACTTATTTTGCAGTGTTTGGAGTACCCGGAGCCATTGTTAGTGATCAAGGCACCCATTTCGTAATAGATCTATGCAGGCTTTGCTCAAGAAGTATGGGGTGGTGCACTGAATTTCTACACCCTACCACCCCCAAAGCAACGGGCAAGCCGAAATTTCAAACAGGGAGATCAAGAGAATCTTAGAGAAGATTGTTCAGCCCAACAGAAAAGATTGGAGTAACATGTTGGATGATGCTCTTTGGGCGCATAGGACTGCCTACAAAGCACCCATAGGGATGTCCCCTTATTGGGTTGTCTTCGGTAAGGCATGATTTACTTGTTGAGATTGAGCATCGGGCCTATTGGGCTGTGAAGACTTGCAATTTCTCCATAGATCAGGCTGGTAAGGAAAGGCGGTTGCAACTAAATGAGCTTGATGAGATCCGATTAGAAGCCTACAAGAATTCAAAATTCTACAAGGAAAAAACCAAGAAGTTCCATGATAGCTTGATAGCTAGAAAGGATTTCATGGTTGGCCAGAAAGTTCTATAATACAATTCTCGGCTCGGACTCATGGGTGGTGGTAAGTTACGATCAAAGTGGATTGGACCTTTTGTTGTTACTAATGTTTATCCTTATGGTACAGTTGAGATCAAAAGTGAATCCACAGATAAGAGCTTTAAGGTCAACGGGCACCGTCTGAAGCCCTTCCTCAGCAATCCTTCTTTGTTGGATGTTGTTGTGGAGGAGATGTCTCTGCTTGACCCTGCTTCTCTCCCACCATGACTTAGGGAGTTTTCTTTTCCTTCTCCCTCTTTACTTTTTATTGCACTTGTCCGGATCTATTGATTGTTCCGATTTCTCCGATCTTCGCTTGTGCCACATTGGGACAATGTGTAGTTTAAGTGTGGGGGGAGACTGTTCTTTGTTTAAGTCTTTCTTGTTGTTTATTTTTGTTAGTTTGAGTCTTTGTCGTGTTTACAGTTTCGCATATTTCCTTTTGATTTCTGGGTTTTGTTTAGGTTGTAGACTCTTACTTCACTTTTGGATACGAGTTGCTTGATACTGTATAGATTGAAATCCTTGTTTTTCTCTGCTTGGAACGATGATTATGAGGCTTGAGAGGTTGATTTAATTGTGACAGAAGTTATACCATGTGTGAGGATTTGGGCCACTATCTATTCTTTCTTGTGTATTATGCCTCTTGATTGCTTGCACAGTTGCCTTGTCTTGACTCTGTTTGATACTTCTTGATTCACATGCATGTTTGGACATGATTAAGGCATTTGTTCTCATAAGCCCCTGACCAAATAAGCTTACCCTAAATTAATTCCTTTGTTAACCCTGTTGAGCCTGCATTCCCTTTCTTTGTTTGAAGCTCATTACAAGCCTTAAGTGAAAAACCTATGATTACCTTAACCTTAGGGAATTTTTGGAGCTTTGGAATTGTTTTGGGAATAAGTTCTTGAATAAGTGTGGGGGTGTCTCATTGGTTATTTTATTTTGGCTAGTTGGTTCTTCCTGCTATACATATCTTAGCGTTTCATGATGTGTTGTTATTCATTTCAAAAAATAAAAAATAAAAAAATAAATATAAAAAAAATAATAAATAAATAATAATAATAATAAAAAAGTGGTTTTTGTTTGAGGCAAAGGAAAAGGAATGATGTTAGAGGTTTATTAGAGGTTTTTGGGTTTGCTCTTATGCTTATTTCTTACTTATTCCCCATTGCTCCTCTAGTTCCTCTGGTTTGTAGCTTCTTATCCTATATTTTATCCTCTACCCTGTCCTTGACCACATTACAACCCTGGAAAGACCTTATGATCCTTATGTGCATGTTTATTAGGTGTTGATTTTAGAGGCTTGCCAAGTCTATCTGCTGCTTGTTTTTCATGAGTGCTTTTGAGAGTATACAGTTACCTAGACACTTGAGAGATACAGTAATACAGTGCATCTTGTGAGATTCTATTGCTTTTAATTCACCTATTAATGCTGACTGATTGTCTTACCATGTTTTGACTTGTTTGGATGATTTCCATAAGTATCTAGTTTCTCTGATTCTTTGTGTGTTGGATGTTGTCTACTCCCTTTCTGTTCCCAGGATTCATTTAGGAGTGCGTAAATCTGTTTGTTTTCTTGTGTGTCTTCTTGTTTCTATTTCTTCTTGTTGCGTCTCTCTCTTTGATATCTTTGGAGTTTTTTTTTTGCTTTAAATTTTGATTTTGCCCAGGAGTGCAAAAGAATAAGTGTGGGGGAATTTGATGAGTCATTATTTTCCCTTATTTTCTTACCTTTCTGTACTTGTTTTCATCTCTGATTTGTGCTTAATTATTTATATTTTGTACTAATTTCTATTAGGGGTATAATTGGACCAGAAATTCATATTTTTAATTAATTTGAATTTTCTAAAGTTCAATTATTCCAATTTTTTATTTTCAGGGCAATTTAAATTTATTTTGGGCTTGGAATTGATTCATTAAGGAGATGCCACGTCATCACTGCCATGTCACCACTGCCATGTCAGCTGCCACGTCACCACTGCCATGTCAGCTGCCACGTCAACTGCCACATCACAACTTGGATTTTGGGCCCAATGGGTCTAGGGTTTCGTGCCCATGCAATGCATCTACAAGTAGGGCAGTGCAGCTGAGGGAGAAGGAGGGGGCGCAGCAGCAGTAGCAGATATAGTTAGGGTTTACATTTTCGGCTAGAGAGACCAATTTATGTTTTGTTTTTGGTTTTTAATTCAGAATTCGTCTACTGTTCCACAGTTCTATAATTCCAGTTTGTTCTTCATTTCAATTTGCGTTTTCCGTTTTCTATTTCGTTTTCCACTTTCTATTTCGTTTTCCGTTTTGAATTTGAATTTCGTTTTGAATTTCGTTTTGAATTTTGAATTTGAATTTTGAATTTTGAATTTTGAATTTTGAATTTTGAATTTTGAATTTTGAATTTTGAATTTTGAATTTTGAATTTTGAATTTTGAATTTTGAATTTTGAATTTTGAATTTTGAATTTTGAATTTTGAATTTTGAATTTTGAATTTTGAATTTTGAATTTTGAATTTTGAATTTTGAATTTTGAATTTTGAATTTTGAATTTTGAATTTTGAATTTTGAATTTAAATTTTGAATTTACATTTTCTGTTTTAATGGAAGGCTAAAAACCCGAGGGTGGGGCTCTTGGGCATACTGCACTCACCGATGGAGGTTCTCATGCGTTTTATTTTTCGTGACGCTTGATTCTCCTCCTGTGAAGCCTCCGTTCGGAGGATGCTTAATCCCTTAGAAGGAGACCTTACAAGGTTCACGTTTGCTTAATTCGTGTAGGGAAGTATTGGGTTAACTTTCGCTTAGTTGGTTAATCTAGACTGAACAAGGATTAAACGGACTGATAATCTGTTGTAAGCCAAGGATGTCAGAGATGCATTGTGTTCAAGAGTCTTGCCTATTTTAATTATTGAAATCAATTTGTTATTTGTCTGCTACTTTTTAATTAACTGTTTTCGATCCAAAAACCCCCCATTGCATGTTCAATCTTTTGACAGTGAGAATTGGTCCTTGGGAGACGACCTAGGAGTTATTTCTAGTACTACATTTAATTGTTTTTATTTGACCAAGTATGACATCGATCAACCTCCCTTAGAACCGATCCAAGGGATGAATTTTCCCGTTTAAAGAAAACAGTAAAAGAATACACCTGATAAGTGCTGAATAGAAAGCTTAAGCACAATGATCACCACTTCCAAAGACTTGATCAAATTGAAGAGAGCAGGAAAGCGGCTTTGAAAAAGCTAAGGCGCAGAAACACTTTTAATATTTCGTGTTTAATCAGATGTGTTTAACCTAAGACATTCTCTTTCATTTTATAATTCGAAAATGCTCCAAAGTTTCCATTCTTAGGTTGATTTAGAATTGATTTCGCAAAAGCAACTCATTTAATCGATTATATTAAAAGCTTAATCGATTATGTCATGTTTAAAAACTGGAAAACAAATATCGTCTGATATAATCGATTAGATTAAGGCCATAATCGATTATATTAACCCAGAAATCAATATAATCGATTATCAAAAACACTTAATCGATTATTTAGTTCGTTAAACATTTTTTATTCAAATTTTAAGTTAAATAATCGATTATCTACGTATGGTAATCGATTAAAAGCGTAGAAAAATGTTTTTGCGAGAAAACACCTTGCTCTCTTGTTTGGGAAGGTCTTGAATGGGATTTATGACTTACTCTTTTTATCTAACACCCAAAACAGAACCTTCTACTCTAGCTCCTTCAGCTCTTGAGAAAATCTTCATCAATCTTCTCTCTTGAAAGCTTTGAAAGCTCTTTATGCCTTTCCTTTTCTTACAAGCAACCTTCCTTTGTGAGATGGCACAAGTCTTTAATGTTGATAGAAACTTTCTAAAACTTCATCATCAAAACTTTAGGTCTTCATAAAACTCTGGTCTTGCAATATGCCAACAATCTCCCCCCTTTTGATGATGATAAAAAGAAACATAGAGACTTGTGTTTGATATCCTGAGAATCTTGAAAATAATGTATGGATATCTCCATCATAAAAATTAGTCCACAAAGGAAATAAAATAGGCAGTCACATAGCATTTAAGTTTCAATTTGAATTTTGAAAAGAGATTTCAAGGAAATTAATGACTGGAAATTATTTCTAAAAGCTCCCCTTTAAACTTTGCTCTTTAATGTTTAAGCTATATTAGGCACTTATTTGAAATATTTCCTAAAGCTCCCCCTGAAACTTAATTTTCTTAAAAGCTATAATAACTAGACAGATTTTCAATCAAAACACATATTTTTCTCCCCCTTTATTTTTATCATTTTCAAAAAGATTACATATTCAAAGATAATTACAGCAGAAGCAAATTAATTACACAGAAATTATAGAGAGAAAAAAAATAAATACAGCAGCTGAAAATAATGAAGAACAAGCTAAGGAAAAGGTGAACTTGTAGCCTATTCTGTTTCTTCACTATCTTCTTCATCTTCCTCATCATTGGTCGGCTGTTTGCCTCTCGAGGATGTTGTATTATCTTCTTCAGAGATATTTCTTCAATATCCATCTTTCTTTCAACTCTATACACTCTTCTATTGAGTCTTGAAAGTCTCGTGACAAAGATCTTCATATTGAGTAATGTGAAGATTAATCATTGTATCCATTCTTGAAAGTATATGATCCTCCATTGACCCTGGTTGAGGTTGAGGTGGTGGTTCTTCATCATCCTCCTCCATTGCAGCAGCTTCATCTTCTCTTTGCCTGAATCTGTTGCCTTGTTCTATGAGGCCCATATGCCTTAGAACATTCTTCCCAATTTTGCTATTGCTTAGCAAAATCTGCTTGTTCTCCCCTTCAAGATCTACACCCTTGTATTCTTAAAATCTTGAGATAAACACAACGATAGGGTAATGCAAAAGAGGAAAGCCTAGTGGCTTTAAACATATTATCAAGAATAATTGAGGGCCAATCTATGCTAACATTATTAAGGAATCCATACATTAAGAGAATGTCTTCCTTAGTAAGTTGGGCATGATTAATGCCTCTAGCAACTAAAACCCAAACAAAAACATAATGCAACATACGCTCCTTAAGTTTCACATTACCAACTTTGTACAAGTTCTCAACTTGTAAATTCGGATCCTTGCAGAATTTTCTGAATTCTACGAACTTGTTGAAGTCCTCAAAGCCATATGTGATGTTTATGCCTTGAGTTGAGAGACCAGCTACATTGTTCCACAAATCTTCATCAAAGTAGATCCTTACACCCTTCACTTTAGCGCTTGGACTAGTTGTCCTTGATGTTAAATTCATGTAAAACACTCTAACCAAGTCTGGATAGAATGCCCCTTCCATCTCCACAAATTGTTGCAGCCCACTTGCTACTAAAAATTCCTGAAATGTAAACCCGTGAGATCTGAAAAATTCACAAGATAGATATTTTGGGGTAAGAATTTTCCTGTCCTTCCACTTGTTAACAAACCCAATTTGCATATCTTCATCGTAGATCCAACCAAGCAAGAGTTGGAGGTCTCCTTTCTTGATGTTGAGAAGACATTGGCTCCTTGCCTCTTCTCCTTGATGGCATCTTCCTTCTTCTTTGATCAGCCATTGTAATGATATAAAAGACAAGAGAAATTGCACAACGAAATAATATAGTAACAGAGAAAGCACAGAGAATTAATTCGCACAAGAACAGAAGATATCAGCAGAAAATAGCAAGAGTGAGAGAGAGTGAGTGAGGCACTTTGAATTCTTAAACTAGCTATTTATAGGAAGGAAATCCGGTTATAAAACTTTGATTTAATGAAAATATATCTGTTGGGAACGAATATAGCCGTTGTAATAAAACAAAACTCGTGAAAACATGGCCAACGTTCGAAAATCAGAGTTGCAGAAAAACACAGAACGGTGCATTTAATCGATTATGTTCTTCATTTAATCGATTATTTGCCTTCAAAATTTTCCAGAAAACGAAAACCCAGAAATTTAATCGATTATGTGCATTCCTTAATCGATTAAATTGCTCCCCAGCGCTTTAATCGATTATGTCATGAACATAATCGATTATGTTATAAAACATTTTCATAAACAACATGTTTAATCGATTAACACCCGAAACCTAATCGATTAAATACGTAAATTTTCGTAAAACGTTGAATTAACATCAAAATCAATAACAACACTTACCAGGAACCTTTCTAAGCTCATAAAATCTTACTTGAGATAAGAAATTGGTAAATATGCCAACTTGTTGATGTTTTTGCCTCCTTTCATAAACTTGATCACTTGTTGTTTCAACACGGAAGAGGCTTTTTGAACTTTGGAACCAGCCTGCAATACAAACAAGAAAAATCCTGGTTCCCTAACATCACTTATTAGGGTCCTCATTGGTTAGAAACAATTTTTCCTTTGGGAACCCATTTGTATTTCCCATTAGGAACACTAAAACGTTTAATATTGCATCTATTAACAGAATGGCCCTTATGCTTACAATAAAAACATGTAGGAACATTTGTTTTTCTTGAGAAATATGCATTTTTATAAACTTTCTTTGTAGAAACATTTTGTTTATCAAACGAATTAGGGATTTCGAAAATCTTGCTTGAATTTGATGATTCCCCTTTTACAAAAACTATTTTTGTAGGTTTATTATATCTGAAATCGAATCCAAGACCTGCCTTTTCATATAAACCTTTTTGCACTTTCAAAACATTATTTGAATTTTTATTGCCCGTTGTAATGTTTGAAAGAGATGTTTCAAGATAAGAAACCTTGTTAGCAAGAACACTACAATTTTCACAAATAGGAATTTTGGTTTTGCATTTGCAAGGAATTTTCGCTTTTTCCAAATCCTCTTTTAAAACCTTTTTCTCTTCTTCTAAATCAATAACTTTCTTTTCAAGAACCTTATAATCATTTTTCAATTTATTGTAAACTGAAGAAAGCTTTTCAGATTTTTTACAAAGATTTAGAAATTCTTCAAGCAATTCATCATAATCATTAGGGAGATCAAAATCACTTACCTCGCTGCTCATGGATTCCGCATCATCATCTGCCATGAGACAAATGTTTGCTTCCTCTTCAGATTCACTTGAACCTTCAGAAGAACTCACTTCATTATCGTCCCAAGCGATATATGCTTTTTCTTCTTTTTGAAGAACTTCTTGCTTTTCTTTTCCCTTTCTTCAGGTTTCTTGGAATTTGGGCAATCTGCTCTCATGTGCCCCTTTTTGCCACAACCATAACATTTATAATTATCGTTAGAATTTGAATTTTCAAATTTCTTACCTTTCTTATGGTTGTCTTTCTTCTTGATGAACTTTTTGTATTTCTTTACAAATTCCTTAAGATCATCGTCTTCTGAATCATCAGTGTCACTACTCTCCTCTTTAAAGGATTGAGCCTTTAAGGCAATACTTTTTGTTTTAACGTCCTCTTCTTCACTGTTGAAGCGACCTAGCTCCATTTTGTGTTCTCTAAGCTTTCCGAAGAGAGTTGTCATATTCATATTTGATAGATTCTTTGATTCCGTGATGGCCATCACTTTAGGTTGCCAAGTCCTGTCCAAAGATTTCAAAATTTTTACATTTAATTCTTCAGTATCAAATTTCTTACCTAACGCCTTGAGGTGATTTACAATGTGAGTAAATCTCTTTTGGACATCGTATATGGTTTCCCCTTTGCTCATCCGGAACATTTCGTACTCCTGAATCAAGGTATTTTTCCTTGATCTTTTCACGTCTTCTGTCCCTTCATGTGTGACTTCTAAAGTGTCCCACATCTCCTTTGCTGTAGTGCAATCCGACAACCTGTAAAACTCATCAATGGTTAAAGAAGATGCTATCATGTTACACGCCCTTATGTCGCATTGATTCTGGTTGTACTCATCTTTACTCCAACTTGCTCTCGCTTTGGGTACCTGCGCATCTTCAACAACAATCATAGGAATATATGGACCATTTACAATTGCATCCCAAACGCCTTGATCATTAGACCTTAGAAAAATTTCCATCCTCTTTTTCCAAAAAGGATAGTTTTCACCTGTAAAAAGTGGTGGTCTATGAATAGATGCACCTTCAGCAAAAATTTGATTTTTGTCTGCCATAAGGATCTTGTTTTCGAATAACTTTCAAAAAAACCAGCTCTGAGGCCAATTGTTAAATAAAGACGGCAGTGTAAAAACCAAGAGGGGGGGTGAATTGAATTTTAATAAAAAAAAATTTCTCTTTTAAATAAATTTTAGGTTTTGAAATACTTTCAAAAACTCGGATGTGGATTTTTCTTATCCTTTGATAAACGCTGTTTGTATTAGCAATTGTTATAATGATCCACAATTAAAAGAGATAGAGAAAGAGAAAGAACACAAAGATTTATACTGGTTCAGATTAAGCAAATCCTACGTCCAGTTCCCAACCACCACAAATCCGTGATGATTATCCCCACTATCTTTAAATGAAATTACAAACACCAATTCATGCAATAACAAATAAAGATAAACGGAACACTGTTAAATAAAGACGGTAGTGTAAAAACCAAGAGGGGGGGGATGAATTGGATTTTTAATAAAATTTTCTCTTTTAAATAAATTTTCAGATTTTGAAAAACTTTCAAAAACTCGGATGTCAATTTTTCTTATCCTTTGATTAACGCTGTTTGGATTTGCAATTGTTATAATGATCCACAATTAAAAGAGATAGAGAAAGAGAAAGAACACAGAGATTTATACTGGTTCAGATTAAGCCAATCCTACGTCCAGTTCCCAACCACCACAAATCCGTGATGATTATCCCCACTATCTTTAATTGAAATTACAAACACCAATTCATGCAATAACAAATACAGATAAAGGAAAACACCTCCTTAGACACACTAAGGATGAAACACCTCCCCAGACACACTGAGGATGAAACCCACCTCTCTTGACACACAAGAGATGAAACACCTCCCTTAGAACCAATCCAAGGGATGCATTTTCCCGTTTAAAGAAAATAGTAAAAGAATACACCTGATACGTGCTGGATAGAAAGCTTAAGCACAATGATCACCACTTCCAAAGACTTGATCAAACTGAAGAGAGCAGGAAAGCGGCTTTGACAAAGCTAAGGCGCAGAAACACTTTGAATATTTCGTGTTTAATCAGATGTGATAAACCTAAGACATTCTCTTTCATTTTATAATTCGAAAATGCTCCAAAGTTTCCGTACTTAGGTTGATTTAGAATTAATTTTGCAAAAATGACTCATTTAATCGATTATATTAAAAGCTTAATCGATTATACCATGTTTAAAAACTGGAAAACAAATATCGTCTGGTATAATCGATTAGATTAAGGCCATAATAGATTATATTAACCCAGAAATCAATATAATTGATTATCAAAAACACTTAATCGATTATTTAGTTCGTTAAACATTTTTTATTCAAATTTTAAGTTAAATAATCGATTATCTACGTATGGTAATCGATTAAAAGCGTATAAAAACGTTTTTGCGAGAAAACACCTTGCTCTCTTGTTTGGGAAGGTCTTGAATGGGATTTTTGACTTACTCTTTTTATCCAACACCCAAAACAGAACCTTCTACTCTAGCACCTTCAGCTCTTGAGAAAATCTTCATCAATTTTCTCTCTTGAAAGCTTTGAATGCTCTTTATTCCTTTCCTTTTCTACCAAGCAACCTTCCTTTGTGAGATGGCACAAGTCTTTAATGTTGATAGAAACTTTCTAAAACTTCATCATCAAAACTTTAGGTCTTCATAAAATCTGGTCTTGCAAAATGTCAACAATCTCCCCCTTTTTGATGATGATAAAAAGAAACATAGAGACTTGTGTTTGATATCTTGAAAATCTTGAAAATAATGTATGGATATCTCCATCATAAAAATTAGTCCACAAAGGAAATACAATAGGTAATCACATAGCATTTAAGTTTCAATTTGAATTTTGAAAAAGAGATTTCAAGGAATTAAGGACTGGAAATAATTTCTAAAAGCTCCCCCTTAAACTTTTCTCTTTAAATGTTTAAGCTATATTAGGCACTTATTTGAAATATTTCCTAAAGCTCCCCCTGAAATTAATTTTCTCAAAAGCTATAATAACTAGACAGATTTTCAATCAAAACAAATATTTTTCTCCCCCTTTATTTTTATCATTTTCAAAAAGATTACATTTTCAGAGATAATTACAGCAGAAGCAAATTTAATTACACAGAAATATTAGAGAGAAAAAAATACAGCAGCTGAAAATAATGTAGAACAAGCTAAGGAAAAGATGAACTTGTAGCCTATTCTGTTTCTTCACTATCTTCTTCATCTTCCTCATCATTTGCTGGCTGTTTGCCTCTTGAGGATGTTGTAATTTCAAAATTTATATTTTACTTTGGATCCCTACTTTTGTTTTACAAAAAGAACTCAATTTTTGGTAATTTGGATATTTATAATTTATACTCGATACGTACTTTTGTTTTATGCAAAAGAACTCAATTTTTTGTAATTTCGCAATTTATATTTTATTTTCGATCCCTACTTTTGCTTTAAAAAATGAACACAATTTTTAGTAATTTGGATATTTATATTTTCATTTCGATCCGTACTTTTGTTTTATGCAAAAGAACTCAATTTTTTGTAATTTCAAAATTTATATTTTATTTTGGATCCCTACTTTTGTTTTACAAAAAGAACTATATTTTTGGTAATTTGGATATTTATATTTTATTCTCGATACGTACTTTTGTTTTAAGCAAAAGAACTCAATTTTTTGTAATTTTGAAATTTATATTTTATTTTTGATCACTGCTTTTGTTTTACAAAAAGAACTCAATTTTTAGTAATTAGGATATTTATATTTTCTTTTCGATCCGTACTTTTGTTTTATGCAAAAGAACTCAATTTTTTGTAATTTCAAAATTTATATTTTATTTTGGATCCCTACTTTTGTTTTACAAAAAGAACTCAAGTTTTGGTAATTTGGATATTTATATTTTATTCTCGATACGTATTTCTGTTTTATGCAAAAGAACTCAATTTTTTGTAATTTTGCAATTTATATTTTATTGTGGATCCCTACTTTTGCTTTACAAAAAGAACTCAATTTTTAGTGATTTGGATATTTATATTCTCTTTTCGATCCGTACTTTTGTTTTATGCAAAAGAACTCAATTTTTTGTAATTTCAAAATTTATATTTTATTTTGGTTCCCTACAGTTTTACAAAAAGAAATCAATTTTTGGTAATTTGGATATTTATATTTTATTCTCGATACGTACTTTTGTTTTAAGGAAAAGAACTCAATTTTTTGTAATTTCGAAATTTATATTTTATTTTGGATCCCTACTTTTGGTTTACAAAAAGAACTCAATTTTTGGTAATTAGTATATTTATATTTTATTCTCGATACGTACTTTTGTTTTAAGGAAAAGAACTCAATTTTTTGTAATTTTGAAATTTATATTTTATTTTGGATCCCTACTTTTGGTTTACAAAAAGAACTCAATTTTTGGTAATTTGGATAATTATATTTTCTTTTCGATCCGTTCTATTGTTTTATGCAAAAGAACTCAATTTTTTGTAATTTCGAAATTTATATGTTATTTTGGATCCCTACTTTTGTTTTACAAAAAGAACTCAATTTTTGGTAATTTGGATATTTTTATTTTATTCTCGATACGTACTTATGTTTTATGCAAAAGAACTCAATTTTTTGTAATTTCGCAAGTTATATTTTATTTTGGATCCCTACTTTTGCTTTACAAAAAGAACTCAATTTTTAGTAATTTGGATATTTATATTTTCTTTTCGATCCGTACTTTTGTTTTATGCAAAAGAACTCAATTTTTTGTAATTTCAAAACTTGTTTTTTATTTTGGATCCCTACTTTTGTTTTACAAAAAGAACTCAATTTATGGTAATTTGGAAATTTATATTTTATTCTCGGTACGTACTTTTGTTTTATGCAAAAGAACTCAATTTTTTGTAATTTTGCAATTTATATTTTATTGTGGATCCCTACTTTTGCTTTACAAAAAAAACTCAATTTTTAGTGATTTTGATATTTATATTCTCTTTTCGATCCGTACTTTTGTTTTATGCAAAAGAACTCAATTTTTTGTAATTTAAAAATTTAGATTTTATATTTTATCCCTACTTTTGTTTTACAAAAAGAACTCAATTTTTGGTAATTTGGACATTTATATTTTATTCTCGATACGTACTTCTGTTTTATGCAAAAGAACTCAATTTTTTGTAATTTTGCAATTTATATTTTATTGTGGAGCCCTACTTTTGTTTTACAAAAAGAACTCAATTTTTAGTGATTTGGATATATCGATTCTGTTTTCGATCCGTACTTTTGTTTTATGCAAAAGAACTCAATTTTTTGTAATTTCAAAATTTATATTTTATTTGGATCCCTACTTTTGTTTTACCTAAAGAACTCAATTTTTGGTAATTTGGATATTTATATTTTATTCTCGATACTCACTTTTGTTTTAAGCAAAAGAACTTAATTTCTTGTAATTTCGAAATTTATATTTTATTTTGGATCCCTACTTTTGTTTTACAAAAAGAACTCAATTTTTAGTAATTTGGATATTTATATTTTATTCTCGATACATATTGTTGGCATATTCCAAGTCCAGAGTTTTATGGAGACCTACAGTTTTGATGATGAAGATTTTTAGAAAGTTTCAATCAACATAAAGACTTGTGTCATCTCACAAAGGAAGGTTGCTTGATAAGAAAGGAAAGGCATAAAGAGCATTCAAAGACTTTAAGAGAGAAGTTTGATGAAGTTTTTCTCAAGAGCTGAAGGATCAAGAGTAGAAGGTTCTGTTTTGGGTGTTGGATAAAAAGAGTAAGTCATAAATCCCATTCAAGACCTTCCCAAACTAGAGAGCAAGGTGTTTTCTCGCAAAAACATTTTTCTACGCTTTTAATCGATTACCATACGTAGATAATCGATTATTTAACTTAAAATTTGAATTAAAAATGTTTAACAAGCAAAATAATCGATTAAGTGTCTTTGATAATCGATTATATTGATTCTGGGTTAATATAATCGATTATGGCCTTAATCTAATCGATTAAATCAGACGATATTTGTTTTCCAGTTTTTAAACATGATATAATCGATTAAGCTTTTAATATAATCGATTAAATGAGTCATTTTTGCGAAATTAATTCTAAATCAACCTAAGAATGGAAACTTTGGAGCATTTTCGAATTATAAAATGAAAGAGAATGTCTTAGGTTTAATACATCTGAACAAACACAAAATATTCAAAGTGTTTCTGCGCCTTAGCTTTTTCGAAGCCGTTTTCCTGCTCTCTTCAGTTTGATCAAGTCTTTGAAAGTGGTGATCATTGTGCTTAAGCTTTCTATCCAGCACATTTCAGGTGTATTCTTTTACTATTTTCTGTAAAGGGAAAATTCATCCCTTGGATCTGTTCTAAGGGAGGTGTTTCATCCTCAGGGTGTCTGGGGAGGTGTTTCATCTCTTGTGTGTCAAGAGAGGTGGGTTTCATCCTCAGTGTGTCTGGGGAGGTGTTTCATCCTTAGTGTGTCTGAGGAGGTGTTTCTTTATCTTTATTTTGTTATTGCATGAATTGGTGTTTGTAATTTCAATTTAAAGATAGTGGGGAAAATCATCACGGATTTGTGGTGGTTGGTAACTGGATGTAGGATTGGCTTAATCCAAACCAGTATAAATCTCTGTGTTCTTTCTTTTTCTCTTTATCTTTTAATTGTGGATCATTATTACAATTGCTAATCCCAACAGCGTTAATCAAAGGATTGGAAAAATTCACATCCAAGTTTTTGAAAGTTTTTCAAAATCTAAAAAATTTATTTCAAAGAGAAAATTTCTTTAAAAACCCAATTCACCCCCCCTCTTGGTTTTTACACTCCGTCTTTATTTAACAACGTACTTTTGTTTTATACAAAAGAACTCAATTTTTTGTAATTTCGCAATTTATATTTTATTTTTGATCCCTACTTTTGCTTTACAAAAAGAACTCAATTTTTAGTAATTTGGATATTTATATTTTCTTTTCGATCCGTACTTTTCTTTTATGCAAAAGAACTCAATTTTTTGTAATTTTTAACTTGTTTTTTATTTTGGATCCCTACTTTTGTTTTACAAAAACAACTCAATTTTTGGTAATTTGGATATTTATATTCTCTTTTCGATTCGTACTTTTCTTTTATGCAAAAGAACTCAATTTTTTGTAATTTCGCAATTTATATTTTATTTTGGATCCCTACTTTTTCTTTACAAAAAGAACTCAATTTTTAGTAATTTGGATTTTTATATTCTCTTTTCTATCCGTACTTTTGTTTTATGCAAAAGAACTCAATTTTTTGTAATTTCGCAATTTATATTTTATTTTGGATCCCTACTTTTGCTTTACAAAAAGAACTCAATTTTTAGTAATTTGGATATTTATATTCTCTTTTCGATCCCTACTTTTCTTTTATGGAAAAGAACTCAATTTTTTGTAATTTCGCAATTCATATTTTATTTTGGATCCCTACTTTTCCTTTACAAAAAGAACTCAGTTTTTAGTAATTTGGATATTTATATTCTCTTTTCGATCCGTACTATTGTTTTATGCAAAAGAACTCAATTTTTTGTAATTTCAAAATTTATATTTTATTTTGGATCCCTACTTTTGTTTCACAAAAAGAACTCAAATTTTGGTAATTTGGATATTTATATTTTATTCTCGATACGTACTTTTGTTTTATGCAAAAAGAACTCAATTTTTAGTAATTTGGATATTTATATTTTCTTTTCGATCCGTACTTTTGTTTTATGCAAAGGAACTCAATTTTTTCTAATTTTTAACTTGTTTTTTATTTTGGATCCCTACTTTTGTTTTACAAAAACAACTCAATTTTTGGTAATTTGGATATTTATATTTTATTCCCGATACGTACTTTTGTTTTATGCAAAAGAACTCAATTTGTTGTAATTTCGCAATTTATATTTTATTTTGGATCCCTACTTTTGCTTTACAAAAAGAACTCAATTTTTAGTAATTTGGATTTTTATATTCTCTTTTCGATCCGTATTTTTGTTTTATGCAAAAGAACTCAATTTTTTGTAATTTCGAAATTTATATTTTATTTTCGATCCTTACTTTTGCTTTACAAAAAGAACTCAATTTTTAGTAATTTGGATATTTATATTCTCTTTTCGATCCGTACTTTTGTTTTATGCAAAAGAACTCAATTTTTTGTAATTTCAAAATTTGTATTTGATTTTGGATCCCTACTTTTGGTTTACAAAAAGAACTCAATTTTTAGTAATTTGGATATTTATATTTTATTCTCGATACGTACTTTTGTTTTATGCAAAAGATCTCAATTTTTTGTAATTTCAAAATTTATATTTTATTTTGGATCCCTACTTTTGTTTTACAAAAAGAACTCAATTTATGGTAATTTAGATATTTATATTTCATTCTCGATACGTACTTTTGTTTTATGCAAAAGAACTCAATTTTTCGTAATTTCGCAATTTGTATTTTATTTTGGATCCATACTTTTGCTTTACAAAAGGAACTCAATTTTTGGAAATTTGGATATTTATATTATATTCTCGATACGTACTTTTGTTTTATGCAAAAGAACTCAATTTTTTTAAATTTCAAAATTTATATTTTATTTTGGATCATTACTTTTGTTTTACAAAAAGAACTCAATTTTTGGAAAATTTGATATTTATATTTTATTCTCGATACGTACTTTTGTTTTATGCAAAAAAACTCATTTTTTTGAAATTTCACAATTTATAATTTATTTTTGATCCCTACTTTTGCTTTACAAAAAGAACTCCACTTTTAGTAATTTGGATATTTATATTTTCTTTTTGATCCGTACTTTTGTTTTATGCAAAAGAACTCAATTTTTTGTAATTTTAAAATTTATATTTTATTTTGGATCCCTACTTTTGTTTTACAAAAAGAACTCAATTTATGGTAATTTGGATATTTATATTTTATTCCCGATACGTACTTTTGTTTTATGCAAAAGAACTCAATTTTTTGAAATTTCAAAATTTATGTTTTATTTTGCATCCTTACTTTTGTTTTACAAAAAATACTCATTTTTTGGAAATTTGGATATTTATATTATATTCTCAATACGTACTTTTGTTTTGTGCAAAAGAACTCAATTTTTTGAAATTTCAAAATTTATATTTTATTTTGGATCCTTACTTTTGTTTTACAAAAAGAACTCAATTTTTGGAAATTTGGATATTCATATTATATTCTCGATAGGTACTTTTGTTTTATGCAAAAGCACTCAATTTTTTGAAATTTCGAAATTTATATTTTATTTTGGATCCTTACTTTTGTTTTACAAAAAGAACTCAATTTTTGGTAATTTAGATATTTATATTTTATTCTCGATACGTACTTTTGTTTTATGCAAAAGAACTCAATTTTTTGAAATTTCGCAATTTATATTTTATTTTTGATCCCTACTTTTGCTTTACAAAAAGAACTCAATTTTTAGTAATTTGGATATTTATACTTTCTTTTTGATCGGAACTTTTGTTCTATGCAAAAGAACTCAATTTTTTGTAATTTCAAAAATTATATTTTATTTTGGATCCCTACTTTTGTTTTACAAAAAGAACTCAATTTTTGGAAATTTGGATATTTATATTATTTTCTCAATACGTACTTTTATTTTATGCAAAATAACTCAATTTTTTGTAATTTCGCAATTTATATTTTATTTTGGATCCCTACCTTTGCTTTACAAATAGAACTCAATTTTTCGTAATTTGGATATTTATATTCTCTTTTCGATCCGTACTTTTGTTTTATGCAAAAGAACTCAATTTTTTGTAATTTTGCAATTTATATTTTATTTTGGATCCTTACTTTTGCTTTACAAAAAGAACTCAATTTTTAGTAATTTGGATATTTATATTTTCTTTTCGATCCGTACTTTTGTTTTACGCAAAAGAACTCAATTTTTTGTAATTTAAAAATTTATATTTTATTTTGGATCCCTACTTTGTTTTACAAAAGAACTCAATTTTTGGTACTTTGGATATTTATATTTTATTCTCGCTACGTACTTTTGTTTTATGCAAAAGAACTCAATTTTTTGTAATTTCGCAATTTATATTTTATTTTGGATCCCTACTTTTGCTTTACAAAAAGAACTCAATTTTTAGTAATTTGGATATTTATATTCTCTTTTCGATCCGTACTTTTGTTTTATGCAAAAGAACTCAATTTTTTGTAATTTCAAAATTTTATTTTATTTTGGATCCCTACTTTTGTTTTACAAAAAGAACTCAATTTTTGGTAATTTTGATATTCATTATTTAGTCTCGATACGTACTTTTCATTTATGCAAAAGAACTCAATTTTTTGTAATTTCGCAATTTATATTTTATTTTGGATCCCTACTTTTGCTTTACAAAAACAACTCAATTTTTAGTAATTTGGATATTTATATTCTCTTTTCGATCCGTACTTTTGTTTTATGCAAAAGAACTCAATTTTTCTTAATTTCAAAATTTTATTTTATTTTGGATCCCTACTTTTGTTTTACAAAAAGAACTCAATTTTTGGTAATTTTGATATTCATATTTTATTCTCGATACGTACTTTTGATTTATGCAAAAGAACTCAATTTTTTGTAATTTCGCAATTTATATTTTATTTTGGATCCCTACTTTTGCTTTACAAAAAGAACTCAATTTTTAGTAATATGGATATTTATATTCTCTTTTCGATCAGTACTTTTGTTTTATGCAAAAGAACTCAATTTTTTGTAACTTCGCAATTTATATTTTATTTTGGATCCATACTTTTGCTTTACAAAAACAACCCAATTTTCAGTAATTTGGATATTTATATTCTCTTTTCGATCCGTACTTTTGTCTTATGCAGAAGAACTCAATTTTTTGTAATTTCAAAATTTGTATTTTATTTTGGATCCCTACTTTTGTTTTACAAAAAGAACTCAATTTTTGGAAATTTGGATATTTATATTATATTCTCGATACGTACTTTTATTTTATCCAAAAGAACTCAATTTTTTGTAATTTCGCAATTTATATTTTATTTTGGATCCCTACTTTTGCTTTACAAAAAGAACTCAATTTTTAGTAATTTGGATATTTATATTCTCTTTTCGATCAGTACTTTTGTTTTATGCAAAAGAACTCAATTTTTTGTAACTTCGCAATTTATATTTTATTTTGGATCCATACTTTTGCTTTACAAAAACAACTCAATTTTTAGTAATTTGGATATTTATATTCTCTTTTCGATCCGTACTTTTGTCTTATGCAAAATAACTCAATTTTTTGTAATTTCAAAATTTGTATTTTATTTTGGATCCCTACTTTTGTTTTACAAAAAGAACTCAATTTTTGGAAATTTGGATATTTATATTATATTCTCGATACGTACTTTTATTTTATCCAAAAGAACTCAATTTTTTGTAATTTCGCAATTTATATTTTATTTTGGATCCCTACTTTTGCTTTACAAAAAGAACTCAACTTTTAGTAATTTGGATATTTATATTCTCTTTTCGATCCGTACTTTTGTTTTCTGCAAAAGAACTCAATTTTTAGTAATTTGTGTTGGCATATTTCGAGACCAGAGTTTTTATGAAGACCTAAAGTTTTGATGATGAAGTTTTAGAAAGTTTCTATCAACATTAAAGACTTGTGCCATCTCACAAAGGAAGGTTGCTTGGAAGAAAAGGAAGGACATAAGGAGCATTCAAAGCTTTCAAGAGAGAAGATTGATGAGGATTTTCTCAAGAGGTGAAGGAGCTAGAGTAGAAGGTGCTGTTTTGGGTGTTGGATAAAAAGAGTAAGTCATAAATCCCATTCAAGACCTTCCCAAACAAGAGAGCAAGGTGTTTTTTCGCAAAAATGTTTTTCTACGCTTTTAATCGATTACCATACGTAGATAATCGATTATTTAACTTAAAATTTGAATAAAAAATGTTTAACGAACTAAATAATCGATTAAGTGTTTTTGATAATCGATTATATCGATTTCTGGGTTAATATAATCGATTATGGCCTTAATCTAATCGATTATATCAGACGATATTTGTTTTCCAGTTTTTAAACATGATATAATCGATTAAGCTTTTAATATAATCGATTAAATGAGTCGTTTTTGCGAAATCAATTCTAAATCAACCTAAGAATGGAAACTTTGGAGCATTTTCGAATTATAAAATGAAAGAGAATGTGTTAGGTTTAACACATCTGATAAAACACGAAATATTCAAAGTGTTTCTATGCCTTAGCTTTTTCAAAGCCGCTTTCCTGCTCTCTTCAGTTTGATCAAGTCTTTGGAAGTGGTGATCATTGTGCTTAAGCTTTCTATTCAGCACTTATCAGGTGTATTCTTTTACTGTTTTCTTTAAACGGGAAAATTTATCACTTGGATTGGTTCTAAGGGAGGTGTTTCATCTCTTGTGTGTCAAGAGAGGTGGGTTTCATCCTCAGTGTGTCTGGGGAGGTGTTTCATCCTTAGTGTGTCTGAGGAGGTGTTTCGTTTATCTTTATTTGTTATTGCATGAATTGGTGTTTGTAATTTCATTTAAAGATAGTGGGGATAATCATCACGGATTTGTGGTGGTTGGGAACTGGACGTAGGATTTGCTTAATCCGAACCAGTATAAATCTCTGTGTTCTTTCTCTTTCTCTATCTCTTTTAATTGTGGATCATTATAACAATTGCTAATCCAAACAGCATTTATCAAAGGACAAGAAAAATCCACACCCGAGTTTTTGAAAGTATTTCAAAACCTAAAATTTATTTAAAAGAGAATTTTTTTTGTTAAAATCCAATTCACCCCCCCCTCTTGGTTTTTACACTGCCGTCTTTATTTAACAATTGGCCTCAGAGCTGGTTTTTTGAAAGTTATTCAAAAACAAGATCCTTATGGCAGAAAAAAATCAAACTTTTCTTGAAGGTGCATCTATTCATAGACCACCTCTTTTTACAGGTGAAAACTATCCTTTTTGGAAAAAGAGGATGGAGATTTTTCTAAGGTCTAATGATCAAGGCGTTTGGGATGCAATTGTGAATGGTCCATATATTCCTATGGTTGTTGTTGAAGATGCGCAGGTACCCAATGCGAGAGCAAGTTGGAGAGTTGGAGTAAAGATGAGTACAACCAGAATCAATGCGATATAAGGGCGTGTAACATGATAGCATCTGCCTTAACCATTGATGAGTTTTACAGGTTGTCGGATTGCACTACAGCAAAGGAGATGTGGGACACTTTAGAAGTCACACATGAAGGAACGGAGGACGTGAAAAGATCAAGGAAAAATACCTTGATTCAGGAGTACGAAATGTTCCGGATGAGCAAAGGGGAAACCATATATGACGTCCAAAAGAGATTTACTCACATTGTAAATCACCTCAAGGCGTTAGGTAAGAAATTTGATACTGAAGAATTAAATCTAAAAATTTTGAAATCTTTGGACAGGACTTGGCAACCTAAAGTTACGGCCATCACGGAATCAAAGAACCTTTCAAATATGAACATGACAACTCTCTTCGGGAAGCTTAGAGAACATGAAATGGAGCTTGGACATTTTAAAGGAGAAGAAGAAGACGTTAAGAGGAAAGGTGTTGCTCTTAAAGCGGAATCCCACAAAGATGAGAGTAGTGACACAGATGATGATCTTGAATGTAGTGACATCAGCTTGTTCGTCAAAAAGTACAAAAAGTTTATCAAGAACAAGAACAAAGGAAGTTTCAAGAAAGGTAAGAAAACTGAAAACCTAAATTCTCTTGATAACTTTAAATGTTATGGTTGTGGAAAAAAGGGGACACTTGAAGTCGGATTGCCCCAACATCAAGAAGGATGAGGAAAAGGCAAAGAAATACAAGAAGCCTTTTGATAAGAAGAAAAAGAAGGCACACATCGCTTGGGAAGATAATGATGTGAGTTCTTGATATAGGTTCATTTTAATATTTAGCACATAAGGTGTTTGATGGAATGTCAATTAGGAGGAAAGCCTCAAGGAAGATTCCCACTGGACACGAAGATAATCCCGGAGGTTATCTAAGTGAGAAGGTTCACTTCACAAGGAGCTCAAGAGGAGAAGAGAGTGACAAAATATAAAAACCACCCAACACAATTTAAGAAAAGGCTTGAATCATAAAGACATAAGAGTAAATGACATGAAAGTAAAGTGCTGGAAATTAAAGAGCAATAAAGTAAAGAACATGAAATAATAATGGAGGAAGAGATTGAGAGAGGGAGAGGGGAGTGGAGTGCTACACGCCACTTGGGGGATGGTCCAACCCAAGATGAGTGGTGTTAGCCGCCACTTGAGCCAAGGCTCAAGATAAGACTCCAAGAGGGGGAAGAACACCCAAGAACACAACACAAGCTCTAGGTTATGCAACAATGCTCTCTATTTCATTAATGTTCAACCTTTTTACAAGAATGAGAGGCCTCCTTATATAGAGTTGGGGTGGGGACTTAGAGGGAATTACATTGGAAAAGATTCCTAAGCATATTCCACTCTTGGTGGCCAAGACTCACACATTCTAGAAGGTAGGACACAAAAAACGGGTTGCCAATGATTGGGATGATGAGAGGACGTTTTCCAAGGGTTCTAGAAGGTCAAGATTGACTTCTTCACCCCCTTGGATGTCCCAAACTTGGGCCTCAAGCCCAAGTGCTCCTTTGCTCCAAACAAGGCTCTACTTGTAGAAAAAGGGGTGTCAAAAGCAATCCTCGCAAAACCCAAAAAAACATGAGTTTAGAAAATATTTAACAACTAATAGAAATGCTAAAAGGCTAAATAAAGGGGAGAGGAGGAAGTGTCCCTTCTCATCATGCTTCTAGTAATCCTCCTTGGACACTCCTCTTCTTTATTTGTGATCGTGGGCTCATCATCCTCCCTTCTTGGAGAGAATTCGACCACGAATTTGCAAAACCTGCATCAAAAGGAGTAAGATCACCAACATTAAAAGTGCTACTAACATTATAATCTGAAGGTAAATCTAACTCATATGCATTATTGTTGATCTTGCGCACAACTTGGAAAGGTCCATCACCTCTAGGGTTAAGTTTGGACTTCCTTTGATTAGGGAACCTTTCCTTCCTCAAGTGAAGCCATACCCAATCCCCTGGTTGGAAGATGACTTCCTTCCTTCCCTTGTTGGCACTTTGTTGGTATTGACCAACCTTCCTCTCTATCCTAGCCTTGACTTGAGAATGCAAGTCTTGGATCATTTTTTACCTTTCCAACCCATCTTGGCTAGTCCAAGCCTCATGAGTTGGGAGAGGGAGGAGGTCAAGAGGAGTTAAGGGGTTGAACCCATAAACAACCTCAAAAGGAGAGTGAGAAGTGGTGGAGTGAACCACCCTATTGTATGCAAACTCTACATGAGGAAGAAGATCTTCCCACTCCCTAGGGTTCTTGGAGATCATGCATCTCAAGAGTTGAGACAAAGTTCTATTGACCACCTCAGTTTGACCATCAGTTTGGGGGTGGCAAGTGGTAGAAAAGAGGAGTTTAGTGCCAATTTTCCCCATAAGGTCCTCCAAAAGTGGCTTAAGAACTTTGTATCTCTATCGATACAATGGTCCTAGGCAACCCATGCAGCCTAACAACTTCCTTAAAGAAGAGATTTGCAACTAAGCATGCATCATCATCTTTGTGGCATGGAATAAAATGAGCCATTTTTGAAAAACGGTCCACTACCACAAAGATAGAATCCTTTCCCTTCTTTGTCCTTGGAAGCCCAAGCACAAAATCCATGGATATGTCTATCCAAGGCAAAGTAGGGATAGGCAAAGGGGTATAGAGTCCATAGGGTTGGGCTCTAGACTTGGCCTTCTTGCATGTGATGCAATTCTCACAATGTTTCTCTACATGCTTTCTCATGTGTGGCCAAAAGAAATGTTCATTCAAAATGTCTAGAGTCTTAGAAGCCCCAAAATGTCCCATTAAACCTCCCTCATGAGACTCTTTCACTAGTGATGCTCTTAAGGACCCCTTGGGTATGCAAAGCCTTCTACCCTTGAAAAGATAATCTTGGTGTAGGTAGAAGTCTTTGTAACCCCCTTTGGAGCATTCACTGTAGACTATATAGAAGTCATCATCATGAGGATACAATTCCTTAATGT
Organism: Lablab purpureus; assembly: GCA_030347555.1. Taxonomy (NCBI): domain Eukaryota; kingdom Viridiplantae; phylum Streptophyta; class Magnoliopsida; order Fabales; family Fabaceae; genus Lablab; species Lablab purpureus. Next base: position 8,684,802 of record CM059261.1, on the reverse strand, counting down.
GATCAAAACTAAGAAATTTAGTTTCAAGAAGAGTGAGCAAAGTGTGGCGCCTAGATAAGGCATCTGCCACTATGTTACTCTTCCCTTGCTTATGTTTGATCACATAAGGGAATTGTTCTATGAATTCTACCCACCTAGCATGTCTCTTGCTAAGCTTGCTTTGGCCTTTCAAAAATTTAAGGGACTCATGATCACTATGGATCACAAATTCCTTTGGAAGAAGATAATGTTGCCAAGTTTGCAAAGCTCTCACAAGGGCATACAACTCCTTGTCATAGGTGGAGTAGTTGAGATGACTACCCTTAAGCTTCTCACTAAAGTAGGCTATGGGGTGGCCTTCTTGAAGTAAGACAGCCCCAACACCTATATTAGAGGCATCACACTCAACCTCAAATGACTTGGTGAAGTTGGGTAGTGCTAAAAGTGGTGCATTGATCAACTTTTCTTTCAAACTAGCAAAGGCCTTTGCTTGATCAATGCCCCATTTGAAGCCCACATCCTTCTTTACTATTTTACTTAAGGGGGCAGCTATGGTGCTAAAGTCTTTTACAAACCTCCTATAGAAACTAGCCAACCCATGAAAACTCCTCACCTCACTCACACTCCTAGGAGTTGGCCAATCCCTAATAGCTGCCACTTTTTCTTCATCTACTTGAACTCCATTGGAGCTCACCACAAACCTTAGGAAGACTACATGATCCATACCAAAAATGCACTTCTCTCTATTAGCATACAAAGTCTCCTTCCTAAGGGTCTCAAGCACCCTTCTCACATGATGCATGTGCTCTTCTATAGACAAACTATATATTAAAATATCATCAAAATAAACCACAACAAACTTGCCTATAAAAGGCCTAAGCACATGATGCATTAGCTGCATGAAGGTACTTGGTGCATTAGTTAGCCCAAAGGGCATGACCAACCACTCATATAATCCAAGCTTTGTCTTGAAGGCAGTTTTCCATTCATCTCCTTCTTTGATTCTTATTTGATTATAACCACTCTTCAAGTCAATCTTAGAAAATATGGTGGCACCATGTAGCTCATCTAGCAAGTCATCAAGTCTTGGGATAGGGTGCCTATACTTGATGGTTATGTTGTTTATAGCCCTACAATCTATGCACATGCGCCAACTCCCATCCTTTTTGGGGACAAGAATCACTGGCATAGCACATGGACTCATGCTATTTTGCACCCACCCTTTATCCATTAATTCCTCTACTTGCTTTTGAATCTCCTTAGATTCCTCAGGGTTAGTTCTATAGGCTGTCCTATTAGGCAAGGATGACCTCGGAATGAAATCAATTTGGTGTTCAATTCCTCTTAGAGGTGGTAACCCCTTAGGAGGCTCTTGAAAAACATCTTTGAAGTCATCCAAGACTAATTCCAATCCCCTAGAACAACTTGAGGGGTCATGAAAAGATGGAGATGACCCTAAGGTAGGGTAAGCTACATACATGGGTTTATTGGCAAGCATTACCTTCTTAACTCCCTTGTGGGAGATCATGATGCCCTTTTCCTTGGCCTCCTTGCTTGCTTTTTCTTTTTCCTTCTTTTCTTCTTTTCTCTTTTTTTTCATTTTCTTTTGGTCCTCACTAACTTCTTGAGGGGAGAGGGGTGCTCATGTGATCTTCTTACCATGGAAGCTAAAAGAAAATTTGTTGGTAAGGCCATCATGGAAGGTTTGTTTATCAAATTGCCATGGCCTACCCAAAAGAATGTGGGTTGCTTCCATAGGTACAACATCACAAAGTACCTCATCCTCATAAGTCCCTATTGAGAAGTTAATAACGACTTGTTTATTTACCTCAATCTCACCATCCTCACTAAGCCATGAGAGCTTGTAGGGCTTGGCATGAGGAATGGTAGGTAAACTAAGTTTGTCTACCACCCTTGTGCTAGCCACATTGACACAACTTCCTCCATCAATGATGAGTGAGAAAAGGTTGTTGTTAATGAGGCACCTGGTGTGGAAAATATTTTCTCTTTGGGAGCTATCAAGTTCCTTTTGAACTTGTCCCAACATGCGCCTCACTATCAACAAATCTCCCTCACAAGGCTTAACCTCTTCATCACTAGAGGAAGAGTGGGAGGAGTTCTCTCTTGAAGGGCAAGGGGGAGAGGAATGTTCACTCTCAACCTCACCATTTTCCCTCAAGGTCATGGTTCTTTTAGTGGGGCAATTTGAAGCAATGTGCCCATACCCTAAGCATTTAAAACATTTGATTGAACTTGACCTTTGGGAATTGGAGGGGTTGGGAGTGCCCCTAGCCGGATGGCTCCTAGAAGTGGACTCTTGGTGAGACTTGGAAGGCTTACTATCATGCTTTTCTTTGTTCCTATCCTTCCAAGAAGAGTTATAATAGTCATTGTTTGAGTGACTCCTCCTTGCACTATCTTTTCTTTTGAGTTGAGATTCAATTTTTAGTGCAAGGTGTAAAACATTTTCAATGGAGGAGTACTCATACAATTCTACTAAGTCTTGGATGTCTCTCCTCAAGCCACTAACAAACCTAGCTACCTTGGCCTCATTAGTTTCATCATGCAAACCAGCCTTAAGCAACAAAGACTCCAACAATTTAAAGTAATCATCCACACATAAATTTCCTTGTTGAAGCCGTTGGAGCTTCAAAAGGAGCTCCCTCCTATAGAAGGAAGGAACAAATCTAGCGCGCATCAAATGTTTAATGTCCATCCAAGAGGCCGCGGGTGGCCCTTGGTAATTATCCATACAAACTTTATGCCACCATGTCATGGCATAACCCTCAAATTCTACCACTATTACATCAACTTGTTCTTGTCCCTCAAGAGGGTTAACATTCATTAATTGCTCTACTTTTGCTTCCCACTCCAAGTAGACATCCGGATTGTTGTCTCCATAGAATTTGGGAATTTTGATGTTGTGGTTGGGCTTCCTTTGAGGGGTGTTGCGCCTAGCCCTCCTTCTTCCATAGTAGCCCCAATCTTCTTCTTCCTCTCCATTGTAGCTAGGTGGGGAATGAGCCCGCCTTCTCTCCCTTTCGGCTTTCTCTTGCTCAAGTCTTTCAATGTTCTCTCTCAAGTGTCTTTCACTTTCTTTTCTTGAGATTTCCATCTCCCTTAGCAACTCCATGAGAGGCAATTCATTTTGGTACTTGAGTTGGGCCTCCAAGGTGATGCTCTTCTCTTTGGCTCCCTCGGGTGAGATAGGAGAAGATGTGGAAGACATGATTCCTACAAACAAAAATAAAATAACCAAAAACAACTAGACAAAGGCCAAAAAACAGATTTAATGGTTAGAAAGGAAACAAAAAAAAAATATAACTCTCAAAGTGTTTGGCTAACTTCCCAAAGATTGATGGTATGTTTCACTCAACTCTCTTGTGTATCAAGAGTGTTCCAACCCTTAATGGTGAACTTTTAATCTTGAGTGGACTCAAATGAAGGATGTTCAGCCACCACACTCAAGAAACAAGAAAGAAAACTTCAAAGACAAAACTTATAGAATTTCCTAAAGATAAAGCAAGAAAAGTTCAAAACAACAAAGAGGCACACTAAGGAAAATACAATCAACTTAATAAGAAATTATAAAAGAGAAAAGCTTGAAAGAAAACTCAATGGAAACACTTAAAACATGCAGAAAAATTTTCCAGCAAACCACACATAACAAGAAGATTAGGATCCTACAAATGATGGTACTAATTTGTCATACTCATCCTTAAGCATACAACCATGTAGTTAAATTCTAGAATCATGCACTTGGTCACTTTTTTCTTGCAATTTTCTTTTCAAAACAGCATATATAGCTCATGACCTTGGTAATTTTTTTAGGTCTTCTCAATGTTCTTTAATTGATTCTAGACTTAACATACACACTTGCAATGGTTGTAGATGATTATGAAGCACTTAGTTCCTATGTTTAGATTCAACCAATCAATTCAAGTTACATGCAATTTTAGCTAAACATTTTATCAAACATGTTCAAGTATTGGAAACAAGGATAAGAAAACTCAAAGGGGAAAATTATATGACATGTGACTCAAGCAAAGGGAAAGCAACACAAAAAGACTCTAAACTTGACTCAAGCATATGATCAAACATGTAGCTTTCATGCAAAAACTAGTCCAAACTTGAGTTCTATGACTAGTATTCATGCACACACTCAACATACTTCATGTTGGATCATTTTGGCATGAAAATTAAGCATGTAAAACCAAAAAACAGCAAGCCACAATTCCAGAATTAGGTGCAGATTTTTTTTGACGAAAATTAGTTATGGAACCAGTTTTGGATAGATTTTGTCATGGATTCACAATTTGCACAAGCTACCAATAATATATGGATGAAACAAGAAGACAAACACCTTGTAAGCATGAAAATTAAACCAAAACTCTGATTACCAAATGATATAGGTTCATTTTAATATTTAGCACATAAGGTGTTTGATGGAATGTCAATTAGGAGGAAAGCCTCAAGGAAGATTCCCACTGGACACGAAGATAATCCTGGAGGTTATCTAAGTGTGAAGGTTCACTTCACAAGGAGCTCAAGAGGAGAAGAGAATGAAAAAATATAAAAACCAGCCAACACAATTTAAGACAAGGCTTGAATCATAAAGACATAAGAGTAAATGACATGAAAGTAAAGTGCTAGAAATTAAAGAGCATGAAAGTAAAGAACATGAAACAATAATGGAGGAAGAGATTGAGAGAGGGGGAGGGGATTGGAGTGCTACACGCCACTTGGGGGATGGTCCAACCCAAGATGAGTGGTGTTAGCCGCCACTTGAGCCAAGGCTCAAGATAAGACTCCAAGAGGGGGAAGAACACCCAAGAACACAACACAAGCTCTAGGCTATGCAACAATGCTCTCTATTTCATTAATGTTCAACCCTTTTACAAGAATGAGAGGCCTCCTTATATAGAGTTGGGGTGGGGACTTAGAGGGAATTACATTGGAAAAGATTCCTAAGCATATTCCACTCTTGGTGGCCAAGACTCACACATTCTAGAAGGTAGGGCACAAAAAACGGGTTGCCAATGATTGGGATGATGAGAGGACGTTTTCCAAGGGTTCTAGAAGGTCAAGATTGACTTCTTCACCCCCCCTTGGATGTCCCAAACTTGGGCCTCAAGCCCAAGTGCTCCTTTGCCCCAAACAAGTCTCTACTTGTAGAAAAAGGGGTGTCAAAAACAATCCTGCAAAACCCAAAAAAAACATGAGTTTAGAAAATATTTAACAACTAATAGAAATACTAAAAAGGCTAAATAAAAGGGGAGAGGAGGAAGTGTCCCTTCTCATCATGCTTCTAGTAATCCTCCTTGGACACTCCTCTTCTTTATTTGTGATCAGGGGCTCATCAGTTCTTCTAGTGCAAGTGAATCAGATGAAGAAGCCAACATTTGTCTTATGGCGGATGATGATGATGATGATGCCGAATCCACATGTAGTAAGGTAAGTGATTCTGGCCTTCCAGATAATTATGATGAGTTGCTTGAAGAGTTTTTGAATTTATGTGAAAAATCGGAAAAACTAATCTTCTTTCATAATAAATTAAAAAATGACTACAAAAGTCTTGAAAAGAAAATTTCTGATGGATGCCTAGGAGGCATTACAAGTGTTGTAGGATCTATCAAACATGTGTATAAGCATATGGAAACAAAATAACAAGTAAAATTGCATAGGAGAACATGAAATCAGATTTTCCCCCAAATGTTAGGGTTCAAATTCGGCCCACACTTAAAAATTGCAAAACAATTCAATTCAACCGATTAAAAACAAGAACACATGCATAGGAAGCCATAGAAGGAGTTTAATTGAATTTTAATCGGTGAAAATTGATGGAAATGATCCATGAATGGTGCAGCCATGAAAGGAAACCAAGAACAAATAAAAGGAAAAGATGAACAAGACAAGAAGATGAAGAACACGCCACTTTTATAAAGAAAGATAAGTGCAGAGGACAATCACCACTTGAATTATGGAAAACTCAAGATAAGATTCAAGAAATGAGGCTTACCTCTTGAACTTCAAAGAGAATTAGCTCTTGCTCTCAATTAATCTTCAAAGTTATGCTACAAATGAGACTCACACCCTTATATAGAGAGGGGAGCACGAAATTGCATGCACATGGGTGGAATTCTAAAAGGTTAGGCCATGTTTGGAAGATGCGCCAAAGCTTCCCAAACAAGGCCCTTGTTTTTTATGCTATCCATGTGTCCAAACAAGTAGCCTCTTATTTTTATTTCAAAGAAAGACACTAAACTAACTCTATTTTTATTTACAAGGAAATTAAAAGAGCTATTAATATTTTTATTCTCTTCTTCAAGCTTTTTGTACATTCTCCTTATTTTTCTTCCTTCCTTTTCTTCAAAATTTTTTTGTAAACTTTTCTTTCATATTTTTCTTTTCTTATTTTCTTGTGGTGACTCCTCCTTGCATGGGTTGAGGTTCTTCATGAATTGAGATCACATCATTCTCCCCCTCTTGAAAAGAATTCGTCCTCGAATTTTGGGGTACCTACATCATACAAAGATAAGTCACTCACATTGAAACTATTGCTATTACTTACTGTACCTACCAAAGAAAAGATTACAAGTATTATTTTTACAAGAATAAAAAAATACTAATAGTATTTACATACTTGTTTACCTTTTCATATGCCTGGATCAAATACAAACCAATTCATTCTCAATGTTATGAAATATTTTTCAAAATCTTTTGATTTTCCTAAACTTTTATTATTTTCACTTAAAAAATTTTCATTTGAATTATAATGGACAAAGTTTCTATGCAAACCATTTTTACAACAATAAAAGCATGCAATTTGCCCATAAAGTCTAGCACACGTGGTAGAATGTCCATTCAAGTCCTTAGAATATACAAAAAGATTAGAAACGTTTCTACAATCATTTTCTTCCATGTTTGTGCTTTTATCTTCTATGATCTCCTCTTCCTCTCCCCATTGTTTTTGCCATTGTTCTTTAATATGCAAATCTTCACTAGGCAACAAAACAATTTAATTTACATGAATAATAAGTTTAGGAGAAGTAATAGATTCAGAATTAGAAATAGAAGGAATGAAAGTTGTAGAATCTCCCTTTAAAGATTTTTCTTCAACAATTCCTTTGGATGATTGGGAATGTAGTTCCTCCATTTCCTTTTCCTTTTTTTCTTTTTCTTCTCTTTCTTTCTCCTCTTTTCCTTTCCTTTCTTTCTCCTCTTTCTCTTTCCTTTCTTTCTCTTCTTTGATTTTCTTCTCATGTGCAGATTTGCTTTCTTTTTGCTCACGATTTTCAACTCTCGAAACAATAAGCTCACGACTTGCACCTTTATTTTCTTGTTCACTTAATTTTTATCCCCTTTCAAGACCATGTTTCTTTTGGTAGGACATTCGGAAGCAATGTGTCCATTCTCCAAACATTTGTAACATTTAATGGAACTTGATCTTGAAGAAGATGAAGGATTGGAAGGAGTAGATCTAACATTTAAATTGGAGTTGGAAAAGGAAGACGTACCTTGGCTCTCGCCTTGTTTCCTATTCTCTATAATTTCTGTGTAATTAATTTGCTTCTGCTGTAATTATCTCTGAAAATGTAATCTTTTTGAAAATGATAAAAATAAAGGGGGAGAAAAATGTGTTTTGATTGAAAATTTGTCTAGTTATTATAGCTTTTAAGAAAATTAATTTCAAGGGGAGCTTTAGGAAATATTTCAAATAAGTGCCTAATATAGCTTAAACAATTAAAGAGCAAAGTTTAAGGGGGAGCTTTTAGAAATAATTTCCAGTCATTAATTTCCTTGAAATCTCTTTTCAAAATTCAAATTGAAACTTAAATGCTATGTGACTGCCTATTTTATTTCCTTTGTGGACTAATTTTTATGATGGAGATATCCATACATTATTTTCAAGATTTTCAGGATATCAAACACAAGTCTCTATGTTTCTTTTTATCATCATCAAAAAGGGGGAGATTGTTGGCATATTTCAAAACCAGAGTTTTTATGAAGACCTAAAGTTTTGATGATGAAGTTTTAGAAAGTTTCTATGAACATTAAAGACTTGTGCCATCTCACAAAGGAAGGTTGCTTGGAAGAAAAGGAAAGGCATAAAGAGCATTCATAGCTTTCAAGAGAGAAGATTGATGAAGATTTTCTCAAGAGCTGAAGGAGCTAGAGTAGAAGGTTCTGTTTTGGGTGTTGGATAAAAAGAGTAAGTCATAAATCCCATTCAAGACCTTCCCCAACAAGAGAGCAAGGTGTTTTCTCGCAAAAACGTTTTTCTACGCTTTTAATCGATTACCATACGTAGATAATCGATTATTTAACTTAAAATTTGAATAAAAAATGTTTAACGAACTAAATAATCGATTAAGTGTTTTTGATAATCGATTATATTGATTTTTGGGTTAATATAATCGATTATGGCCTTAATCTAATCGATTATATCAGACGATATTTGTTTTCCAGTTTTTAAACATGATATAATCGATTAAGCTTTTAATATAATCGATTAAATGAGTCGTTTTTGCGAAATCAATTCTAAATCAACCTAAGAATTGGAAACTTTAGAGCATTTTCGAATTATAAAATGAAAGAGAATGTCTTAGGTTTAACACATCTGATAAAACACGAAATATTCAAAGTGTTTCTGCGCCTTAGCTTTTTCAAAGCCGCTTTCCTGCTCTCTTCAGTTTGATCAAGTCTTTGGAAGTGGTGATCATTCTGCTTAAGCTTTCTATTCAGCACTTATCAGGTGTATTCTTTTACTGTTTTCTTTAAACGGGAAAATCCATCCCTTGGATTGGTTCTAAGGGAGGTGTTTCATCTCTTGTGTGTCAAGAGAGGTGGGTTTCATCCTCAGTGTGTCTGGGGAGGTGTTTCATCCTTAGTATGTCTGAGGAGGTGTTCCGTTTATCTTTTTTTTTTATTGCATGAATTGGTGTTTGTAATTTCATTTAAAGATAGTGGGGATAATCATCACGGATTTGTAGTGGTTGGGAACTGGACGTAGGATTTGCTTAATCCGAACAAGTATAAATCTTCGTGTTCTTTCTCTTTCTCTATCTCTTTTAATTGTGGATCATTATAACAATTGCGAATCGAAACAACGTTTATCAAAGGATAAGAAAAATCCACACACGAGTTTTTGAAAGTATTTCAAAACCTAAAATTTATTTAAAAGAGAATTTTTTTTATTAAAATCCAATTCACCCCCCCCTCTTGGTTTTTACACTGTCGTCTTTATTTAACAATTTGGATATTTATATTCTCTTTTCGATCCGTACTTTTGTTTCATGCAAAAGAACTCAATTTTTTGTAATTTCAAAATTTATATTTTATTTTGGATCCCTACCTTTGCTTTACAAAAAGAACTCAATTTTTGGTAATTTGGATATTTATATTTTATTCTCGATACGTACTTTTGTTTTATGCGAAAGAACTCAATTTTTTGTAATTTCGCAATTTATATTTTATTTTGGATCCCTACTTTTGCTTTACAAAAAGAACTCAATTTTTAGTAATTTGGATATTTATATTCTCTTTTCGATCCGTACTTTTGTTTTATGCAAAAGAACTCAATTTTTTGTAATTTCAAAATTTATATTTTATTTTGGATCCCTACTTTAGTTTTACAAAAAGAACTCAATTTTTGAAAATTTGGATATTTATATTCTCTTTTCGATGCACACTTTTGTTTTATGCAAAAGAACTCAATTTTTTGTAATTTCGCAATTTATATTTTATTTTGGATCCCTACTTTTGCTTTACAAAAAGAACTCAATTTTTAGTAATTTGGATATTTATATTCTCTTTTCGATCCGTACTTTTGTTTTATGCAAAAGAACTCAATTTTTTGTAATTTCAAAATTTGTATTTTATGTTGGATCCCTACTTTTGTTTTACAGAAAGAACTCAATTTTTGGAATTTTCGATATTTATATTATATTCTAGATACGTACTTTTGTTTTATGCAAAAGAACTCAATTTTTGGTAATTCCAAAATTTATATTTTATTTTGGATCCCTACTTTTGCTTTACAAAAAGAACTCAATTTTTAGTAATTTGGATATTTATATTCTCTTTTCGATCCGTACTTTTGTTTTATGAAAAAGAACTCAATTTTTTGTAATTTCAAAATTTATATTTTATTTTGGATCCCTACTTTTGTTTTACAAAAGGAACTCAATTTTTGGTAATTTGGATATTTATATTATATTCTCGATATGTACTTTTATTTTATGCAAAAGAACTCAATTTTCTGTAATTTCGCAATTTATATTTTATTTTGGATCCCTACTTTTGCTTTACAAAAAGAACTCAATTTTTAGTAATTTGGATCTTTATATTCTCTTTTCGATTCGTACTTTTGTTTTATGCAAAAGAACTCAATTTTTTGTAATTTCAAAATTTATATTTTATTTTGGATCCCTACTATAGTTTTACAAAAAGAACTCAATTTTTGAAAATTTGGATATTTATATTATATTCTCGATACGTACTTTTGTTTTATGCAAAAGAACTCAATTTTTTGTAATTTCGCAATTTATATTCTATTTTGGATCCCTACTTTCGCTTTACAATAAGAACACAATTTTTAGTAATTTGGATATTTATATTCTCTTTTCGATCCGTACTTTTGTTTTATGCAAAAGAACTCAATTTTTTGTAATTTCCAAATTTGTATTTTATTTTGGATCCCTACTTTTGTTTTACAAAAAGAACTCAATTTTTTGGAAATTTGGATATTTATATTATATTCTCGATACGTACTTTTATTTTATACAAAAGAAGTCAATTTTTTGTAATTTCGCAATTCATATTTTATTTTGGATCCCTACTTTTGCTTTACCAAAAGAACTCAATTTTCAGTAATTTGGATATTTATATTCTCTTTTCGATCCGTACATTTGTTTTATGCAAAAAAACTCAATGTTTTGTATTTTAAAAATTTATATTTTATTTTGGATCCCTACTTTTGTTTTACAAAAATACTCAATTTTTAGTAATTTCGATATTTATATTCTCTTTTCGATCCGTACTTTTGTTTTATGCAAAAGTACTCAAGTTTTTGTAATTTCAAAATTTATATTTTATTTTGGATCCCTACTTTTGCTTTACCAAAAGAACCCAATTTTTAATAATTTGCATATTTATATTCTCTTTTCGATCCGTACTTTTGTTTTATGCAAAAGAACTCAATTTTTTTTAATTTCAAAATTTGTATTTTATTTTGGATCCCTACTTTTGTTTTACAAAAAAACTCAATTTTTGGAAATTCAGATATTTATATTATATTCTCGATACGTCGTTTTATTTTATGCAAAAGAACTCAATTTTTTGTAATTTCACAATTTATATTTTATTTTGGATCCCTAGTTATGCTTTACAAAAACAAGTCAATTTTTTGAAATTTGGATATTTATATTATATTCTCGATACGTACTTTTATTTTACGCAAAAGAACTCAATTTTTTGTAATTTCCCAATTTATATTTTATTTTGGATCCCTACTTTTGCTTTACAAAAAGAACTCAATTTTTAGTAATTTGGATATTTACATTCTCTTTTCGATCCGTACTTTTGTTTTATTCAAAAGAACTCAATTTTTTGTAATTTCGCAATTTATATTTTATTTTGGATCCTTACTTTTGCTTTACAAAAAGAACTCAATTTATAGTAATTTGGATATTTATATTCTCTTTTCGATCCGTCCTTTTGCTTTATGCAAAAGAACTCAATTTTTTGTAATTTCAAAATTTATATTTTATTTTTGATCCCTACTTTTGTTTTACAAAAAGAACTCAATTTTTGGAAATTTGGATATTTATATTATATTCTCGATACGTACTTTTGTTTTATGCAAAAGAACTCAATTTTTTGTAATTTCGCAATTTATATTTTATTTTGGATCCCTACTTTTGTTTTGCAAAAAGAACTCAATTTTTTGAAATTTGGATATTTATATTTTATTCTCGATACGTACTTTTGTTTATGCGAAAGAACTCAATTTTTTGTAATTTTTCAATTAATATTTTATTTTGGATCCCTACTTTTGCTTTACAAAAAGAACTCAATTTATAGTAATTTGGATATTTATATTTTATTTTCGATCCGTACTTTTGTTTTACAAAAAGAATTCAATTTTTAATAATTTCGAAATTGATATTTTATTTTTTATCCCTATTTTTGATTTACAAAAAGAACTCACTTTTTGGAAATTTGCATATTTATATTATATTCTCGATACGTACTTTTGTTTTATGCAAAAGAACTCAATTTTTTGTAATTTCGCAATTTATATTTTATTTTGGATCCCTACTTTTTCTTTACAAAAAAACTCAATTTTTAGTAATTTGGATATTTATATTCTCTTTACGATCCGTACTTTTGTTTTATCCAAAAGAACTCAATTTTTTGTAATTTCGTAATTTATATTTTATTTTGGATCCCTACTTTTGTTTTACAAAAAGAACTCAATTTTTAGTAATTTGAATATTTATATTCTCTTTTCCATCCGTACTTTTGTTTTATGCAAAAGAAGTCAATTTTTTGTAATTTCGTAATTTATATTTTATTTTGGATCCCTACATTTGTTTTACAAACAGAACTCAATTTTTGGTAATTTGGATATTTATATTTTATTCCCGATACGTACTTTTTTTTTATGCGAAAGAACTGAATTTTTTGTAATTTCGCAATTTATATTTTATTTTGGATCCCTACTTTTGCTTTACAAAAAGAATTCAATTTTTAGTAATTTGGATATTTATATTCTCTTTTCGATCCGTACTTTTGTTTTATGCAAAAGAACTCAATTTTTTGTTATTTCATAATTTATATTTTATTTTGGATCCCTACTTTTGCTTTACAAAAAGAACTCAATTTTTAGTAATTTGGATATTTATATTCTCTTTTCGATCCGTACTTTTGTTTTATGCAAACGAACTCAATTTTTTGTAATTGCAAAATTTGTATTTTATTTTGGATCTCTACATTTGTTTTACAAACAGAACTCAATTTTTGGTAATTTGGATATTTATATTTTATTCCCGATACGTACTTTTTTTTTATGCGAAAGAACTGAATTTTTTGTAATTTCGCAATTTATATTTTATTTTGGATCCCTACTTTTGCTTTACAAAAAGAATTCAATTTTTAGTAATTTGGATATTTTTATTCTCTTTTCGATCCGTACTTTTGTTTTATGCAAAAGAACTGAATTTTTTGCAATTTCAAAATTTATATTTTATTTTGGATCCCTACTTTTGTTTTACAAAAAGAACTCAATTTTTGGTAAATTGGATATTTATATTTTATTCTAGATACGTACTTTTGTTTTATGCGAAAGAACTCAATTTTTTGTAATTTTGCAATTTATATTTTAATTTGGATCCCTACTTTTGCTTTACAAAAAGAACTCAATTTTTAGTAATTTGGATATTTATAAACTCTTTTCGATCCGTACTTTTCTTTTATGCAAAAGAACTCAATTTTTTGTAATTTCAAAATTTATATTTTATTTTGGATCCCTACCTTTGTTTTACAAAAAGAACTCAATTTTTGGTAATTTGTATATTTATGTTTTATTCTAGATACGTACTTTTGTTTTATGCGAAAGAACTCAATTTTTTGTAATTTGGCAATTTATATTTTATTTTGGATCCCTACCTTTGCTTTACAAAAAGAACTCAATTTTTAGTAATTTGGATATTTATATTCTCTTTTCGATCCGTACTTTTGTTTTATGCAAAAGAACTCAATTTTTTGTAATTTCAAAATTAATATTTTATTTTGCATCCCTACTTTTGGTTTACAGAAAGAACTCAATTTTTAGTAATTTGGATATTTATATTCTCTTTTCGATCCGTACTTTTGTTTCATGCAAAAGAACTCAATTTTTTGTAATTTCAAAATTTATATTTTATTTTGGATCCCTACCTTTGTTTTACAAAAAGAACTCAATTTTTGGTAATTTGGATATTTATATTTTATTCTCGATACGTACTTTTGTTTTATGCGAATGAACTCAATTTTTTGTAATTTTGCAATTTATATTTTATTTTGGATCCCTACTTTTGCTTTACAAAAAGAACTCAACTTTTAGTAATCTGGATATTTATAATCTCTTTTCAATCCGTACTTTTGTTTTATCCAAAAGAACTCAATTTTTTGTAATTTCAAAATTAATATTTTATTTTGGATCCGTACTTTTCCTTTACAAAAAGAACTCAATTTTTAGTAATTTGGATATTTATATTCTCTTTTCGATCCGTACTTTTGTTTTATGCAAAAGAACTCAATTTTTGGTAATTTGGATATTTATATTTTATTCTCGATACGTACTTTTGTTTTATGCGAAAGAACTAAATTTTTTGTAATTTCGCAATTTATATTTTATTTTGGACCCCTACTTTTGCTCTACAAAAAGAAATCAATTTTTAGTACTTTGGATATTTATATTCTCTTTTCGATCCTTACTTTTGTTTTATGCAAAAGAACTCAATTTTTTGTAATTTCAAAATTTATATTTTATTTTGGATCCCTACTTTTGTTTTACAAAAAGAACTCAATTTTTGGTAATTTGGATATTTATATTTTATTCTCGATACGTACTTTTGTTTGATGCGAAAGAACTCAATATTTTGTAATTTCGCAATTTATATTTTATTTTGGATCCCTACTTTTGCTTTACAAAAAGAACTCAATTTTTAGTAATTTGGATATTTATATTCTCTTTTCGATCCGTACTTTTGTTTTATGCAAAAGAACTTAATTTTTTGTAATTTCAAAATTTATATTTTATTTTGGATCCCTACTTTTGTTTTACAAAATTGGTAATTTGGATATTTATATTTTATTCTCGATACGTACTTTTGTTTTATTCGAAAGAACTCAATTTTTTGTAATTTCGCAATTTCTATTTTATTTTGGATCCCTACTTTTGCTTTACAAAAAGAACTCAGTTTTTTGTAATTTGGATATTTATATTCTCTTTTCAATCCGTACTTTTGTTTTATGCAAAAGAACTCAATTTTTAGTAATTTCAAAATTTATATTTTATTTTGGATCCCTAATTTTGTTTTACAAAACGAACTCAATTTTTGGTAATTTGTATATTTATATTTTATTCTGGATACGTACTTTTGTTTTATGCGAAAGAACTCAATTTTTTGTAATTTCGCAATTTATATTTTATTTTGGATCCCTACTTTTGTTTTACAAAAAGAACTCAATTTTTAGTAATTTGGATATTTATATTCTCTTTTCGATCCGAACATTTGTTTTATGCAAAAGAACTCAAATTTTGGTAATTTGGATATTTATATTCTATTCTCGATACGTACTTTTGTTTTATGCGAAAGAACTCAATTTTTTGTAATTTCGCAATTTATATTTTATTTTGGATCCCTACTTTTGCTTTACAAAAAGAACTCAATTTTTAGTAATTTGGATATTTATATTCTCTTTTCGATCCGTACTTTTGTTTTATGCAAAAGAACTCAATTTTTTGTAATTTCAAAATTAATATTTTGTTTTGGATCCCTACATTTGCTTTACAAAAAGAACTCAATTTTTACTAATTTGGATATTTATATTCTCTTTGCGATCCGTACTTTTGTTTCATGCAAAAGAACTCAATTTTTTGTAATTTCAAAATTTATATTTTATTTTGGATCCCTACCTTTGTTTTACAAAAAGAACTCAATTTTTGGTAATTTGGATATTTATATTTTATTCTCGATACGTACTTTTGTTTTATGCGAAAGAACTCAATATTTTGTAATTTCGCAATTTATATTTTATTTTGGATCCCTACTTTTGCTTTACAAAAAGAACTCAATTTTTAGTAATTTGGATATTTATATTCTCTTTTCGATCCGTACTTTTGTTTTTTGCAAAAGAACTTAATTTTTTGTAATTTCAAAATTTATATTTTATTTTGGATCCCTACTTTTGTTTTACAAAATTGGTAATTTGGATATTTATATTTTATTCTCGATACGTACTTTTGTTTTATTCGAAAGAACTCAATTTTTTGTAATTTCGCAATTTCTATTTTATTTTGGATCCCTGCTTTTGCTTTACAAAAAGAACTCAATTTTTAGTAATTTGGATATTTATATTCTCTTTTCGATCCGTACTTTTGTTTTATGCAAAAGAACTCAATTTTTTGTAATTTCAAAATTAATATTTTTTTTTGGATCCCTACATTTGCTTTACAAAAAGAACTCAATTTTTAGTAATTTGGATATTTATATTCTCTTTTCGATCCGTACTTTTGTTTTATGCAAAAGAACTCAATTTTTGGTAATTTGGATATTTATATTTTATTCTCGATACGTACTTTCATTTTATGCGAAAGAACTCAATTTTTTGTAATTTCGCAATTTATATTTTATTTTGGATCCCTACTTTTGTTTTACAAAATTGGTAATTTGGATATTTATATTGATGGATGCCTTGGAGGCATTACAAGTGATGTAGGATCTATCAAACATGTGTATAGGCATATGGAATCAAAATAACATGTAAAATTGCATGGAGGAACATCAAATCAGATTTTTCCCCAAATGTTAGGGTTCAAATTCGGCCTACACTTAGAAAATGCAAAATAATTAATTTCAAAATAGAACCCATAGGAAGCCATAGAAGATGAAACCAATGAAATTAATCGGTTGAATTGACTTAGAAATGTGAAAAACGCAACCAGCCCCTTTTTTATGGGTTTCAATCGGTAGAATTCAAGGAAAACAAGTTTTGAGATGTTTGAATCGACTAGAATCAAGATACATGTCATAGGAAGCCATAGGAAGTGAAAACAAGCATTTTAATCGGTGGAAAATGGATTAAAATGAAGATATATGGTGCAGCTATGAAGAACAAGTAAGAACAATCAAAGAGAAAACATGGAGAAGACAAGAGAATGAAGAACACGCCACTTTCATAAAGAAAGATAAGTGCAAAGGACAATCACCACTTGAATTATGGAAAACTCAAGATAAGATTCTAGAAATGAGGCTTACCTCTTGAACTTCAAAGAGAATTAGCTCTTGCTCTCAATTAATCTTCAAAGTTATGTTACAAATGAGACTCACACCCTTATATAGAGAGGGGAAAACGAAAATGCATGCACATGGGTGGAATTCTAAAAGGTTAGGCCATGTTTGGAAGATGCTCCAAAGCTTCCCAAACAAGACCCTTGTGTTTTATACTATCCATGTGTCCAAACAACTAGCCTCTTATTTCTATTTCAAATGAAAGACACTAAACTAACTCTATTTTTATTTACAAGGAAATTACAAGAGTTATTCATATTTTTATTCTCTTCTTCAAGCTTCTTGTACATTCTCCTTGTTTTTCTTCCTTCTTTTTCTTCAAAATTCTTTGTAAGCTTTTCTTTCATATTTTCCTTCTCTTATTTTCTTGTGGTAACTCCTCCTTGCATGGGTTGAGGTTTTTCATGAATTCAGATCACATCATTCTCCCCCTCTTGAAAAGAATTCGTCCTCGAATTTTGGGGTACCTACATCATACAAAAAGATAAGTCACTCACATTGAAACTATTGCTATTACTTGTTGTACCTACCAAAGAAAAGATTAAAAGTATTATTTTGCAAGAATAAAAAATACTAATAGTATTTACATACTTGTTTACCTTTTCGTATTCCTGGATCAAATACAAACCAATGCATTCTCAATGTTATGAAATATTTTTCAAAATCTTTTGATTTTCCTAAACTTTTATTATTTTCACTTAAAAAATTTTCATTTGAATTATAATGGACAAAGTTTCTATGCAAAGCATTTTTACAACAATAAAAACATGCAATTTGCCCATAAAGTCTAGCACACATGGTAGAATGTCCATTCAAGTCTTTTTAGAATATACAAAAATATTAGAAACATTTCTACAATCAGTTTCTTCCATGTTTGTGCTTTTGTCTTCTAAGATCTCCTCTTCCTCTCCCCATTGTTTTTGCCATTGTTCTTTAATATGCAAATCTTCACTAGGCAACAAATCAATTGAATTTACATGAATAATAAGTTTAGGAGAAGTAATAGATTCAGAATTAGAAATAGGTGAAGGAATTAAAGTTGTAGAATCTCCCTTTAAACATTTTTCTTCAACAATCTCTTTGGATGATTCGGAATGTAGTTCCTCCATTTCCTTTCTTTCTTTTTCATTCTCTTTCTTTCTCCTCTTTTTCTTTTCTTTCTTTATCCTCTTTTTCTTTCCTTTCTTTCTCCTCTTTTTCTTTTTTCTCTTTTTCCATCTTCTCTTTTTCTCTCAATTCTTTGTAATAATCCTCCAAATCATGTTCACTTATTGGTTTCCCATTAGGACATTGATGATAAGTGTGTCCATATCCTTCACATGTGGAGCATATAATAGATCTAGTTTTAATCTTGGAGCTTGCTTTCTCTTTATATTTGTGCTCCTTATCTCCATACTTTTCACAATCTTTTTCAATGTAGGAAGAATTTCTTGAGTACATTTTCCTATAAGAAGGAACAAACTTATCTCTCATACACATTTGAAGGAACAAACCTCCTACCACTAAGAACTTCTTTCTTTATTTGGTTCCACCACACTAAAGCATATTGTTGAAATTCAAGAGTAATAAGTTGTACTTGAATTAAATCTTCAAAAGCATACATACTCAAAATTTGCTCAACTTTTGTTTCCCATTCAAAATATAAATTGGGATTACTATCCCCAAGAAATTTAGGGAATTTCACATTGCTTCTATTGAGCCTTTCTTCGTACATGTCTCTTCCTCCTCTTCTTGCTTTATGTGTATGGTAATGATATTCATTTGATCCATCACTTTCAACTTGAGGAGCTCTTCTTCTTCTTTCATATGGTTGCAAGTTGAGTTGGGTTACTTGCCTTGTAAGTTCTTCTACCTTTGCATAAATTTGTGCATACCTTGAATACATTGTAGGAGAATTTACTTGGCTGGACACAAAAGAAAATTAACAAAACAACAACTAACAAAGAGAATTTGGTTAGATGAGTTAGGTAAAAGAAAACAAATATGAGCTCTCAATTTTTTTTTCAAGTGTATTTTGCTCTCAATCTCATAAAATGCCTCTCAACTCTTGGCACTCAAGCTCTCATTCCATTCTCAAGGTAATTCATCAAGTCAAAGAATCCACTTAGTTATCAATTCAAGTGAAAGATGAAATGATTGGCCAAAGCACTTAGAATTTCAAGAAAATTATGACAACTTCAAGACAAAACTTTAGGAATTTTTGAAGACCAAAAACTAGAAAGGGTAAAAACAAGAATAGGACAACAAAAGAGTAACTATCATGTGACAATTTGGAACAAATTAAAACAAGAAAAGCACCAAGAAAATTGGAAAGATTACTCAACAAAATTTAGCACAAATTCTAGTCAAGATTTCAAGTGAAAAGAAGTTCACTAACATCCACAAAAGTTAGGACTAATTTGTCAAACCAATGACTAAAAAATCAATCAATGTGTATAGGCAAGGAAACTTGATTTTCTTTTTGGTTTTTTTTTATGCACAAGTATTTGGCCAAGGCTTGTTTGTATTTGGCCTTGATGTTTCTTTTTGTTCTAAATTGTGCTTTTATATCCAATGCCTAAACACATCCACCAAGAGTTAGTCTCACAAAGTTTGAACACTTAGCCCATAATGTTTGGAGTCCAAATGATCAATTCTAATCACAAGAAGTCCTAAAGAGAAATTGAAACTAAACACATCAAGTAATACAAGAATTAGATGGTAAAGAAAACTTGAAAAACATATGACTCAAAAACAAGAAAAGATGACTCAAACTAGTGGCAACCAAATACTAATGAATGTCATTTTATCAAACACTTCATGTGCATCAATTAACAACAATTCATTAATGAAGATTAACCAAGAATTTGTGAACAAACAACCACACTAAAAAAAACAGACTTAGCAACTTTTTTTTTTGCTGCAGATTTTTTTTTTCTGAAAAAATCAGATCCATGTTCTTGATGTTCTAGACTCAAATACATCATGTTTGAAGCCTTAGAGCTTTGATACCAAATGATGGATGCCTAGGAGGCATTACAAGTGATGTAGGATCTATCAAACATGTTTATAGGCATATGGAATCAAAATAACATGTAAAATTGCATGGAAGAACATGAAATCAGATTTTTCCCCAACTGTTAGGGTTCAAATTCGGCCTACACTTAGAAATTGCAAAATAATTCAATTCAACCGATTAAATTCAAAATAGAACCCACAGGAAGCCATAGAAGATGAAACCAATGAAATTAATTGGTTCAATTGACTTAGAAATGTGAAAAACACAACCAGCCCCTTTTTTATGGGTTTCAATCGGTAGAATTCAAGGAAAACAAGTTTTGAGATGTTTGAACCGACTAAAATCAAGATACATGTCATAGGAAGCCATAGGAAGTGAAAAGAAGCATTTTAATCGGTGGAAAATGGATTAAAATGAAGATATATGGTGCAGCTATGAAGAACAAGTAAGAACAATCAAAGAGAAAACATGGAGAAGACAAGAGAATGAAGAACACGCCACTTTCATAAAGAAAGATAAGTGCAAAGGACAATCACCACTTGAATTATGGAAAACTCAAGATAAGATTCTAGAAATGAGGCTTACCTCTTGAACTTCAAAGAGAATTAGCTCTTGCTCTCAATTAATCTTCAAAGTTATGTTACAAATGAGACTCACACCCTTATATAGAGAGGGGAAAACGAAAATGCATGCACATGGGTGGAATTCTAAAAGGTTAGGCCATGTTTGGAAGATGCTCCAAAGCTTCCCAAACAAGACCCTTGTTTTTTATACTATCCATGTGTCCAAACAACTAGACTCTTATTTCTATTTCAAAAGAAAGACACTAAACTAACTCTATTTTTATTTACGAGGAAATTACAAGAGTTATTAATATTTTTATTCTCTTCTTCAAGCTTCATGTACATTCTCCTTTTTTTTCTTCCTTCTTTTTCTTCAAAATTCTTTGTAAGCTTTTCTTTCATATTTTCCTTCTCTTATTTTCTTGTGGTAACTCCTCCTTGCATGGGTTGACGTTTTTCATGAATTCAGATCACATCATATATTTTACTCTCGATACGTACTTTTGTTTTATTCGAAAGAACTCAATTTTTTGTAATTTCGCAATTTATATTTTATTTTGGATCCCTACTTTTTCTTTACAAAAAGAACTCAATTTTTAGTAATTTGGATATTTATATTCTCTTTTCGATCCGTACTTTTGTTTTATGCAAAAGAACTCAATTTTTTGTAATTTCAAAATTTATATTTTATTTTGGATCCCTGCTTTTGTTTTACAAAAAGAACTCAATTTTAGGTAATTTGGATATTTATATTCTATTCTCGATACGTACTTTTGTTTTATGCGAAAGAATTCAATTTTTTGTAATTTCGCAATTTATATTTTATTTTGGATCCCTACTTTTGCTTTACAAAAAGAACTCAATTCTTAGTAACTTGGATATTTATATTCTCTTTTCGATCCGAACTTTTGTTTTATGCAAAAGAACTCAATTCTTGGTAATTTGGATATTTATATTTTATTCTCGATACTTACTTTTGTTTTATGTGAAAGAACTCAATTTTTTGTAATTTCGCAATTTATATTTTATTTTCGATCCCTACCTTTGCTTTACAAAAAGAACTGAATTTTTAGTAATTTGAATATTTATATTCTCTTTTCGATCCGTACTTTTGTTTTATGCAAAAGAACTCAATTTTTGGTAATTTGGATATTTATATTTTATTCTCGATATGTACTTTTGTTTTATGCGAAAGAACTCAATTTTTAGTAATTTCGCAATTTATATTTCCTTTTGGATCACCACTTTTGCTTTACAAAAAGAACTCAATTTTTATTTATTTGGATATTTATATTTTCTTTTCGATCCGTACTTTAGTTTTATGCAAAAGAACTCAATTTTTTGTAATTTCAAAATTTATATTTTATTTTGGATACCTACTTTTGTTTTACAAAAAGAAGTCGATTTTTTGAAATTTGGATATTTATATTTTATTCTCGATATGTACTTTTGTTTTACGCGAAAGAATTCAATTTTTAGTAATTTCGCAATTTATATTTTATTTTGGATCCCCACTTTTGCTTTACAAAAAGAACTCAATTTTTAGTAATTTGGATATTTATATTCTCTTTTCGATCCGTACTTTAGTTTTATGCAAAAGAACTCAATTTTTTGTAATTTCAAAATTTATATTTTATTTTGGATACCTACTTTTGTTTTACAAAAAGAAGTCGATTTTTTGAAATTTGGATATTTATATTTTATTCTTGATACGTACTTTTGTTTTACGCGAAAGACTCAATTTTTTGTAATTTCGCAATTTATATTTTATTTTGGATCCCTACTTTTGCTTTACAAAAAGAACTCAATCTTTAGTAATTTGGATATTTATATTCTCTTTTCGATCCGTACTTTTGTTTTATGCAAAAGAACTCAATTTTTGGGAATTTCGATATTTATATTTTATTCTTGATACGTACTTTTGTTTTATGCGAAAGAACTCAATTTTTAGTAATTTGGATATTTATATTCTCTATTCGATCCGTACTTTTGTTTTATGCAAAAGAACTCAATTTTTTGTAATTTCAAAATTTATATTTTATTTTGGATCCCTACTTTTGCTTTACAAAAAGAACTCAATCTTTGGTAATTTGGATATTTATATTTTACTCTCGATACGTACTTTTATTTTATGCGAAAGAACTCAATTTTTTGTAATTTCGCAATTTATATTTTATTTTGGATCCCTACTTTTGCTTTACAAAAAGAACTCAATTTTTAGTAATTTGGATATTTATATTCTCTATTCGATCCGTACTTTTGTTTTATGCAAAAGAACTCAATTTTTTGTAATTTCAAAATTTATATTTTATTTTGGATCCCTACTTTTGCTTTACAAAAAGAACTCAATTTTTAGTAATTTGGATATTTATATTCTCTTTTCGATCCGAACTTTTGTTTTATGCAAAAGAACTCAATTTTTTGTAATTTGGATATTTATATTTTATTCTCGATACGTACTTTTGTTTTATGCGAAAGAACTTTATTTTTGGTAATTTCGATATTTATATTTTATTTGAGATCCCTACTTTTGCTTTACAAAAAGAACTCAATTTTTAGTAATTTGGATATTTATATTCTCTTTTCGATCCGTACTTTTGTTTTATGCAAAAGAACTCAATTTTTGGTAATTTGGATATTTATATTTTATTCTTGATACGTACTTTTGTTTTATGTGAAACAACTCAATTTTTTGTAATTTCGCAATTTATATTTTACTTTGGATCCCTACTTTTGCTTTACAAAAAGAACTCAATTTTTAGTAATTTGAATGTTTATATTCTCTTTTTGATCCGTACCTTTGTTTTATGCGAAAGAACTCAATTTTTTGTAATTTCGCAATTTATATGTTATTTTGGATCCCTAGTTTTGCTTTACAAAAAGAACTCAATTTTTAGTAATTTGGATATTTATATTCTCTTTTCGATCCGTACTTTTGTTTTACGCAAAAGAACTCAATTTTTGGTACTTTGGATATTTATATTTTATTCCCGATACGTACTTTTGTTTTATGCGAAAGAACTCAATTTTTTGTAATTTCGGAATTTATATTTTATTTTCGATCCGTACTTTTGCTTTACAAAAAGAACTCAATTTTTAGTAATTTGGATATTTATATTCTCTTTTCGATCCGTACTTTTGTTATATGCGAAAGAACTCAATTTTTTGTAATTTCAAAATTTATATTTTATTTTGGATCCCTACTTTTGTTTTACAAAAAGAACTCAATTTTTGGAAATTTGGATATTTATAATATATTCTCGATACGTACTTTTGTTTTATGCAAAAGAACTCAATTTTTTGTAATTTCACAATTTATATTTTATTTTGGATCCCTACTTTTGCCTTACAAAAAGAACTCAATTTTTAGTAATTTGGATATTTATATTCTCCTTTCGATCCGTACTTTTGTTTTATTCAAAAAAGAACTCAATTTTTTGTAATTTCAAAATTTATCTATTATTTTGGATTCCTACTGTTGTTTTACAAAAAGAACTCAATTTTCGGTAATTTGGATATTTATATTTTATTCTCGATACGTACTTTTGTTTTATGCGAAAGAACTCAATTTTTTGTAATTTCGCAATTTATATTTTATTTTGGATCCTTACTTTTGCTTTACAAAAAGAACTCAATTTTTAGTAAGTTGGATATTTATATTATCTTTTCGAACCGTACTTTTGTTTTATGCAAAAGAACTCAATTTTTTGTAATTTCAAAATTTCTATTTTATTTTGGATCCCTACTTTTGTTTTACAAAAAGAACTCAATTTTCGGTAATTTGGATATTTATATTTTATTCTCGATACGTTCTTTTGTTTTATGCGAAAGAACTAAATTTTTTGTAATTTCGCAATTTATATGTAATTTTGGATCCCTACTTTTGCTTTACAAAAAGAACTCAATTTTTAGTAATTTGGATATTTATATTCTCATTTCGATCCGTACTTTTGTTTTTTGCAAAAGAACTCAATTTTTGGTAATTTGGATATTTATATTTTATTCTCGATACGTACTTTTGTTTTATGCGAAAGAACTCAATTTTTTGTAATTTCGCAATGTATATTTTATTTTAGATCCCTACTTTTGTTTTACAAAAAGAACTCAAATTTTTAGTAATTTGGATATTTATATTCTCTTTTCGACTCGTACTTTTGTTTGATGCAAAAGAACTCAATTTTTTGTAATTTCAAAATTTATATTTTATTTTGGATCCCTACTTTTGTTTTACAAAAAGAACTCAATTTTTGGTAATTTGGATATTTATATTTTATTTTCAATACGCACTTTTGTTTTATGCGACAGAAGTCAATTTTTTGTAATTTCGCAATTTATATTTTATTTTGGATCCATACTTTTGCTTTACAAAAAGAACTCAATTTTTAGTAATTTGGATATTTATATTATCTTTTCGATGTGTACTTTTGTTTTGTGCAAAAGAACTCAATTTTTTGTAATTTCAAAATTTATATTTTATTTTGGATCTCTACTTTTGTTTTACAAAAAGAACTCAATTTTTGGTAATTTGGATATTTATATTTTATTTTCAATACGTACTTTTGTTTTATGCGAAAGAACTCAATTTTTTGTAATTTCGCAATTTATATTTTATTTTGGATCCCTATTTTTGTTTTACAAAAAGAACTCAATTTTTAGTAATTTGGATATTTATATTCTCTTTTCGATCCGTACTATTGTTTTATGCAAAAGAACTCAATTTTTTGTAATTTCAAAATTTATATTTTATTTTGGATCCCTACTTTTGTTTTACCAAAAGAACTCAATTTTTGGTAATTGGGATATTTATATTTTATTTTCAATACGCACTTTTGTTTTATGCGACAGAAGTCAATTTTTTGTAATTTCGCAATTTATATTTTATTTTGGATCCATACTTTTGCTTTACAAAAAGAACTCAATTTTTAGTAATTTGGATATTTATATTCTCTTTTCGATCCGTACTTTTGTTTTATGCAAAAGAACTCAATTTTTTGTAATTTCAAAATTTATATTTTATTTTGGATCCCTACTTTTGTTTTACAAAATGAACTCAATTTTTGGTAATTTGGATATTTATATTTTGTTCTCGATACGTACTTTTGTTTTATGCGAAAGATATCAATTTTTTTAATTTCGCAATTTATATTTTATTTTCGATTCCTACTTTTGCTTTACAAAAAGAACTCATTTTTTGGTAATTTGGATATTTATATTTTATTCTCGATACGTAGTTTTGCTTTATGCAAAAGAACTCAATTTTTTGTAATTTCGCAATTTATATTTTATTTTGGATCCCTAATTTTGTTTTTCAAAAAGAACTCAATTTTTAGTAATTTGGATATTTATATTCTCTTTTCGATTCGTACTTTTCTTTTATGCAAAAGAACTCAATTTTTTGTAATTTCGCATTTTATATTTTATTTTGGATCCCTACTTTTGCCTTACAAAAAGAACTCAATTTTTAGTAATATGGATATTTATATTCTCTTTTCGATCCGTACTTTTGTTTTATTCAAAAAAGAACTCAATTTTTTGTAATTTAAAAATTTATCTTTTATTTTTAATCCCTACTGTTGTTTTACAAAAAGAACTCTATTTTCGGTAATTTGGATCTTGATATTTTATTCTCGATACGTACTTTTCTTTTATGCGAAAGAACTCAATTTTTTGTAATTTCGCAATTTATATTTTATTTTGGATCCGTACTTTTGCTTTACAAAAAGAACTCAATTTTTAGTAATTTGGATATTTATATTCTCTTTTCGATCCGGACTTTTGTTTTATGCGAAAGAACTCAATTTTTTGTAATTTCAAAATTTATATTTTATTTTGGATCCCTACTTTTGTTTTACAAAAAGAACTCAATTTTTGTAATTTGGATATTTATATTTTATTCTCTATACGTACTTTTGTTTTATGCGAAAGAAGTCAATATTTTGTAATTTCGCAATTTATATTTTATTTTGGATCCCTACTTTTGCTTTACAAAAATAACTCAATTTTTAGTAATTTGGATATTTATATTCTCTTTTCGATCCGTACTTTTGTTTTATTCTAAAGAACTCAATTTTTTGTAATTTCAAAATTTATATTTTATTTTGGATCCCTACTTTTGTTTTACAAAAAGAACTTAATTTTTGGTAATTTGGATATTTATATTTTATTCTCGATACGTACTTTTGTTTTATGCAAAAGAACTCAATTTTTTGTAATTTGGATATTTATATTTTATTCTCGATACGTACTTTTGTTTTATGCGAAAGAACTCAATTTTTACTAATTTCGCAATTTATATTTTATTTTGAATCCCTACTTTTGCTTTACAAAAAGAACTCACTTTTTGGTAATTTGGATATTTATATTCTCTTTTAGATCCGTACTTTTGTTTTATGCAAAAGAACTCAATTTTGTGTAATTTAAAAATTTGTATTTTATTTTGGATCCCTACTTTTGTTTTACAAAAAGAACTCAATTTTTGGAAATTTGGATATTTATGTTGTCTTTTGGATCCGTACTTTTGTTTTACGCAAAAGAACTCAATTTTTGTTAATTTGAATATTTATATTTTATTCTCGATATGTACTTTTGTTTTATGCGAAAGAACTCAATTTTTTGTAATTTCGCAATTTATATTTTATTTTGGATCCCTAATTTTGCTTCTCAAAAAGAACTCAATTTTTAGTAATTTGGATATTTATATTCTCTTTTCGATTCGTACTTTTGTTTTATGCAAAAGAACTCAATTTTTTGTAATTTCGCAATTTATATTTTATTTTGGATCCCCACTCTTGCTTTACAAAAAGAACTCAATTTTTAGTAATTTGGATATTTATATTCTCTTTTCGATCCGTACTTTTGTTTTATGAAAAAGAACTCAATTTTTTGTAATTTCAAAATTTATATTTTATTTTGGATCCCTGCTTTTGTTTTACAAAAAGAACTTAATTTTTGGTAATTTGTATATTTATATTTTATATTCGATACGTACTTTTGTTTTATGCAAAAGAACTCAATTTTTTGTAATTTGGATATTTATATTTTATTCTCGATACGTACTTCTGTTTTATGCGAAAGAACTCAATTTTTTGTAATTTCGCAATTTATATTTTATTCTGAATCCCTACTTTTGCTTTACAAAAAGAACTCAATTTTTGGTAATTTGGATATTTATATTCTCTTTTAGATCCGTACTTTTGTTTTACGCAAAAGAACTCAATTTTTGGTAATTTGGATATTTATATTTTATTCTCGATACGTACTTTTGTTTTATGCAAAAGAACTCAATTTTTTGTAATTTCGCAATTTATATTTTATTTTGGATCCCTACTTTTGCTTTACAAAAAGAACTCAATTTTTAGTAATTTGGATATTTATATTCTCTTTTCGATCTGTACTTTTGTTTTATGCAAAAGAACTCAATTTTTTGTAATGTCAAAATTTATATTTTATTTTGGATCCCTGCTTTTGTTTTACAAAAAGAACTTAATTTTTGGTAATTTGGATATTTATATTTTATTTTCGATACGTACTTTTGTTTTATGCAAAAGAACTCAATTTTTTTTAATTTGGATATTTATATTTTATTCTCGATACGTACTTTTGTTTTATGCGAAAGAACTCAATTTTTGGTAATTTGGATATTTATATTCTCTTTTAGATCCGTACTGTTGTTTTATGCAAAAGAACTCAATTTTTGGTAATTTGGATATTTATATTTTATTCTCGATACGTACTTTTGTTTTATGCGAAAGAACTCAATTTTTTGTAATTTCGCAATTTATATTTTATTTTGAATCCCTACTTTTGCTTTAGAAAAAGAACTCAATTTTTAGTAATTTGGCTATTTATATTCTCTTTTCGATCCGTACTTTTGTTTTATTCAAAAAAGAACTCAATTTTTTGTAATTTCAAAATTTATATTTTATTTTGGATCCCTACTGTTGTTTTACAAAAAGAACTCAATTTTCGGTAATTTGGATATTTGTATTTTATTTTCGATACGTGCTTTTGTTTTATGCGAAAGAACTCAATTTTTTGTAATTTGGATATTTATATTCTCTTTTCGATTCGTACTTTTGTTTTATGCAAAAGAACTCATTTTTGTAATTTCGCAATTTATATTTTATTTTGGATCCCTAATTTTGCTTTTCAAAAACAACTCAATTTTTAGTAATTTGGATATTTATATTCTCTTTTCGATTCGTACTTTTGTTTTATGCAAAAGAACTCAATTTTTTGTAATTTCGCAATTTATATTCTATTTTGGATCTCTACTTTTGCTTTACAAAAAGAACTCAATTTTTAGTAATTTGGATATTTATATTCCCTTTTCGATCCGTACCTTTGTTTTATGCGAAAGAACTCAATTTTTTGTAATTTCGCAATTTATATTTTATTTTGGATCCCTACTTTTACTTTACAAAAAGAACTCAATTTTTAGTAATTTGGATATTTATATTCTCTTTTCGATCCGTACTTTTGTTTTATGCAAAAGAACTCAATTTTTAGTACTTTGGATATTTATATTTTATTCTCGATACGTACTTTTGTTTTATGCGAAAGAACTCAATTTTTTGTAATTTCGCAATTTATATTTTATTTTGGATCCCTACTTTTGCTTTACAAAAAGAACTCAATTTTTAGTAATTTGGATATTTATATTCTCTTTTCGATCCGTACTTTTGTTTTATGCAAAAGAACTCAATTTTTGGTAATTTGGATATTTATATTTTATGCTCGATACGTACTTTTGTTTTATGCGAAAGAACTCAATTTTTGTAATTTCGCAATTTATATTTTATTTTTAATTCCTACTTTTGCTTTACAAAAAGAACTCAATTTTTAGTAATTTGGATATTTATATTCTCTTTTCGATCCGTACTTTTGTTTTATGCAAAAGAACTCAATTTTTTGTAATTTCAAAATTTATATTTTATTTTGGATCCTCGCTTTTGTTTTACAAAAAGAACTTAATTTTTGGTAATTTGGATATTTATATTTTATTTTCGATACGTACTTTTGTTTTATGCAAAAGAACTCAATTTTTTTAATTTGGATATTTATATTTTATTCTCGATACGTACTTTTGTTTTATGCGAAAGAACTCAATTTTTGGTAATTTGGATATTTATATTCTCTTTTAGATCCGTATCGTTGTTTTATGCAAAAGAACTCAATTTTTGGTAATTTGGATATTTATATTTTATTCTCGATACGTACTTTTGTTTTATGCGAAAGAACTCAATTTTTTGTAATTTCGCAATTTATATTTTATTTTGAATCCCTACTTTTGCTTTAGAAAAAGAACTCAATTTTTAGTAATTTGGCTATTTATATTCTCTTTTCGATCCGTACTTTTGTTTTATTCAAAAAAGAACTCAATTTTTTGTAATTTCAAAATTTATATTTTATTTTGGATCCCTACTTTTGTTTTACAAAAAGAACTCAATTTTCGGTAATTTGGATATTTATATTTTATTTTCGATACGTACTTTTGTTTTATGCAAAAGAACTCAATTTTTAGTAATTTGGATATTTATATTCTCTTTTCGATTCGTACTTTTGTTTTATGCAAAAGAACTCATTTTTTGTAATTTCGCAATTTATATTTTATTTTGGATCCCTAATTTTGCTTTTCAAAAACAACTCAATTTTTAGTAATTTGGATATTTATATTCTCTTTTCGATTCGTACTTTTTGTTTTATGCAAAAGAACTCAATTTTTTGTAATTTCGCAATTTATATTCTATTTTGGATCTCTACTTTTGCTTTACAAAAAGAACTCAATTTTTAGTAATTTGGATATTTATATTCCCTTTTCGATCCGTACCTTTGTTTTATGCGAAAGAACTCAATTTTTTGTAATTTCGCAATTTATATGTTATTTTGGATCCCTACTTTTACTTTACGAAAAGAACTCAATTTTTAGTAATTTGGATATTTATATTCTCTTTTCGATCCGTACTTTTGTTTTATGCAAAAGAACTCAATTTTTGGTAATTTGGATATTTATATTTTATTCTCGATACGTACTTTTGTTTTATGCGAAAGAACTCAATTTTTTGTAATTTCGCAATTTATATTTTATTTTGGATCCCTACTTTTGCTTTACAAAAAGAACTCAATTTTTAGTAATTTGGATATTTATATTCTCTTTTCGATCCGTACTTTTGTTTTATGCAAAAGAACTCAATTTTTGGTAATTTGGATATTTATATTTTATGCTCGATACGTACTTTTGTTTTATGCGAAAGAACTCAATTTTTTGTAATTTCGCAATTTATATTTTATTTTTAATTCCTACTTTTGCTTTACAAAAAGAACTCAATTTTTAGTAATTTGGATATTTATATTCTCTTTTCGATCCGTACTTTTGTTTTATGCAAAAGAACTTAATTTTTTGTAATTTCAAAATTTATATTTTATTTTGGATCCTCGCTTTTGTTTTACAAAAAGAACTTAATTTTTGGTAATTTGGATATTTATATTTTATTTTCGATACGTACTTTTGTTTTATGCAAAAGAACTCAATTTTTTTAATTTGGATATTTATATTTTATTCTCGATCACGTACTTTTGTTTTATGCGAAAGAACTCAATTTTTGGTAATTTGGATATTTATATTCTCTTTTAGATCCGTATCGTTGTTTTATGCAAAAGAACTCAATTTTTGGTAATTTGGATATTTATATTTTATTCTCGATACGTACTTTTGTTTTATGCGAAAGAACTCAATTTTTTGTAATTTCGCAATTTATATTTTATTTTGGATCCCTACTTTTTCTTTACAAAAAGAACTCAATTTTTAGTAATTTGGATATTTATATTCTCTTTTCGATCCAGTACTTTTGTTTTATTCAAAAAGAACTCAATTTTTTGTAATTTCAAAATTTATATTTTATTTTGGATCCCTACTGTTGTTTTACAAAAAGAACTCAATTTTCGGTAATTTGGATATTTGTATTTTATTTTCGATACGTACTTTTGTTTTATGCGAAAGAACTCAATTTTTTGTAATTTGGATATTTATATTCTCTTTTCGATTCGTACTTTTGTTTTATGCAAAAGAACTCATTTTTTGTAATTTCGCAATTTATATTTTATTTTGGATCCCTAATTTTGCTTTTCAAAAACAACTCAATTTTTAGTAATTTGGATATTTATATTCTCTTTTCGATTCGTACTTTTGTTTTATGCAAAAGAACTCAATTTTTTGTAATTTCGCAATTTATATTCTATTTTGGATCCCTACTTTTGCTTTACAAAAAGAACTCAATTTTTAGTAATTTGGATATTTATATTCCCTTTTCGATACGTACTTTTGTTTTATGCGAAAGAACTCAATTTTTTGTAATTTCGCAATTTATATGTTATTTTGGATCCCTACTTTTACTTTACAAAAAGAACTCAATTTTTAGTAATTTGGATATTTATATTCTCTTTTCGATCCGTACTTTTGTTTTATGCAAAAGAACTCAATTTTTGGTACTTTGGATATTTATATTTTATTCTCGATACGTACTTTTGTTTTATGCGAAAGAACTCAATTTTTGTAATTTCGCAATTTATATTTTATTTTGGATCCCTACTTTTGCTTTACAAAAGAACTCAATTTTTAGTAATTTGGATATTTATATTCTCTTTTCGATCCGTACTTTTGTTTTATGCAAAAGAACTCAATTTTTGGTAATTTGGATATTTATATTTTATGCTCGATACGTACTTTTGTTTTATGCGAAAGAACTCAATTTTTTGTAATTTCGCAATTTATATTTTATTTTTAATTCCTACTTTTGCTTTACAAAAAGAACTCAATTTTTAGTAATTTGGATATTTATATTCTCTTTTCGATCCGTACTTTTGTTTTATGCAAAAGAACTTAATTTTTTGTAATTTCAAAATTTATATTTTATTTTGGATCCCTGCTTTTGTTTTACAAAAAGAACTTAATTTTTGGTAATTTGGATATTTATATTTTATTTTCGATACGTACTTTTGTTTTATGCAAAAGAACTCAATTTTTTAATTTGGATATTTATATTTTATTCTCGATACGTACTTTTGTTTTATGCGAAAGAACTCAATTTTTGGTAATTTGGATATTTATATTCTCTTTTAGATCCGTATCGTTGTTTTATGCAAAAGAACTCAATTTTTGGTAATTTGGATATTTATATTTTATTCTCGATACGTACTTTTGTTTTATGCGAAAGAACTCAATTTTTTGTAATTTCGCAATTTATATTTTATTTTGGATCCCTACTTTTGCTTTACAAAAAGAACTCAATTTTTAGTAATTTGGCTATTTATATTCTCTTTTCGATCCGTACTTTTGTTTTATTCAAAAAAGAACTCAATTTTTTGTAATTTCAAAATTTATATTTTATTTTGGATCCCTACTGTTGTTTTACAAAAAGAACTCAATTTTCGGTAATTTGGATATTTGTATTTTATTTTCGATACGTACTTTTGTTTTATGCGAAAGAACTCAATTTTTTGTAATTTGGATATTTATATTCTCTTTTCGATTCAGTACTTTTGTTTTATGCAAAAGAACTCATTTTTGTAATTTCGCAATTTATATTTTATTTTGGATCCCTAATTTTGCTTTTCAAAAACAACTCAATTTTTAGTAATTTGGATATTTATATTCTCTTTTCGATTCGTACTTTTGTTTTATGCAAAAGAACTCAATTTTTGTAATTTCGCAATTTATATTCTATTTTGGATCCCTACTTTTGCTTTACAAAAAGAACTCAATTTTTAGTAATTTGGATATTTATATTCCCTTTTCGATCCGTACCTTTGTTTTATGCGAAAGAACTCAATTTTTTGTAATTTCGCAATTTATATGTTATTTTGGATCCCTACTTTTACTTTACAAAAAGAACTCAATTTTTAGTAATTTGGATATTTATATTCTCTTTTCGATCCGTACTTTTGTTTTATGCAAAAGAACTCAATTTTTGGTACTTTGGATATTTATATTTTATTCTCGATACGTACTTTTGTTTTATGCGAAAGAACTCAATTTTTGTAATTTCGCAATTTATATTTTATTTTGGATCCCTACTTTTGCTTTACAAAAAGAACTCAATTTTTAGTAATTTGGATATTTATATTCTCTTTTCGATCCGTACTTTTGTTTTATGCAAAAGAACTCAATTTTTGGTAATTTGGATATTTATATTTTATGCTCGATCACGTACTTTTGTTTTATGCGAAAGAACTCAATTTTTGTAATTTCGCAATTTATATTTTATTTTTAATTCCTACTTTTGCTTTACAAAAAGAACTCAATTTTTAGTAATTTGGATATTTATATTCTCTTTTCGATCCGTACTTTTGTTTTATGCAAAAGAACTTAATTTTTTGTAATTTCAAAATTTATATTTTATTTTGGATCCCTGCTTTTGTTTTACAAAAAGAACTTAATTTTTGGTAATTTGGATATTTATATTTTATTTTCGATACGTACTTTTGTTTTATGCAAAAGAACTCAATTTTTTTTTAATTTGGATATTTATATTTTATTCTCGATACGTACTTTTGTTTTATGCGAAAGAACTCAATTTTTTGTAATTTCGCAATTTATATTTTATTTTGAATCCCTATTTTTGCTTTACAAAAAGAACTCAATTTTTAGTAATTTGGATATTTATATTCTCTTTTCGATCCGTACTTTTGTTTTATTCAAAAAAGAACTCAATTTTTTGTAATTTCAAAATTTATATTTTATTTTTGATCCCTACTGTTGTTTTACAAAAAGAACTCTATTTTCGGTAATTTGGATATTTATATTTTATTTTCGATACGTACTTTTGTTTTATGCAAAAGAACTCAATTTTTAGTAATTTGGATATTTATATTTTTTTCTCGATACGTAGTTTTGTTTTATGCAAAAGAACTCAATTTTTTGTAATTTCGCAATTTATATTTTATTTTGGATGCCTAATTTTGCTTTTCAAAAAGAACTCAATTTTAAGTAATTTGGATATTTATATTCTCTTTTCGATTCGTACTTTTGTTTTATGCGAAAGAACTCAATTTTTTGTAATTTCGCAATTTATATTTTATTTTGGATCCATACTTTTGCTTTACAAAAAGAACTCAATTTTTAGTAATTTGGATATTTATATTCTCTTTTCGATCCGTACTTTTGTTTTATGCAAAAGAACTCCATTTTTTGTAATTTCAAAATTTATATTTTATTTTGGATCCCTACTTTTGTTTTACAGAAAGAACTCAATTATTGGTAATTTGGATATTTATATTTTATTCTCGATACGCAGTTTTGTTTTATGCAAAAGAACTCAATTTTTTCTAATTTCGCAATTTATATTTTATTTTGGATCCCTAATTTTGCTTTTCAAAAAGAACTCAATTTTAAGTAATTTGGATATTTATATTCTCTTTTCGATTCGTACTTTTGTTTTATGCAAAAGAACTCAATTTTTTGTACTTTCGCTATTTATATTTTATTTTGGATCCCTACTTTTGCTTTACAAAAAGAACTCAATTTTTTGTAATTTGGATATTTATATTCTCTTTCCGATCCATACTTTTGTTTTATGCAAAACAACTCAATTTTTTGTAATTTCAAAATTTATATTTTATTTTGGATCCCTACTTTTGTTTTACAGAAAGAACTCAATTATTGGTAATTTGGATATTTATATTTTATTCTCGATACGTACTTTTGTTTTATGCGAAAGAACTCAATTTTTTGTAATTTCGCAATTTGTATTTTATTTTGGATCCCTACTTTTGCATTACAAAAAGAACTCAATTTTTAGTAATTTGGATATTTATATTCTCTTTTCGATCCGTACTTTTGTTTTATTCAAAAAAGAACTCAATTTTTTGTAATTTCAAAATTTATATTTTATTTTTGATCCCTACTGTTGTTTTACAAAAAGAACTCTATTTTCGGTAATTTGGATATTTATATTTTATTTTCGATACGTACTTTTGTTTTATATGAAAGAACTCAATTTTTTGTAATTTGTATATTTATATTTTATTTTGGATCCGTACTTTTGCTTTATGCGAAAGAACTCAATTTTTTGTAATTTCGCAATTTATATTTTATCTTGAATCCCTGCTTTTGCTTTACAAAAAGAACTCAATTTTTGGTAATTTGGATATTTATATTCTCTTTTAGATCCGTACTTTTCTTTTACGCAAAAGAACTCAATTTTTGGTAATTTGGATATTTATATTTTATTCTCGATATGTACTTTTGTTTTATGCGAAAGAACTCAATTTTTTGTAATTTCGCAATTTATATTTTATTTTGGATCCCTACTTTTGTTTTACAAAAAGAACTCAATTTTTGGTAATTTGGATATTTATTCTTTATTCTCGATACGTACTTTTGGTTTATGCGAAAGAACTCAATTTTTTGTAAATTCACAATTTATATTTTATTTTGAATCCCTACTTTTGCTTTACAAAAAGAACTCAAATTTTAGTAATTTGGATATTGATATTCTCTTTTCGATCCGTACTTTTGTTTTATGCAAAAGAACTCAATTTTTGGTAATTTGGATATTTATATTCTCTTTTGGATCCGTACTTTTGTTTTATGCAAAAGAACTCAAGTTTTTGTAATTTCAAAATTTATATTTTATTTTGGATCCCTACTTTTGCTTTACAAAAAGAACTCAATTTTTTGTAATTTGGATATTTATATTCTCTTTCCGATCCATACTTTTGTTTTATGCAAAACAACTCAATTTTTTGTAATTTCAAAATTTATATTTTATTTTGGATCCCTACTTTTGTTGTACAAAAAGAACTCAATTTTTGGTAATTTTGATATTTGTATTTTATTCTCGATACGTACTTTTGTTTTATGTCAAAGAACTCAATTTTTTGGAATTTCGCAATTTATATTTTATTTCGGATCCCTACTTTTGTTTTACAAAAAGAACTCAATTTTTGGTAATTTGGATATTTATACTTTATTCTCGATACGTACTTTTGGTTTATGCGAAAGAACTCAATTTTTTGTAATTTCACAATTTATATTTTATTTTGAATCCCTACTTTTGCTTTTCAAAAACAACTCAAATTTTAGTAATTTGGATATTGATATTCTCTTTTCGATCCGTACTTTTGTTTTATGCAAAAGAACTCAATTTTCGGTAATTTGGATATTTATATTTTATTCTCGATACGTACTTTTGTTTTATGCGAAAGAACTCAATTTTTTGTTATTTCGCAATTTATATTTTATTTTGGATCCGTACTTTTGCTTTACAAAAAGAACTCAATTTTTAGTAATTTGGATATTTATATTCTCTTTTCGATTCGTACTTTTGTTTTATGCAAAAGAACTCAATTTTTTGTAATTTCGCAATTTATATTTTATTTTGGATCCCTAATTTTGCTTTTCAAAAACAACTCAATTTTTAGTAATTTGGATATTTATATTCTCTTTTCTATTCGTACTTTTGTTTTATGCAAAAGAACTCAATTTTTTGTAATTTCGCAATTTATATTCTATTTTGGATCTCTACTTTTGCTTTACAAAAAGAACTCAATTTTTAGTAATTTGGATATTTATATTCTCTTTTCGATCCGTACTTTTGTTTTATGCAAAAGAACTCAATTTTTGGTAATTTAGATATTTATGTTTTATTCTCGATACGTACTTTTGTTTTATGCGAAACAACTTAATTTTTTTTAATTTCGCAATTTATATTTTATTTTGGATTCCTACTTTTGCTTTACAAAAAGAACTCAATTTTTAGTAATTTGGATATTTATATTCTCTTTTCGATCCGTACATTTGTTTTATGCGAAAGAACTCAATTTTTTGTAATTTCGCAGTTTATATGTTATTTTGGATCCCTACTTTTACTTTACAAAAAGAACTCAATTTTAAGTAATTTGGATATTTATATTCTCTTTTCGATCCGTACTTTTGTTTTATGCAAAAGAACTCAATTTTTAGTACTTTGGATATTTATATTTTATTCTCGATACGTACTTTTGTTTTATGCGAAAGAACTCAATTTTTTGTAATTTCGCAATTTATATTTTATTTTGGATCCCTACTTTTGCTTTACAAAAAGAACTCAATTTTTAGTAATTTGGATATTTATATTCTCTTTTCGATCCAGTACATTTGTTTTATGCGAAAGAACTCAATTTTTGTAATTTCAGCATTTATATGTTATTTTGGATCCCTACTTTTACTTTACAAAAAGAACTCAATTTTTAGTAATTTGGATATTTATATTCTCTTTTCGATCCGTACTTTTGTTTTATGCAAAAGAACTCAATTTTTAGTACTTTGGATATTTATATTTTATTCTCGATACGTACTTTTGTTTTATGCGAAAGAACTCAATTTTTTGTAATTTCGCAATTTATATTTTATTTTGGATCCCTACTTTTGCTTTACAAAAAGAACTTAATTTTTAGTAATTTGGATATTTATATTCTCTTTTCAATCCTTACTTTTGTTTTATGCAAAAGAACTCAATTTTTGGTAATTTGGATATTTATGTTTTATTCTCGATACGTACTTTTGTTTTATGCGAAACAACTCAAGTTTTTTTAATTTCGCAATTTATATTTTATTTTGGATTCCTACTTTTGCTTTACAAAAGAACTCAATTTTTAGTAATTTGGATATTTATATTCTCTTTTCGATCCGTACCTTTGTTTTATGTGAAAGAACTCAATTTTTTGTAATTTCGCAATTTATATGTTATTTTGGATCCCTACTTTTGCTTTACAAAAAGAGCTCAATTTTTAGTAATTTGGATATTTATATTCTCTTTTCGATCCGTACTTTTGTTTCATGCAAAAGAACTCAATTTTTGGTAATTTGGATATTTATATTTTATTCTCGATACGTACTTTTGTTTTATGCGAAAGAACTCAATTTTTTGTAATTTCGCAATTTATATTTTATTTTGAATTCCTACTTTTTCTTTACAAAAAGAACTCAATTTTTAGTAATTTAGATATTTATATTCTCTTTTCGATCCGTACTTTTCTTTTATCCAAAAGAACACAATTTTTTGTAATTTCAAAATTTATATTTTATTTTGGATCCCTGCTTTTGTTTTACAAAAAGAGCTTAATTTTTGGTAATTTGGATATTTATATTTTATTTTCGATACGTACTTTTGTTTTATGCAAAAGAACTCAATTTTTTTTAATTTGGATATTTATATTTTATTCTCGATACGTAAGAACTCAATTTTTTGTAATTTCGCAATTTATATTTTATTTTGGATCCCTTCTTTTGCTTTACAAAAAGAACTAAATTTTTAGTAATTTGGATATTTATATTCTCTTTTCGATCCGAACTTTTGTTTTATGCAAAAGAACTCAATTTTGGGTAATTTGGATATTTATATATTATTCTCGATACGTACTTTTGTTTTATGCGAAAGAACTCAATTTTTTGTAATTTCGCAATTTATATTTTATTTTGGATCCCTACTTTGCTTTACAAAAAGAACTCAATTTTTAGTAATTTGGATATTTATATTCTCCTTTCGATCCGTACTTTTGTTTTATGCAAAAGAACTCAATTTTTGGTAATTTAGATATTTATGTTTTATTCTCGATACGTACTTTTGTTTTATGCGAAACAACTTAATTTTTTTTAATTTCGCAATTTATATTTTATTTTGGATTCCTACTTTTGCTTTACAAAAAGAACTCAATTTTTAGTAATTTGGATATTTATATTCTCTTTTCGATCCGTACATTTGTTTTATGCGAAAGAACTCAATTTTTTGTAATTTCGCAGTTTATATGTTATTTTGGATCCCTACTTTTACTTTACAAAAAGAACTCAATTTTTAGTAATTTGGATATTTATATTCTCTTTTCGATCCGTACTTTTGTTTTATGCAAATGAACTCAATTTTTAGGACTTTGGATATTTATATTTTATTCTCGATACGTACTTTTGTTTTATGCGAAAGAACTCAATTTTTTGTAATTTCGCAATTTATATTTTATTTTGGATCCCTACTTTTGCTTTACAAAAAGAACTCAACTTTTAGTAATTTGGATATTTATATTCTCTTTTCGATCCGTACATTTGTTTTATGCGAAAGAACTCAATTTTTTGTAATTTCGCAGTTTATATGTTATTTTGGATCCCTACTTTTACTTTACAAAAAGAACTCAATTTTAAGTAATTTGGATATTTATATTCTCTTTTCGATCCGTACTTTTGTTTTATGCAAAAGAACTCAATTTTTAGTACTTTGGATATTTATATTTTATTCTCGATACGTACTTTTGTTTTATGCGAAAGAACTCAATTTTTTGTAATTTCGCAATTTATATTTTATTTTGGATCCCTACTTTTGCTTTACAAAAAGAACTCAATTTTTAGTAATTTGGATATTTATATTCTCTTTTCGATCCGTACTTTTGTTTCATGCAAAAGAACTCAATTTTTGGTACTTTGGATATTTATATTTTATTCTCGATACGTACTTTTGATTTATGCGAAAGAACTCAATTTTTTGTAATTTCGCAATTTATATTTTATTTTGGATCCCTACTTTTGCTTTACACAAAGAACTCAATTTTTAGTAATTTGGATATTTATATTCTCTTTTCGATCCGTACTTTTGTTTTATGCAAAAGAACTCAATTTTTGGTAATTTGGATATTTATATTTTATTCTCGATACGTACTTTTGTTTTATGCGAAAGAACTCAATTTTTTGTAATTTCGCAATTTATATTTTATTTTGAATTCCTACTTTTTCTTTACAAAAAGAACTCAATTTTTAGTAATTTGGATATTTATATTCTCTTTTCGATCCGTACTTTTGTTTTATGTAAAAGAACTCAATTTTTTGTAATTTCAAAATTTATATTTTATTTTGGATCCCTGCTTTTGTTTTACAAAAAGAGCTTAATTTTTGGTAATTTGGATATTTATATTTTATTTTCGATACGTACTTTTGTTTTATGCAAAAGAACTCAATTTTTTTTAATTTGGATATTTATATTTTATTCTCGATACGTACTTTTTGTTTATGCGAAAGAACTCAATTTTTTGTAATTTCGCAATTTATATTTTATTTTGGATCCCTACTTTTGCTTTACAAAAAGAACTCAATTTTTAGTAATTTGGATATATATATTCTCTTTTCGATCCGAACTTTTGTTATATGCAAAAGAACTCAATTTTGGGTAATTTGGATATTTATATATTATTCTCGATACGTACTTTTGTTTTATGCGAAAGAACTCAATTTTTTGTAATTTCGCAATTTATATTTCATTTCGGATCCCTACTTTTGCTTTACAAAAAGAACTCAATTTTTAGTAATTTGGTTATTTATATTCTCTTTTCGATCCAGTACTTTTGTTTTATGCAAAAGAACTCAATTTTTGTAATTTCAAAATTTATATTTTATTTTGGATACCTACTTTTGTTTTACAAAAAGAACTCAATTTTTGGTAATTTGGATATTTATATTTTATTCTCGATACGTACTTTTGTTTTATGCGAAAGAACTCAATTTTTTGTAATTTCGCAATTTATATTTTATTTTGGATCCCTACTTTTGCTTTACAAAAAGAACTCAATTTTTAGTAATTTGGATATTTATATTCTCTTTTCGATCCGAACTTTTGTTTTATGCAAAAGAACTCAATTCTTGGTAATTTGGATATTTATATTTTGTTCTCGATACGTACTTTTGTTTTATGCGAAAGAACTCAATTTTTTGTAATTTCGCAATTTATATTTTATTTTGGATCCCTACTTTTGCTTTACAAAAAGAACTCAAGTTTTAGTAATTTGGTTATTTATATTCTCTTTTCGATCCGTACTTTTGTTTTATGCAAAAGAACTCAATTTTTTGTAATTTCAAAATTTATATTTTATTTTGGATCCCCACTTTTGTTTTACAAAAAGAACTCAATTTTTGGTAATTTGGATATTTATATTTTATTCTCGATACATACTTTTGTTTTATGCGAAAGAACTCAATTTTTTGTAATTTCGCAATTTATATTTTATTTTGGATCCCTACTTTTGCTTTACAAAAAGAACTCAATTTTTAGTAATTTGGAAATTTATATTCTCTTTTCGATCCGTACTTTTGTTTTATGCAAAAGAACTCAATTTTTGGTAATTTGGATATTTATATTTTATTCTCGATACGTACTTTTGATTTATACGAAAGAACTGAATTTTTTGTAATTTCGCAATTTATATTTTATTTTGGATCGCTACTTTTGCTTTAATAAAGAACTCAATTTTTAGTAATTTGCATATTTATATTCTCTTTTCGAT
Source organism: Lablab purpureus (assembly GCA_030347555.1). Lineage (NCBI taxonomy): Eukaryota > Viridiplantae > Streptophyta > Magnoliopsida > Fabales > Fabaceae > Lablab > Lablab purpureus. The sequence continues at coordinate 8,642,905 of CM059261.1, read as the reverse complement.
CCGTACTTTTGTTTTATGCAAAAGAAATCAATTTTTTGTGATTTCAAAATTTATATTTTATTTTGGATCCCTACTTTTGTTTTACAAAAAGAACTCAATTTTTGGTAACGGGGACATTTATATTTTATTCTCAATACGTACTTTTGTTTTATGCGAAAGAACTCAATTTTTTGTAATTTCGCAATTTATATTTTATTTTGGATCCCTACTTTTGCTTTACAAAAAGAACTCAAATTTTAGTAATTTAGAAATTTATATTCTCTTTTCGATCCGTACTTTTGTTTCATGCAAAAGAACTCAATTTTTAGTAATTTGGATATTTATATTTTATTCTCGATACGTACTTTTGTTTTATACGAAAGAACTGAATTTTTTGTAATTTCGCAATTTATATTTTACTTTGGATCCCTACTTTTGCTTTAATAAAGAACTCAATTTTTAGTAATTTGGATATTTATATTCTCTTTTCGATCCGTACTTTTGTTTTATGCAAAAGAACTCAATTTTTTATAATTTCAAAATTTATATTTTATTTTGGATTCCTACTTTTGTTTTACAAAAAGAACTCAATTTTTGGTAACGGGGATATTTATATTTTATTCTCGATACGTACTTTTGTTCTATGCGAAAGAACTCATTTTTTTGTAATTTCGCAATTTATATTTTATTTTGGATCCCTACTTTTGCTTTACAAAAAGAACTCAATTTTTAGTAATTTGGATATTTATATTCTCTTTTCGATCCATACTTTTGTTTCATGCAAAAGAACTCAATTTTTGGTAATTTGGGTATTTATATTTTATTGTCGATACGTACTTTTGTTTTATGCGATAGAACTCAATTTTCTGTAATTTCGCAATTTATATTTTATTTTGGATCCCTACTTTTGATTTACAAAAAGAACTCAATTTTTTAGTAATTTGGATATTTATATTCTCTTTTCGATCCGTACCTTTTTTTATGCAAAAGAATTCAATTTTTGGTAATTTGGATATTTATATTTTATTCTCGATACGTACTTTTGTTTCGTGCGAAAGAACTCAATTTTTTGTAATTTCGCAATCTATATTTTATTTTGGATCCCTACTTTTGCTTTACAAAAAGAACTCAATTTTTTAGTATTTTGGATATTTGTATTCTCTTTTGGATTCGTACTTTTGTTTCATGCAAAAGAACTCAATTTTTTGTAATTTCAAAATTTATATTTTATTTTGGATCCCTACTTTTGTTTTACAGAAAGAACTCAATTTTTGGTAATCTGGATATTTATATTTTATTCTCGATACGTACTTTTGTTTTATGCGAAAGAACTCAATTTTTTGTAATTTTGAATCTATATTTTATTTTGGATCCCTACTTTTTCTTTACAAAAAGAACTCAATTTTTAGTAATTTGGATATTTATATTCTCTTTTCGATCCGTAATTTTGTTTTATGCAAAAGAACTCAATTTTTTGTAATTTCGAAATTTATATTTTATTTTGGATCCCTACTTTTGTTTTACAAAAAGAACTCAATTTTTTGTAATTTTGGATATTTATATTTTATTCTCGATACGTACTTTTGTTTTATGCAAAAGAACTCAATTTTTTGTAATTTCGCAATTTATATTTTATTTTCGATCCCTACTTTTGCTTTACGAGAAGAACTCAATTTTTAGTAATTTGGATATTTATATTCTCTTTTCGATCCATACTTTTGTTTCATGCAAAAGAACTCAATTTTTGGTAATTTGGATATTTATATTTTATTGTCGATACGTACTTTTGTTTTATGCGAAAGAACTCAATTTTTTCTAGTTTCGCAATTTATATTTTATTTTGGATCCCTACTTTTGCTTTAATAAAGAACTCAATTTTTAGTAATTTCGATATTTATATTCTCTTTTCGATCCGTACTTTTGTTTTATGCAAAAGAACTCAATTTTTGGTAATTTGGATATTTATATTTTATTCTCGATACGTACTTTTCTTTTATGCGAAAGAACTCAATTTTTTGCAATTTCGATATTTATATTTTATTTTGGATCCCTACTTTTGCTTTACAAAAAGAACTCAATTTTTAGTAATTTGGATATTTGTATTTTCTTTTCGATCCGTACTTTTGTTTTATGCTAAAGAACTCAGTTTTTTGTAATTTCAAAATTTATATTTTATTTTGGATCCCTACCTTTGTTTTACAAAAAGAACTCAATTTTTGGTAACGTGGATATCTATATTTTATTCTCGATACGTACTTTTGTTCTATGCGAAAGAACTCAATTTTTTGTAATTTCGCAATTTATATTTTATTTTGGATCCCTACTTTTGCTTTACAAAAAGATCTCAATTTTTAGTAATTTGGATATCTATATTCTTTTTTCCATCCGTACTTTTGTTTTATGCAAAAGAACTCAATTTGTTGTAATTTCGCAATTTATATTTTATTTTGGATCCTTACTTTTGTTTTACAAAAAGAACTCAATTTCTGGTAACGTGGATATTTATATTTTAGTCTCGATACGTACTTTTGTTTTATGCGAAAGCACTCAATTTTTTGTAATTTCGCAATTTATATTTTATTTTGGATCCCTACTTTTGCTTTATAAAAAGAACTCACTTTTTAGTAATTTGGATATTTATATTCTCTTTTCGATCCGAACTGTTGGCATATTTCAAGTCCAAAGTTTTATGGACACCTACAGTTTTGATGATGAAGTTTTTAGGAAGTTTCAATCAACATTAAAGACTTGTGCCATCTCACAAAGGAAGGTTGCTTGATAAGAAAGGAAAGGCATAAAGAGCATTCAAAGCTTTCAAGAGAGAAGATTGATGAAGATTTTCTCAAGAGCTGAAGGATCAAAGGTAGAAGGTTCTGTTTTGGGTGTTGGATAAAAAGAGTAAGTCATAAATCCCATTCAAGACCTTCCCAAACAAGAGAGCAAGGTGTTTTCTCGCAAAAACGTTTTTCTACGCTTTTAATCGATTACCATACGTAGATAATCGATTATTTAACTTAAAATTTGAATAAAAAATGTTTAACGAGCAAAATAATCGATTAAGTGTCTTTGATAATCGATTATATTGATTCTGGGTTAATATAATCGATTATGGCCTTAATCTAATCGATTAAATCAAACGATGTTTGTTTTCCAGTTTTTAAACATAATATAATCGATTAAGCTTTTAATATAATCGATTAAATAAGTCGTTTTTGCGAAATTAATTTTAAATCAACCTAAGAATGGAAACTTTGGAGCATTTTCGAATTATAAAATGAAAGAGAATGTCTTAGGTTTAATACATCCGAACAAACACAAAATATTCAAAGTGTTTCGCGCCTTAGCTTTTTTCAAAGCCGCTTCCCGCTTCTCTTCGCTTGATCAAGTCTTTGGAAGTGGTGATCATTGTGCTTAAGCTTTCTATCCAACACATTTCAGGTGTATTCTTTTACTGTTTTCTGTAAAGGGAAAATTCATCCCTTGGATTGGTTCTAAGGGAGGTGTTTCATCTCTTGTGTGTCAAGAGAGGTGGGTTTCATCCTCAGTGTGTCTGGGGAGGTGTTTCATCCTTAGTGTGTCTAAGGAGGTGTTTTCATTTATCTTTATTTTGTTATTGCATGAATTGGTGTTTGTAATTTCAATTTAAAGATAGTGGGGAAAATCATCACGGATTTGTGGTGGTTGGGAACTGGATGTAGGATTGGCTTAATCCGAACCAAGTATAAATCTCTGTGTTCTTTCTCTTTCTCTTTATCTCTTAATTGTGGATCATTATTACAATTGCTAATCTCAACAAATAAGTAATCAAAGGATTGGAAAATTCACATCCAAGTTTTTGAAAGTTTTTCAAAACCCGAAAATTTATTTGAAGAGAAAATTTCTTTAAAAACCCAATTCACCCCCTCTTGGTTTTTACACTGCCGTCTTTATTTAACAATTGGCCTCGGAGCTGGTTTTTTGAAAGTTATTCAAAAACAAGATCCGTATGGCGCACAAAAATCAAACTTTTGTCGAAGGTGCATCTATTCATAGACCACCACTTTTTACAGTGAAAACTATCCTTTTGGAAAAAGAGGATGGAAATTTTTCTAAGGTCTAATGATCAAGGCGTTTGGGATGTCGTTGTAAATGGTCCTTTTATTCCTATGGTTGTTGTTGAAGAAGCGCAGTACCTAAGAAGAAAGCAAATTGGAGCAAGGATGAATACAACCGTAATCAATGCGAAATAAGGGCATGTAACATGATAGCATCCGCCTTAACCATTGATGAGTTTTACAGGTTATCGGATTGCACTAATCGCAAAGGAGATGTGGGACACTCTAGAAGTCACACATGAAGGAACTGAAGAAGTGAAACGATCAAGGAAGAACACCTTGATTCAAGAATATGAAATGTTCCAGTATGAGCAAAGGAGAAACCATATGCGACGTATAAAAGAGATTTACTCACATCAGTAAATCATCTCAAGGCATTAGGTAAGAAATTCGACATCGAAGAATTAAATGTCAAAATTTTGAAATCTTTGGACGAGACTTGGCAACCTAAAGTGACGGCCATCACGGAATCAAAGAATCTGTCAAACATGAACATGACAACTCTCTTCGGAAAGCTTAGAGAACATGAAATGGAGCTAGGTCGCTTCAACAGTGAAGAAGAGGACGTTAAAAGAAAAGGTATTGCCTTAAAGGTTCAATCCATTAAAGAGGAGAGCAGCGATATCGATGATTCGTAAGACGATGATCTAAATGAATTTGTAAAGAAATACAAAAAGTTCATCAAGAAGAAAGGCAACCATAAGAAAGGTAAGAAATTTGAAAATTCAAATTCTAACGATAATTATAAATGTTATGGTTGTGGCAAAAGGGGCACATGAGAGCAGCATTGTCCAAATTCCAAGAAACCTCGAAGAAAGTGGAAAAGAAAAGTAAGAAGTTCTTCAAAAAGAAGAAGAGAGCATATATTGCTTGGGACGACTAATGAAGTGAGTTCTTCCAAGGTTCAAGTGAATCGAAGAAGAAGCAAACATTTGTCTCATGGCGGATGATGAAGTGGAATCCACGTGCAGATGAGGTAAGTGATTCCGATCTTCCAAATGATTATGATGAATTGCTTGAAGAATTTCTAAATCTTTGTAAAAATCTGAAAAGCTTTCTTTGGTTTATAATAAATTAAAAATGACTACAAGAGTCTTGAAAAGAAAATTTCAGATTTGGAACAAGAGAAAATCGTTTTGAAAGATGATTTGGAAACAAATGAAAATTCCTTGCAAATGCAAAACCAAAATTCCTATTTGCGAAAATTGTAGTGTTCTTGCAAACAAGGTTTCTTATCTTGAAACATCTCTTTCAAAAATCACGATGGGCAATAATAATTTAAATAATGTTTTGAAAGTGCAAAAAGGTTTATATGAAAAGGTGTCTTGGTTATAATTTCGGTATAATCATAAACCTACTAAAACTGCTTTTGTGAAAGGAGAATCGTCTAATTCAAATAAGGTTTTTGAAAATTCTAATTCCTTTAAACAAAATGTGCCTACAAAGAAGTTTTATAAAATGCATATGTTTCAAGGAAAACAAATGTTCCTACATGTTTTTATCTGTATGCATAAAGGTCATTCTGTTAATAGATGCAATATTAAACGTTTTAGTGTTCCTAATGGGAGATACAAATGGGTTCCCAAAGGAAAAATTGTTTCTAACCCATGAGGACCCTGATAAGTGATTGTAGGGAACCAGAATTTTTCTTGTTTATATTGCAGGCTGGTTCCATATCCAAAAGGCCTCTTTGGTGATGAGTTAGCAAGTGATCAAGATTATGAAGGAAGGCACAAAAACATCAACAAGTTGGCATATTTACCAATCTTTTATCTCAAGTAAGATTTTATGAGCTTAGAAAGGATCCAGGTAAGTGTTGTTGTTGATTTTGATGATATTTCAGCTGCTTTACTGAAAATTCTACGTATTTAATCGATTAAGTTTCGTGGTGTTAATCGATTAAACGCGTGTTTGTGAAAATGTTTTAAAATATAATCGATTACATTTATGACATAATCGATTAAATCGCTGAGGAGCAATTTAATCGATTAAGGAATGCACATAATCGATTAAATTTCTGGGTTTTCGTTTTCTGAAAATTTTTGAAGGCAAATAATCGATTAAATGAGCATATAATCGATTAAATGCACCGCTCGTGTTTTTCTCGCAAAACTGTTTTTTCGAACGCTGGCCATGTTTTCACGTGTTTTGTCTTTTCTAAACGGCTATATTCGCTCCCAACGGATATATTTTCATTAAATCAACGCTTTATGACCCGGATTTCATTCTATAAATAGCTGGTTTGAGAATCAAAGTGACTCACTCACTCTCTCTCTCACTCTTGCTGTTTCTGCTGTTCTTTGCTGTCTTGTGCGATTTTTTTAAATTCTCTGTGCTGTATCTGTTATTCCATTATCTTGTTGTGCAATTTCTCTTGTCTTTTATATCACCGAAATGGCTGATCAAAGAAGAAGGAAGATGCCATCAAGGAGAAAGGGCAAGGAGCCAATGACTTCTCAAGAAAGGAGACCTCCAACTCTAGCCGGTTGGATTTCGGATGAAGATCCGCAAATTGCCTTTGTTAACAAGTGGAAGGATAGAAAAATTCTTACCCCTAAATTCTTGTCTTGTGAATTTTTAGATCTCATGGTTTTCAATTTCAGTGAATTTTTAGTAGGAAGTGGACTACAAAAATTTGTAGAGATGGAAGGGGCATTCTACCCAGATTTGGTTAGAGTGTTCTACATGAACTTGACATCAAGAACTGCAAGCCCAAGCACCAAAGTGAAAGGTGTAAGGATCTTCTTTGATGAAGATTTGTGGACCAATGTAGCTGGTCTCTCAACTCAAGGCATAAACATCACATATGGCTTTGAGGACTTCAACAAGTTGGTAGAATTCAGAAAATTCTCGCAAGGATCCTAACCTACAAGTTGAGAACTTGTATAAAGTTGGTAATGTTAAGTTAAATGAAAGAATGTTGCATTATGTTATTGTTTGGATTTTAGTTGCAAGAGGCACTAATCATGCCCAACTTACTAAGGAAGACATTCTTCTAATGTATGGATTCCTTAATAATGTGAGCATAGATTGGCCCTCAATTATCCTTGATAATATGTTTAAAGCCATTAGGCTTTCCTCTTTGCATTACTCCTATGCTCGTGTTTGTTTCTAAGATTCTAGAATACAAAGGTGTTGATCTTGAAGGGGAGAATAAACAGATTTTGCTAAGCAATAGCAAAATTGGCAAAAATGTTCTAAGGCATATGGGCCTCATAGAACAAGGCAACAGGTTTACCCAAAGAGAAGAAGGAGTCGCTGCCATGGAAGAAGATGATGAAGACCAATCTCAACCTCCACCTCAATTTCAACCTCAACCAGGATCGCTGGAAGAGCTTCTCATATCAAGAATGGATTCTATGATGAATCTTCACTCCAAGGAATTTCAAGGCCTTTCTCATCAACTCTCAAGGCTTAATAGAAGAATGTATAGAGTTGAAAGAAAGATGGAAATTGAAGAATTATCTCCGAAGAAGATAATACAACATCCTCAAGAGGCAAACAACCAAGCAAATGTTGAGGAAGATGAAGAAGATAGTGAAGAAACCGAATAGGCTACAAGTTCACTTTTCCTTAGCTTGTTCTTCATTATTTTCCAGATGCTGTATTTTTTTCTCTCTATTATTTTCTCGTGTATTAATTTGCTTCGCTGTAATTATCTCTCGAAAATGTAATCTTTTTGAAAATGATAAAAATAAAGGGGGAGAAAATATTTGTCTTGATTGAAAATCTGTCTAGTTAATATAGCTTTTAAGAAAATTAATTTCAAGGGAACTTTAGGAAATAATTCAAATAAGTGCCTTATATAGCTTAAACAATTAAGAGCATAGTTTAAGGGGGAGCTTTTAGAAATAATTTCCACTCATTAATTCCTTGAAATCTCTTTTTCAAAATTCAAATTAAAACTTAAATGCTATATGACTCGCCTATTTTATTTCCTTTGTGGACTAATATTTATGATGGAGATATCCATACATTATTTTCAAGATTTTCGTGATATTATCACAAGTCTCTAGGTTTCTTTTTATCATCATCAAAAAGGGGAGATTGTTGGCATATTTCAAGTCCAGTAGTTTTATGGACACCTACAGCTTTGATGATGAAGTTTTTAGGAAGTTTCAATCAACATTAAAGACTTGTGCCATCTCACAAAGGAAGGTTGCTTGATAAGAAAGGAAAGGCATAAAGAGCATTCAAAGCTTTCAAGAGAGAAGATTGATGAAGATTTTCTCAAGAGTCGAAGGATCAAAGGTAGAAGGTTCTGCTTTGGGTGTTGGATAAAAAGAGTAAGTCATAAATCCCATTCAAGACCTTCCCAAACAAGAGAGCAAGGTGTTTTCTCGCAAAAACGTTTTTCTACGCTTTTAATCGATTACCATACGTAGATAATCGATTATTTAACTTAAAATTTGAATAAAAAATGTTTAACGAGCAAAATAATCGATTAAGTGTCTTTGATAATCGATTATATTGATTCTGGGTTAATATAATCGATTATGGCCTTAATCTAATCGATTAAATCAAACGATGTTTGTTTTCCAGCTTTTAAACATAATATAATCGATTAAGCTTTTAATATAATCGATTAAATAAGTCGCTTTTATGAAATTAATTTTAAATCAACCTAAGAATGGAAACTTTGGAGCATTTTCGAATTATAAAATGAAAGAGAATGTCTTAGGTTTAATACATCCGAACAAACACAAAATATTCAAAGTGTTTCGCGCCTTAGCTTTTTTCAAAGCCGCTTTCCCGCTCTCTTCGGCTTGATCAAGTCTTTGGAAGTGGTGATCATTGTGCTTAAGCTTTCTATCCAAAGCACATTTCAGGTGTATTCTTTTACTCGTTTTCAGTAAGGGAAAATTCATCCCTTGGATTGGTTCTAAGGGAGGTGTTTCATCTCTTGTGTGTCAAGAGAGGTGGGTTTCATCCTCGCAGTGTCCGGGAGGTGTTTCATCCTTAGTGTGTCTAAGGAGGTGTTTTCATTTATCTTTATTTTGTTATTGCATGAATTGGTGTTTGTAATTTCAATTTAAAGATAGTGGGGAAAATCATCACGGATTTGTGGTGGTTGGGAACCGGATGTAGGATTGGCTTAATCCGAACCAAGTATAAATCTCCGTGTTCTTTCTCTTTCTCTTTATCTCTTAATTGTGGATCATTATTACAATTGCTAATCTCAACAAGTAAGTAATCAAAGGATTGGAAAATTCACATCCAAGTTTTTGAAAGTTTTTCAAAACCTGAAAATTTATTTGAAGAGAAAATTTCTTTAAAAAACCAACTCACCCCCCCCCTCTTGGTTTTTACACTGCCGTCTTTATTTAACACGAACTTTTGTTTTACGCAAAAAAAACTCAATTTTTTGTAATTTTAAAATTTATATTTTATTTTGGATCCCTACTTTTGTTTTACAGAAAGAACTCAATTTTTGGTAATTTGGACATTTATATTTTATTCTCCATACGTACTTTCGTTTTATGCGAAAGAACTCAATTTTTTGTAATTTCGCAATTTTTATTTTATTTTGGATCCCTACTTTTGCTTTACAAAAAGAACTCAATTTTTAGTAATTTGGATATTTATATTCTCTTTTCGATTCGTACTTTTGTTTGATGCAAAAGAACTCAATTTTTTGTAATTTCAAAATTTATATTTTATTTTGGATCCCTACTTTTGTTTTACAAAAGAACTCAATTTTTGGTAATTTAGATATTTATATTCTCTTTTCGATCCGTACTTTTGTTTTATGCAAAAGAACTCAATTTTTTGTAATTTCAAAATTTATATTTTATTTTGGATCCCTAGTTTTGCTTTACAAAAAGAACTCAATTTTTAGTAATTTGGATATTTATATTCTCTTTTCGATCCGTACTTTTGTTTTATGCAAAAGAACTCAATTTTTTGTAATTTCGCAATTTATATTTTTTTTTTGGATCCCTACTTTTGCTCTACAAAAAGAACTCAATTTTTACTAATTTGGATATTTATATTCTCTTTTCGATCCGTACTTTTGTTTTATGCAAAAGAAGTCAATTTTTTGTAATTTCAAAATTTATATTTTATTTTGGATCCCTAGTTTTGCTTTACAAAAAGAACTCAACTTTTAGTAATTTGGATATTTATATTCTCTTTTCGATCCGTACTTTTGTTTTATGCAAAAGAACTCAATTTTTTGTAATTTCGCAATTTATATTTTTTTTTGGATCCGTACTTTTGCTTTACAAAAGAACTCACTTTTTAGTAATTTGGATATTTATATTCTCTTTTGGATCCGTACTTTTGTTCTATGCAAAAGATCTCAATTTTTTGTAATTTCGCAATTTATATTTTTTTTTGGATCCCCACTTTTGCTTTACAAAAAGAACTCAATTTTTACTAATTTGGATATTTATACTCTCTTTTGGATCCGTACTTTTGTTTTCTGCAAAAGAACTCAATTTTTTGTCATTTGGCAATTTATATTTTATTTTGGATCCCTACTTTTGCTTTACGAAAAGAACTCAATTTTTGGTAATTTGGATATTTATATTTTATTCTCGATACGTACCTTTGTTTTATGCAAAAGAACTCAATTTTTCGTAATTTCACAACTTGTATTTTATTTTGGATCCCTACTTTTTCTTTACAAAAAGAACTCAATTTTTAGTAATTTGGATATTTATATTCTCTTTTCGATCCTTACTTTTGTTTTATGCAAAAGAACTCAATTTTTTGTAATTTTGCAATTTATATTTTTTTTGGATCCCTACTTTTGCTTTACAAAAAGAACTCAATTTTATTAATTTGGATATTTATATTCTCTTTACGATCCGTACTTCTGTTTTATGCAAAAGAACTCATTTTTTTGTAATTTCGCAATTTATATTTTTTTTTGGATCCCTACTTTTGCTTTACAAAAAGAACTCCATTTTTAGTAATTTGGATATTTATATTCTCTTTTCGATCCGTACTTTTGTTTTATGCAAAAGAACTCAATTTTTGGTAATTTGAATATTTATATTTTATTCTCGATACGTACTTTTCTTTTATGCGACAGAACTCAATTTTTTGTAATTTCGCAATTTATATTTTATTTTGGATCCCTACTTTTGCTTTACAAAAAGAACTCAAATATTAGTAATTTGGATATTTATATTCTCTTTTCGATCCGTACTTTTGTTTTATGCAAAAGAACTCAATTTTCTGTAATTTCAAAATTTATATTTTATTTTGGATCCCTACTTTTGCTTTACAAAAAGAACTCAACTTTTAGTAATTTGGATATTTATATTCTCTTTTTGATCCGTACTTTTTTTTTATGCAAAAGAAGTCAATTTTTGGTAATTTGGATATTTATATTTTAGTCTCGATACATACTTTTGTTTTATGCGAAAGAACTCAATTTTTTGTAATTTCGCAATTTATATTTTATTTTGGATCCCTACTTTTGCTTTACAAAAAGAACTCAATTTTTAGTAATTTGGATATTTATATTCTCTTTTCGATCCGTACTTTTGCTTTATGCAAAAGAACTCAATTTTTTGTAATTTCAAAATTTATATTTTATTTTGGATCCTTACTTATGTTTTACAAAAAGAACTCAAATTTTTGTAATTTGGATGCTTATATTTTATTCTCGATACGTACTTTTGTTTAATGCGAAAGAACTCCATTTTTTGTAATTTCGCAATTTGTATTTTATTTTGGATCCCTACTTTTGCTTCACAAAAAGAACTCAATTTTTTGTAATTTGGATCTTCATATTTTATTCTCGATACGTACTTTTGTTTTATGCAAAAGAACTCAATTTTTTGTAATTTCGCAATTTATATTTTCTTTTGGATACCTACTTTTGCTTTATAAAAAGAACTCAACTTTTAATAATTTGGATATTTATATTCTCTTTTCGATCCGTGCTTTGGTTTTATGCAAAAGAACTAAATTTTTTGTAATTTCAAAATTTATATTTTATTTTGGATTCCTACTTTTGCTTTACAAAAAGAACTCAATTTTTAGTGGTTTGGATATTTATATTCTCTTTTCCATTCGTACTTTTGTTTTATGCAAAAGAACTCAATTTTTTGTAATTTCAAAATTTATATTTTAATTTGGATCCCTACTTTTGTTTTACAAAAAGAATTCAATTTTTGGTAATTTGGATATTTATATTTTATTCTCGATACGTACTTTTGTTTTGCGCAAAAGAACTCAATTTTTTGTAATTTCACAATTTATATTTTAGTTTGGATGGCTACTTTTGCTTTACAAAAAGAACTCAACTTTTAGTAAATTGGATATTTATATTCTCTTTTCGATCCGTACTTTTGTTTTATGCAAAAGAACTCAATGTTTGGTAATTTGGATTTTTATATTTTATTCCCTTTGTTTTATGCGAAAGAACTCAATTTTTTGTAATTTCACAATTTATATTTTATTTTGGATGGCTACTTTTGCTTTACAAAAAGAACTCAATTTTTAGTAATTTGGATATTTATATTCTCTTTTCCATCCGTACTTTAGTTTTATGCAAAAGAACTCAATTTTTTGTAATTTCAAAATTTATATTTTATTTTGGATCCCTACTTTTGTTTTACAAAAAGAATTCAATTTTTGGTAATTTGGATATTTATATTTTATTCTCGATATGTACTTTTCTTTTGCGCGAAAGAACTCAATTTTTTGTAATTTCACAATTTATATTTTAGTTTGGATGGCTACTTTTGCTTTACAAAAAGAACTCAACTTTTAGTAAATTGGATATTTATATTTTCTTTTCGATCCGTACTTTTGTTTTATGCAAAAGATCTCAATGTTTGGTAATTTGGATTTTTATATTTTATTCTCTTTGTTTTATGTGAATGAACTCAATTTTTTGTAATTTCGCAATTTATATTTTATTTTGGATCCCTACTTTTGCTTTACAAAAAGAACTCAATTTTTAGTAATTTGGATATTTATATTCTCTTTTTGATCCGTACTTTTCTTTTATGCAAAAGAACTCAATTTTTGGTAATTTGGATATTTATATTTTATTCTCGATACGTACTTTTGTTTTATGCAAAAGAACTCACTTTGTTATAATTTCGCAATTTATATTTTATTTTGGGTCCCTACTTTTGCTTTACAAAAAGAACTCAATTTTTGGTAATTTAGACATTTATATTCTCTTTTCGATCAGTACTTTTGGTTTATGCAAAAGAACTCAATTTTTTGTAATTTCAAAATTTATATTTTGTTGTGGATCCCTGCTTTTGTTTTACAAAAAGAACTCAATTTTTGGTAATTTGGATATTTATATTTTATTCTCGATACGTACTTTTGTTTTGCGCGAAAGAACTCAATTTTTTGTAATTTCACAATTTATATTTTAGTTTGGATGGCTACTTTTGCTTTACAAAAAGAACTCAACTTTTAGTAAATTGGATATTTATATTCTCTTTTCGATCCGTACTTTTGTTTTATGCAAAAGAACTCAATGTTTGGTAATTTGGATTTTTATATTTTATTCTCGATACGTACTTTTGTTTTATGCAAAAGAACTCAATTTTTTGTAATTTGGATATTTATATTCTCTTTTCGATTCGTACTTTTGTTTCATGATAAAGAACTCAATTTTTTGTAATTTGGATATTTATATTTCATTCTCGATATGTACTTTTTGTTTATGCAAAAGAACTCAATTTGTTGGAATTCCGCAATTTATATTTTATTTTGGATCCCTACTTTTGCTTTACAAAAAGAACTCAATTTTTAGTAATTTGGATATTTATATTCTCTTTTCCATCCGTACTTTTATTTTATGCAAAAGAACTCAATATTTCTTAATTTCAAAATTTATATTTTATTTTGGATCCCTACTTTTGTTTTACAGAAAGAACTCAATTTTTGGTAATTTGGATATTTATATTTTATTCTCGATACGTACTTTTGTTTTATGCAAAAGAACTCAATTTTTGTAATTTCGCAATTTATATTTTATTTTGGATCCCTACTTTTGCTTTACAAAAAGAACTCAATTTTTAGTAATTTGGATATTTATATTCTCTTTTTGATCCGTACTTTTCTTTTATGCAAAAGAACTCAATTTTTGGTAATTTGGATATTTATATTTTATTCTCGATACGTACTTTTGTTTTATGCAAAAGAACTCACTTTGTTATAATTTCGCAATTTATATTTTATTTTGGGTCCCTACTTTTGCTTCACAAAAAGAACTCAATTTTTAGTAATTTGGACATTTATATTCTCTTTTCGATCATTACTTTTGGTTTATGCAAAGGAATTCAATTTTTTGTAATTTTAAAATTTATATTTTGTTGTGGATCCCTGCGTTTGTTTTACAAAAAGAACTCAATTTTTTGTAATTTGGATATTTATATTTTATTCTCGATACGTACTTTTGTTTTGCGCGAAAGAACTCAATTTTTTGTAATTTCATAATTTATATTTTAGTTTGGATGGCTACTTTTGCTTTACAAAAAGAACTCAACTTTTAGTAAATTGGATATTTATATTCTCTTTTCGATCTGTACTTTTGTTTTATGCAAAAGAACTCAATGTTTGGTAATTTGGATTTTTATATTTTATTCTCTTTGTTTTATGCGAAAGAACTCAATTTTTTGTAAATTCGCAATTTATATTTTATTTTGGATCCCTACTTTTGCTTTACAAAAAGAACTCAATTTTTAGTAATTTGGATATTTATATTCTCTTTTCGATTCGTACTTTTGTTTTGTGCAAAAGAACTCAATTTTTAGTAATTTGGATATTTATATTCTCTTTTCGATCCCTACTTTTGTTTTACAAAAAAAACTCAATATTTGGTAATTTGGATATTTATATTTTATTCCCGATACGTACTTTTGTTTTATGCGAAAGAACTCAATTTTATGTAATTTCGCAATTTATATTTTATTTTGGATCCGTACTTTTGCTTTACAAAAAGAACTCAATTTTTAGTAATTTGGATATTTATATTCTCTTTTCGATCCATACTTTTGTTTCATGCAAAAGAACTCAATTTTTGGTAATTTGGGTATTTATATTTTATTGTCGATACCTACTTTTGTTTTATGCGATAGAACTCAATTTTTTCTAATTTCGCAATTTATATTTTATTTTGGATCCCTACTTTTGATTTACAAAAAGAACTCAATTTTTTAGTAATTTGGATATTTATATTCTCTTTTCGATCCGGACTTTTGTTTTATGCAAAAGAACTCAATTTTTGGTAATTTGGATATTTATATTTTATTCTCGATACGTACTTTTGTTTTATGCGAAAGAACTCAATTTTTTGTAATTTCGCAATCTATATTTTATTTTGGATCCCGACTTTTGCTTTACAAAAAGAACTCAATTTTTTAGTAATTTGGATATTTGTATTCTCTTTTGGATTCGTACTTTTGTTTTATGCAAAAGAACTCAATTTTTTGTAATTTCAAAATTTATATTTTATTTTGGATCCCTACTTTTGTTTTACAGAAAGAACTCAACTTTTGGTAATTTGGATATTTATATTTTATTCTCGATACGTACTTTTGTTTTAGGCGAAAGAACTCAATTTTTTGTAATTTCGCAATTTATATTTTATTTTTGATCCCTACTTTTGTTTTACATAAAGAACTCAATTTTTGGTAATTTGGATATTTATATTTTATTCTCGATACGTACTTTTGTTTTATGCAAAAGAACTCAATTTTTTGTAATTTGAAAATTTATATTTTATTTTGGATCCCTACTTTTGTTTTACAGAAAGAACTCAATTTTTGGTAATTTGGATATTTATATTTTATTCTCGATACGTACTTTTGTTTTGTGCAAAAGAACTCAATTTTTTGTAATTTCGCAATTTATATTTTATTTTGGATCCCTACTTTTGCTTTACAAAAAGAACTCAATTTTTAGTAATTTGGATATTTATATTCTCTTTTCGATCCGTACTTTTCTTTTATGCAAAAGAACTCAATTTTTTGTAATATCAAAATTTATATTTTATTTTGGATCCCTACTTTTTTTTTACAAAAAGAACTCAATTTTTGGTAATTTGGATATTTATATTTTATTCTCGATATGTACTTTTGTTTTATGCGAAAGAACTCAATTTTTTGTAATTTCGCAATTTATATTTTATTTTGGATCCCTACTTTTGCTTTAATAAAGAACTCAATTTTCAGTAATTTGGATATTTATAATCTCTTTTCGATCCGTACTTTTGTTTTATGCAAAAGAACTCAATTTTTTGTAATTTCAAAATTTATATTTTATTCTGGATCCCCACTTTTTTTTTTCAAAAAGAACTCAATTTTTGGTAATTTGGATATTTATATTTTATTCTCGATACGTACTTTTCTTTTATGCGAAAGAACTCAATTCTTTGTAATATCGCAATTTATATTTTATTTTGGATCCCTACTTTTGCTTTACGAAAAGAACTCAATTTTTAGTAATTTGGATATTTATATTCTCTTTTCGATCCATACTTTTGTTTCAAGCAAAAGAACTCAATTTTTGGTAATTTGGATATTTATATTTTATTGTCGATACGTACTTTTGTTTTATGCGAAAGAACTCAATTTTTTCTAGTTTCGCAATTTATATTTTATTTTGGATCCCTACTTTTGCTTTAATAAAGAACTCAATTTTTAGTAATTTGGATATTTATATTCTCTTTTCGATCCGTACTTTTGTTTTATGCACAAGAACTCAATTTTTGGTAATTTGGATATTTATATTTTATTCTCGATACGTACTTTTCTTTTATGCGAAAGAACTCAATTTTTTGTAATTTCGATATTTACATTTTATTTTGGATCCCTACTTTTGCTTTACAAAAAGAACTCAATTTTTCGTAATTTAGATATTTATATTTTATTCTCAATACGTACTTTTGTTTTATGCGAAAGAACTCAATTTTTTGTAATATCGCAATTTATATTTTATTTTGGATCCCTACTTTTGCTTTATAAAAAGAACTCAATTTTTAGTAATTTGGATATTTATATTCTCTTTTCGATCCGTACTTTTGTTTTATGCAAAAGAACTCAATTTTTGGTAATTTGGATATTTATATTTTATTCTCGATACGTACTTTTCTTTTATGCGAAAGAACTCAATTTTTTGTAATTTCGCAATTTATATTTTATTTTGGAGCTTTACAAAAAGAACTCAATTTTTAGTAATTTGGATATTTGTATTCTCTTTTCGATCCGTACTTTTGTTTGATGCAAAAGAACTCAATTTTTTGTAATTTGAAAATTTATATTTTATTTTGGATCCCTACTTTTGTTTTACAAAAAGAACTCAATTTTTAGTAATTTAGATATTTATATTTTATTCTCGATACATACTTTTGTTTTATGCGAAAGAACTCAATTTTTTGTAATTTCGCAATTTATATTTTATTTTGGATCCCTACTTTTGCTTTACAAAAAGAACTCAATTTTTAATAATTTGGATATTTATATTCTCTTTTCGATCCGTACTTTTCTTTTATGCAAAAGAACTCAATTTTTTGTAATTTCAAAATTTATATTTTATTTTGGATGCCTACTTTTGTTTTACAAAAAGAACTCAATTTTTGGTAATTTTGGATATTTATATTTTATTCTCGATATGTACTTTTGTTTTATGCAAAAGAACTCAATTTTTTGTAATTTCACAATTTATATTTTATTTTGGATGGCTACTTTTGCTTTACAAAAAGAACTCAATTTTTAGTAACTTGGATATCTATATTGTCTTTTCCATCCGTACTTTTGTTTTATGCAAAAGAACTCAATTTTTTGTAATTTCAAAATTTATATTTTATTTTGGATCCCTACTTTTGTTTTACAAAAAGAACTCAATTTTTGGTAATTTTTTATATTTATATGTTATTCTCGATACGTACTTTTGTTTTATGCAAAAGAACTCAATTTTATGTAATTTCGCAATTTATATTTTATTTTGGATCCCTACTTTTGCTTTACAAAAAGAACTCAATTTTTAGTAATTTGGATATTTATATTTTCTTTTCGATCCGTACTTTTGTTTTACGCAAAAGAACTCAATTTTTTGTAATTTCACAATTTATATTTTTTTTGGATCCCTACTTTTGCTTTACAAAAAATAACTCAATTTTTAGTAATTTGGATATTTATATTATCTTTTCGATCCGTACTTTTGTTTTATGCTAAAGAACACCTTTTTTGGTAATTTGGATATTTATATTTTATTCTCGATACGTACTTTTGTTTTATGCAAAAGAACTCAATTTTTTGTAATTTCAAAAATTTATATTTTATTTTGGGTCCCTACTTTTGCTTTATAAAAAGAACTCAACTTTTAACAATTTGGATATTTATATTCTCTTTTCCGTCCGTACTTTTGTTTTATGCAAAAGAACTCAATTTTTTGTAATTTCAAAATTTATATTTTATTTAGGATCCCTACTTTTGTTTTACAAAAAGAATTCAATTTTTGGTAATTTGGATATTTATATTTTATTTTCGATACGTACTTTTGTTTTGCGCGAAAGAACTCAATTTTTGGTAATTTTGCAATTTATATTTTATTTTTGATCCCTACTTTTGCTTTACAAAAAGAACTCAATTTTTGGTAGTTTGGATATTTATATTCTCTTTTCAATCCGTACTTTTGTTTTATGCAAAAGAACTCAGTGTTTGGTAATTTGGGTTTTTATATTTTATTCTCTTTGTTTTATGCGAACGAACTCAATTTTTTGTAATTTCGCAATTTATATTTTATTTTGGATCCCAACTTTTGCTTTACAAAATGAACTGAATTTTTAGTAATTTGGATATTTATATTCTCTTTTTGATCCGTAGTTGTCTTTTATGCAAAAGAACTGAATTTTTGGTAATTTGGATATTTATATTTTATTCTCGATACGTACTTTTGTTTTATGCGAAAGAACTCAACTTTTTGTAATTTCGCAATTTATATTTTATTTTGGATCCCTAATTTTGCTTTACAAAAAAAACTCAATTTTTAGTAATTTGGATATTTATATTCTCTTTTCGATCCGTACTTTTGTTTTATGCAAAAGAACTCAATTTTTTGTAATTTCACAATTTATATTTTATTTTGGATCCCTACTTTTGTTTTACAAAAAGAACTCAATTTTTGGTAATTTGGATATTTATATTTTATTCTCGATACGTACTTTTGTTTTATACGAAAGAACTCAATGTTTTGTAATTTCGCAATTTATATTTTATTTTGGATCCTTACTTTTACTTTACGAAAAGAACTCAATTTTCTGTAATTTGGATATTTATATTCTCTTTTCGATCCATACTTTTGTTTTATGCAAAAGAACTCAATTTTTTGTAATTTCAAAATTTATATTTTATTTTGGATCCCTACTTTTGTTTTACAAAAAGAACTCAATTTTTGGTAATTTGGATATTTATATTTTATTCTCGATACGTACTTATGTTTTACGCAAAAGAACTCAATTTTTTGTAATTTCGCAATTTATATTTTATTTTGGATGGCTACTTTTGCTTTACAAAAAGAACTCAATTTTTAGTAATTTGGATATTTATATTCTCTTTTCGATCCGTACTTTTGTTTTATGCAAAAGAACTCAATTTTTTGTAATTTCAAAATTTATATTTTATTTTGGATCCCTACTTTTGCTTTACAAAAATAACTCAATTTTTAGTAATTTGGATATTTATATTCTCTTTTCGATCCGTACTTTTGTTTTATGCAAAAGAACTCAATTTTTTGTCATTTCAAAATTTATATTTTATTTTGGATCCCTAATTTTGTTTTACAAAAAGAACCCAATTTTTGGTAATTTGGATATTTATATTTTATTCTCGATACGTACATTTGTTTTATGCGAAAGAACTCAATTTTTTGTAATTTCGCAATTTATGTTTTATTTTGGATCCCTACTTTTGCTTTACAAAAAGAACTCAATTTTTAGTAATTTGGATATTTATATTCTCTTTTCCATCCGTACTTTGGTTTTATGCAAAAGAACTCAATTTTTAGTAATTTCAAAATTTATATTTTGTTTTGGATCCTTACTTTTGTTTTACAAAAAGAACTCCATTTTTGGTAATTTGGATATTTATATTTTACTCTCGATACGTAGTTTTTTTTTATGCAAAAGAACTCAATTTTTGTTAATTTGGATATTTCTATTTTATTCTCGATACATACTTTTGTTTTATGAGAAAGAACTCAATTTTTTGTAATTTCGCAATTTATATTTTATTTTGGATCCCTACTTTTGCATTACGAAAAGAACTCAATTTTTACTAATTTGTATATTTATATTCTCTTTTCGATCCATACTTTTGTTTCATGCAAAAGAACTCAATTTTTGGTAATTTGGATATTTATATTTTATTTTCGATACGTACCTTTGTTTTATGCAAAACAACTCAATTTTTTTGTAATTTCGCAATTTATATTTTATTTTGGATCGCTACTTTTGCTTTAGAAAAAGAACTCAATTTTTAATAATTTGGATATTTATATTCTCTTTTCGATCTGTACTTTTGTTTTATGCAAAAGAACTCAATTTTTTGTCATTTCAAAATTTATATTTTATTTTGGATCCCTACTTTTGTTTTACAAAAAGAACTCAACTTTTGGTAATTTGGATATTTATATTTATTCTCGACACGTACTTTTGTTTTATGTGAAAGAACTCAATTTTTTGTAATTTCGCAATTTATATTTTATTTTGGATCCCTACTTTTGCTTTACAAAAAGAACTCAATTTTTAGTAATTTGGATATTTATATTCTCTTTTTGATCCGTACTTTTTTTTTATGCAAAAGAACTCAATTTTTGGTAATTTGGATGTTTTTATTTTATTTTCGATACGTACTTTTGTTTTATGCGAAAGAACTCAATTTTTTGTAATTTCGCAATTTATATTTTATTTTGGATCCCTACTATTGCTTTACAAAAAGAACTCAATTTTTAGTAATTTGGATATTTATATTCTCTTTTCGATCTGTACTTTTGTTTTATTCAAAAGAACTCAATTTTTGGTAATTTCAAAATTTATATTTTATTTTGAATCCCTACTTTTGTTTTACAAAAAGAGCTCAATTCCTCGTAATTTGGGTATTTATATTTTATTCTCGACACGTAGTTTTGTTTTATGCAAAAGAACTCAATGTTTTGTAATTTCGCAATTTATATTTTATTTTCGATCCCTAATTTTGCTTTACAATTTTTAGTAAGTTGGATATTTATATTCTCTTTTCGATCCGTACTTTTGTTTTATGCAAAAGAACTCAATTTTTTGTAATTTCACAATTTATATTTTATTTTGGATCCCTACTTTTGTTTTACAAAAAGAACTGAATTTTTGGTAATTTGGATATTTATATTTTATTCTCGATACGTACTTTTGTTTTATGCGAAAGAACTCAACTTTTTGTAATTTCGCAATTTATATTTTATTTTGGATCCCTAATTTTGCTTTACAAAAAAAACTCAATTTTTAGTAATTTGGATATTTATATTCTCTTTTCGATCCGTACTTTTGTTTTATGCAAAAGAACTCAATTTTTTGTAATTTCACAATTTATATTTTATTTTGGATCCCTACTTTTGTTTTACAAAAAGAACTCAATTTTTAGTAATTTGGATATTTATATTCTCTTTTCGATCCGTACTTTTGTTTTATGCAAAAGAACTCAATTTTTTGTAATTTCAAAATTTTTATTTTATTTTGGATCCCTACTCTTGTTTTACAAAAGGAACTCAAGTTTTGGTAATTTGGATATTTATATTTTATTCTCGATACGTACTTTTGTTTTATGCGAAAGAACTCAATTTTTTGTAATTTCTCAATTTATATTTTATTTTGGATCCCTACTTTTGCTTTACAAAAAGAACTCAATTTTTAGTAATTTGGATATTTATATTCTGATGTGATCTCAATTCATGAGGAACCTCAACCCATGCAAGGAGGAGTCACCACAAGAAAATAAGAAAAGGAAAATATGAAAGAAGAGCTTAAAAAGAATTTTGAAGAAAAGGAAGGAAGAAAATCAAGGAGAATGTACAAGAAGCTTGAAGAAGAGATTAGAAATATTAATAACTCTTGTAATTTCGTTGTAAATAAAAATAGAGTTAGTTTTGAATCTTTCTTTGAAATAGAAATAAGAGGCTACTTGTTTGGACACATGGATAGTATCAAAAACAAGGGCCTTGTTTGGGAAGCTTTGGAGGATCTTCCAAACATGGCCTAACCTTTTAGAATTCCACCCATGTGCATGCATTTTCATTTTCCCCTCTCTATATAAGGGTGTGAGTCTCATTTGTAACATAACTTTGAAGATTAATTGAGAGCAAGAGCTAATTCTCTTTGAAGTTCAAGAGGTAAGCCTCATTTCTAGAATCTTATCTTGAGTTTTCCATAATTCAAGTGGTGATTGTCCTTTGCACTTATCTTTCTTTATGAAAGTGGCGTGTTCTTCATTCTCTTGTCTTTTCCATGTTTTCTCTTTTCATTTTCTTGAATGTTCTTCATAGCTGCACCTTTACTCTTCATTTTAATCAATTTTCCACCGATTAAAATGTTTGTTTTCACTTCCTATGGCCTCCTATGACATGTATCTTGATTTTAATCGGTTGAAACATCTTAAAACTTGATTTTCTTGAGTTTGCACCGATTAAATTCATCAACAAGGGGCTGGTTTCGTTTTTTGCCATTTCCATCCATTTGCACCGATTAAAATGTTTGTTTTGATCTTCTATGGCTTCCTATGGGTTCTATCTTGAATTTAATCGGTTGAATTGAATTGTTTTGCAATTTCTAAGTGTGGGCCGAATTTGAACCCTAACATTTGGAGAAAAATCTGATTTCATGTTATTCCATGCAATTTTACATGTTATTTTGATTCCATATGCCTATACACATGTTTGATAGATCCTACATCACTTGTAATGCCTCCTAGGCATCCATCATTACCAGTAAGCCTCATTTCTAGAATCTTATCTTGAGTTTTCCATAATTCAAGTGGTGATTGTCCTTTGCACTTATCTTTCTTTATGAAAGTGGCGTGTTCTTCATTCTCTTGTCTTCTCCATGTTTTCTCTTTTCATTTTCTTGAATGTTCTTCATAGCTGCACCTTTACTCTTCATTTTAATCAATTTTCCACCGATTAAAATGTTTGTTTTCACTTCCTATGGCCTCCTATGACATGTATCTTGATTTTAATCGGTTGAAACATCTTAAAACTTGATTTTCTTGAGATTGCACCGATTAAATTCATCAACAAGGGGCTGGTTTCGTTTTTTGCCATTTCCATCCATTTGCACCGATTAAAATGTTTGTTTTGATCTTCTATGGCTTCCTATGGGTTCTATCTTGAATTTAATCGGTTGAATTGAATTGTTTTGCAATTTCTAAGTGTGGGCCGAATTTGAACCCTAACATTTGGAGAAAAATCTGATTTCATGTTCTTCCATGCAATTTTACATGTTATTTTGATTCCATATGCCTATACACATGTTTGATAGATCCTGCATCACTTGTAATGCCTCCTAGGCATCCATCATATTCTCTTTTGGATCCGTACTTTTTTTTTATGCAAAAGAACTCAATTTTTGGTAATTTGGATATTTATATTTTATTCTCGATACATACTTTTGTTTTATGCGAAAGAACTCAATTTTTTGTAATTTCGTAATTTATATTTTATTTTGGATCCCTACTTTTGCTTTACAAAAAGAACTCAATTTTTAGTAATTTGGATATTTATATTATCTTTTCGATCCGTACTTTTGTTTTATGCAAAAGAACTCAATTTTTGGTAATTTGGATATTTATATTTTATTCTCGATACGTACTATTGTTTTATGCGAAAGAACTCAATTTTTTGTAATTTCGCAATTTATATTTTATTTCGGATCCCTACTTTTGCTTTACAAAAATAAATCAATTTTTAGTAATTTGGATATTTATATTATCTTTTCGATCCGTACTTTTGTTTTACGCAAAAGAACTCAATTTTTGGTAATTTCGATATTTATATTTTATTCTCGATACGTACTTTTGTTTTATGCGAAAGAACTCAATTTTTTATAATTTGGCAATTTATATTTTATTTCGGATCCCTACTTTTGCTTTACAAAAATAACTCAATTTTTAGTAATTTGGATATTTATATTCTCTTTTCGATCCGTACTTTTGTTTTATGCAAAAGAACTCAATTTTTTGTAATTTCAAAATTTATATTTTATTTTGGATCCCTACTTTTGTTTTACAAAAAGAACTGAATTTTTGGTAATTTGGATATTTATATTTTATTCTCGATACGTACTTTTGTTTTATGCGAAAGAACTCAATTTTTTGTAATTTCGCAATTTATATTTTATTTTGGATCCCTACTTTTGTTTTACAAAAAGAACTCAATTTTTGGTAATTTGGATATTTATATTTTATTATCGATACGTACTTTTGTTTTATGCGAAAGAACTCAATTTTTTGTAATTTTGCAATCTATATTTTATTTTGGATCCCTACTTTTTCTTTATAAAAAGAACACCATTTTTAGTAATTTGGATATTTATATTCTCTTTTCGATCCGTACTTTTGTTTTATGCAAAAGAACTCAATTTTTTGTAATTTAAAAATTTATATTTCATTTTGGATCCCTACTTTTGTTTTACAAAAAGAACTCAATTTTTGGTAATTTGGATATTTATATTTTATTCTCGATACGTAGTTTTGTTTTATAAGAAAGAACTCAATTTTTTGTAATTTCGCAATTTATATTTTATTTTGGATCCCTACTTTTGCTTTACAAAAAGAACTCAACTTTTAGTAATTTGGATATTTATATTCTCTTTTTGATCCGTACTTTTTTTTATGCAAAAGAACTAAATTTTTGGTAATTTGGATATTTATACTTTATTCTCGATACATACTTTTGTTTTTTGCGAAAGAACTCAATTTTTTGTAATTTCGCAATTTATATTTTAGTTTGGATCCCTACTTTTACATTACAAAAAGAACTCAATTTTTAGTAATTTGTATATTTATATTCTCTTTTCGATCCATACTTTTGTTTCATACAAAAGAACTCAATTTTTGGTAATTTGGATATTTATATTTTATTTTCGATACGTAGTTTTGTTTTATGCGAAAGAACTCAATTTTTTGTAATTTCGCAATTTATATTTTATTTTGGATCCCTACTTTTGCTTAAGAAAAAGAACTCAATTTTTAGTAATTTGGATATTTATATTCTCTTTTCGATCTGTACTTTTTGATTTATGCAAAAGAACTCAATTTTTTGTCATTTCAAAATTTATATTTTATTTTGGATCCCTACTTTTGTTTTACAAAAAGAACTCAATTTTTTGTAATTTGGATATTTATATTTATTCTCGATACGTACTTTTGTTTTATGCGAAAGAACTCAATTTTTTGTAATTTCGCAATTTATGTTTTATTTTGGATCCCTACTTTTACTTTACAAAAAGAACTCAATTTTTAGTAATTTGGATATTTATATTCTCTTTTCGATCCGTACTTTTGTTTTATGCAAAAGAACTCAATTTTTTGTAATTTCAAAATTTATATTTTATTTTGGATCCCTACTTTTGCTTTACAAAAAGAACTCAATTTTTAGTAATTTGGATATTTATATTCTCTTTTTGATCCGTACTTTTTTTTTATGCAAAAGAAGTCAATTTTTGGTAATTTGGATATTTATATTTTATTCTTGATACATACTTTTGTTTTATGCGAAAGAACTCAATTTTTTGTAATTTCGCAATTTATATTTTATTTTGGATCCCTACTTTTGCTTTACAAAAAGAACTCAATTTTTAGTAATTTGGATATTTATATTATCTTTTCGATCCGTACTTTTGTCCTATGCTAAAGAACTTAATTTTTGGTAATTTGGATATTTATATTTTATTCTTGATACATACTTTTGTTTTATGAGAAAGAACTCAATTTTTTGTAATTTCGCAATTTATATTTTATTTTGGATCCCTACTTTTGCTTTACAAAAAGAACTCAATTTTTAGTAATTTGGATATTTATATTCTCTTTTCGGTCCGTACTTTTGTTTTATGTAAAAGAACTCAATTTTTGGTAATTTCAAAATTTATATTTTATTCTCAATATGTACTTTATTTTTATACGAAAGAACTCAATTTTTTGTAATTTCGCAATTTATATTTTATTTTGGATCCCTACTTTTGCTTTACGAAAAGAAATCAATTTTTAGTAATTTGGATACTTATATTCTCTTTTCGATCCGTACTTTTGTTTTATGCAAAAGAACTCAATTTTTGGTAATTTCAAAATTTTTATTTTATTTTGGATCCCTACTCTTGTTTTACAAAAAGAACTCAATTTTTGGTAATTCGGATATTTATATTTTATTCTCGATACGTACTTTTGTTTGATACGAAAGAACTCCATTTTTTGTAATTTCGCAATTTATATTTTATTTTGGATCCCTACTTTTGCTTTACAAAAAGAACTCAATTTTTAGTAATTTGGATATTTATATTCTCCTTTCGATCCGTACTTTTGTTTTATGCAAAAGAACTCAATTTTTGGTAATTTGGATATTTATATTTTATTCTCGATACGTACTTTTGTTTTATGCGAAAGAACTCAATTTTTTGTAATATGGCAATTTATATTTTATTTCGGATCCCTACTTTTGCCTTACAAAAAGAACTCAATATTTAGTAATTTGGATATTTATATTCTCTTTTCGATCCGTACTTTTGTTTTATGCAAAAGAACTCAATTTTTGGTCATTTCGAAATTTATATTTTATTCTCGATACGTACTTTATTTTTATACGAAAGAACTCACTTTTTTGCAATTTCGCAATTTATATTTTATTTTGGATCCTTACTTTTACTTTACAAAAAGAACTCAATTTTTAGTAATTTGGATATTTATATTCTCTTTTCGATCCGTTCTTTTGTTTTATGCAAAAGAACTCAGTTTTTTGTCATTTCAACCTTTATATTTTATTTTGGATCCCTACTTTTGTTTTACAAAAAGAACTCAATTTTTGGTAATTTGAATATTTATATTTTATTCTCGATACATACTTTTGTTTTATGCGATAGAACTTAATTTTTTGTAATTTCGCAATTTATATTTTATTTTGGATCCCTACTTTTGCTTTACAAAAAGAACTCAATTTTTAGTAATTTGGATATTTATCTTCTCTTTTCGATCCGTACTTTTATTTTATGCAAAAGAACTCAATATTTTGTAATTTCAAAATTTATATTTTATTTTGGATCCCTACTTTTGCTTTACAAAAAGAACTCAATTTTTAGTAATTTGGATATTTATATTCTCTTTTCCATCCGTACTTTTATTTTATGCAAAAGAACTCAATTTTTTGTAATTTCAAAATTTATATTTTATTTTGGATCCCTACTTTTGTTTTACAAAAAGAACTCAATTTCGGGTAATTTGGATATTTATATTTTATTCTCGATACGTACTTTTGTTTTATGCGAAAGAACTCAATTTTTTGTAAATTCGCAATTTATATTTTATTTTGGATCCCTACTTTTGCTTTACAAAAAGAACTCAATTTTTAGTAATTTGGATATTTATATTCTCTTTTCGATCCGTACTTTTGTTTTATGCAAAAGAACTCAATTTTTGGTAATTTCAAAATTTATATTTTATTCTCGATACGTACTTTATTTTTATACGAAAGAACTCAATTTTTTGTAATTTCGCAATTTATATTTTATTTTGGATCCCTACTTTTGCTTTACAAAAAGAACTCAATTTTTAATAATTTGGATATTTATATTCTCTTTTCGATCCGTTCTTTTGTTTTATGCAAAAGAACTCAGTTTTTTGTCATTTCAAACCTTATTTTTTATTTTGGATCCCTACTTTTGTTTTACAAAAAGAACTCAATTTTTCGTAATTTGGATATTTATATTTTATTCTCGATACGTACATTTTTTTTATGCGAAAGAACTCAATTTTTTGTAATTTCGCAATTTATATTTTATTTTGGATCCCTACTTTTGCTTTACGAAAAGAACTCAATTTTTAGTAATTTGGATATTTATATTCTCTTTTCGATCCGTACTTTTGTTTTATGCAAAAGAACTCAATTTTTTGTAATTTCAAAATTTTTATTCTATTTTGGATCCCTACTCTTGTTTTACAAAAAGAACTCAATTTTAGGTAATTCGGATATTTATATTTTATTCTCGATACGTACTTTTGTTTGATACGAAAGAACTAAATTTTTTGTAATCTCGCAATTTATATTTTATTTTGGATCCCTACTTTTGCTTTACAACAAGAACTCAATTTTTAGTAATTTGGATACTTATATTCTCTTTTCGATCCGTACTTTTGTTTTATGCAAAAGAACTTAATTTTTGGTAATTTCAAAATTTATATTTTATTCTCGATACGTACTTTATTTTTATACGAAAGAACTCAATTTTTTGTAATTTCGCAATTTATATTTTATTTTGGATCCCTACTTTTGCTTTACAAAAAGAAATCAATTTGTGGTAACGGGGATATTTATATTTTATTCTCGACACGTACTTTGGCTTTATGCGAAAGAACTCAATTTTTTGTAATTTCGTAACTTATATTTTATTTTGAATACCTACTTTTGCTTTACAAAAAGAACTCAATTTTTAGTAATTTGGATATTTATATTCTCTTTTCAATTCGTACTTTTGTTTTATGCAAAAGAACTCAATTTTTTGTATTCTCAAAATTTATGTTTTTTTTTGGATCCCTACTTTTGTTTCACAAAAAGAACTCAATTTTGGGTAATTCGGTTATTTATATTTTATTCTCGATACGTACTTTTGTTTTATGCGAAAGAACTCAATTTTTTGTAATTTCGAAATTTAGATTTTCTTTTGGATCCCTACTTTTGCTTTACAAAAAGAACTCAATTTTTAGTAATTTGGATATTTATATTCTCTTTTCGATCCGTACTTTTGTTTTATGCAAAAGAACTCAATTTTTTGTAATTTCAAAATACATATTTTATTTTGGATCCCTACTTTTGGTTTAGAAAAAGAACTCAATTTTGGGTAATTTAGATATTTATACTTTATTCTCGATATGTAATTTTTTTTTATGCAAAAGAACTCAATTTTTTCTAATTTCGCAATTTATATTTTATTTTGAATCCCTACTTTTGCTTTACAAAAAGAACTCAATTTTTGGTAATTTGGATATTTATGTTTTATTTTCGATACGTACTTTTGTTTTATGCGAAAGAACTCAATTCTTTGTAATTTCGCAATTTGGATTTTATTTTGGATCCCTACTTTTGCTTTACAAAAAGAACTCCATTTTTAGTAATTTGGATATTTATATTCTCTTTTTGATCCGTACTTTTGTTTTATGCAAAAGAACTCAATTTTTTGTAATTTAAAAATTTATATTTTATTTTGGATCCCTACTTTTGTTTTACAAAAAGAACTCAATTTTTGGTAATTTTGATATTTATACTTTATTCTCGATACGTACTTTTGTTTTATGCGAAAGAACTCAATTTTTTGTAAATTCGCAATTTATATTTTATTTTAGATCCCTACTTTTGCTTTACAAAAAGAACTCAATTTTTAGTAATTTGGATATTTATATTCTCTTTTGGATCCGTACTTTTGTTTTATGCAAAAGAACTCAATTTTTTGAAATTTCGCAATTTATATTTTATTTTGGATCGCTACTTTTGCTTTACAAAAAGAAATCAATTTTTATTAATTTGGATATTTATATTTTCTCTTCAATCCGTACTTTTGTTTTATGCAAAAGAACTCAATTTTTTGTAATTTCAAAATTTGTACTTTATTTTGGATCCCTACTTTTGTTTTACAAAAAGCACTCAATTTTTGGTAATTTTGATATTTATACTTTATTCTCGATACGTACTTTTGTTTTATGCGAAAGAACTCAATTTTTTGTAAATTCGCAATTTATATTTTATTTTGGATCCCTACTTTTGCTTTACAAAAACAACTCAATTTTTAGTAATTTGGATATTTATATTCTCTTTTCGATTCGTACTTTTGTTTTGTGCAAAAGAACTCAATTTTTAGTAATTTGGATATTTATATTCTCTTTTCGATCCCTACTTTTGTTTTACAAAAAAAACTCAATATTTGGTAATTTGGATATTTATATTTTATTCCCGATACGTACTTTTGTTTTATGCGAAAGAACTCAATTTTATGTAATTTCGCAATTTATATTTTATTTTGGATCCGTACTTTTGCTTTACAAAAAGAACTCAATTTTTTATAATTTGGATATTTATATTCTCTTCTCGATGCGTACTTTTGTTTTATGCAAAAGAACTCAATTTTTGGTAATTTTGATATTTATGTTTTATTTTCGATACGTACTTTTGTTTTATGCGAAAGAACTTAATTTTTTGTAATTTCGCAATTTATATGTTATTTTGGATCCCTACTTTTGCTATACAAAAAGAACTCAATTTTTAGTAATTTGGATTTTTATATTCGCTTTTCGATCGTACTTTTGTTTTATGCAAAAGAACTCAATTTTTTGTAATTTCAAAATTTATATTTTATTTTGGATCCCTACTTTTGTTTTACAAAAAGAACTCAATTTTTGGTAATTTTGATATTTATACTTTATTCTCGATACGTACTTTTGTTTTATGCGAAAGAACTCAATTTTTTGTAAATTCGCAATTTATATTTTATTTTAGATCCCTACTTTTGCTTTACAAAAAGAACTCAATTTTTAGTAATTTGGATATTTATATTCTCTTTTGATCCGTACTTTTGTTTTATGCAAAAGAACTCAATTTTTGAAATTTCGCAATTTATATTTTATTTTGGATCGCTACTTTTGCTTTACAAAAAGAAATCAATTTTTATTAATTTGGATATTTATATTTTCTCTTCAATCCGTACTTTTGTTTTATGCAAAAGAACTCAATTTTTTGTAATTTCAAAATTTATACTTTATTTTGGATCCCTACTTTTGTTTTACAAAAAGCACTCAATTTTTGGTAATTTGGATATTTATACTTTATTCTCGATACGTACTTTTGTTTTATGCGAAAGAACTGAATTTTTTGTAATTTCGCAATTTATATTTTATTTTGGATCCGTACTTTTGCTTTACAAAAGAACTCAATTTTTTATAATTTGGATATTTATATTCTCTTTTCAGTGCGTACTTTTGTTTTATGCAAAAGAACTCAATTTTTGGTAATTTTGATATTTATGTTTTATTTTCGATACGTACTTTTGTTTTATGCGAAAGAATTGAATTTTTTGTAATTTCGCAATTTATATTTTATTTTGGATCCGTACTTTTGCTTTACAAAAGAACTCAATTTTTTATAATTTGATATTTATATTCTCTTTTCAATGTGCATTTTTGTTTTATGCAAAAGAACTCAATTTTTGGTAATTTTGATATTTATGTTTTATTTTCGATACGTACTTTTGTTTTATGCGAAAGAACTCAATTTTTTGTAATTTCGCAATTTATATGTTAT
The DNA here is from genome assembly GCA_030347555.1 of Lablab purpureus. Taxonomy (NCBI): domain Eukaryota; kingdom Viridiplantae; phylum Streptophyta; class Magnoliopsida; order Fabales; family Fabaceae; genus Lablab; species Lablab purpureus. The sequence continues at coordinate 8,611,331 of CM059261.1, read as the reverse complement.
TTTGGATCCCTACTTTTGCTTTACAAAAAGAACTCAATTTTTAGTAATTTGGATATTTACATTCTCTTTTCGATCGTACTTTTTGTTTTATGCAAAAGAACTCAATTTTTTGTAATTTCAAAATTTATATTTTATTTTGGATCCCTACTTTTGTTTTACAAAAAGAACTCAATTTTTGGTAATTTTGATATTTATACTTTATTCTCGATACGTACTTTTGTTTTATGCGAAAGAACTCAATTTTTTGTAAATTCGCAATTTATATTTTATTTTAGATACCTACTTTTGCTTTACAAAAACAACTCAATTTTTAGTAATTTGCATATTTATATTCTCTTTTGGATCCGTACTTTTGTTTTATGCAACAGAACTCAATTTTTTGAAATTTCGCAATTTATATTTTATTTTGGATCGCTACTTTTGCTTTACAAAAAGAAATCAATTTTTATTAATTTGGATATTTATATTTTCTCTTCAATCTGTACTTTTGTTTTATGCAAAAGAACTCAATTTTTTGTAATTTCAAAATTTATACTTTATTTTGGATCCCTACTTTTGTTTTACAAAAAGCACTCAATTTTTGTTAATTTTGATATTTATACTTTATTCTCGATACGTACTTTTGTTTTATGCGAAAGAACTGAATTTTTTGTAATTTCGCAATTTATATTTTATTTTGGATCCGTACTTTTGCTTTACAAAAAGACCTCAATTTTTTATAATTTGGATATTTATATTCTCTTTTCAGTGCAGTACTTTTGTTTTATGCAAAAGAACTCAATTTTTGGTAATTTTGATATTTATGTTTTATTTTCGATACGTACTTTTGTTTTATGCGAAAGAACTCAATTTTTTGTAATTTCGCAATTTATGTGTTATTTTGGATCCCTACTTTTGCTTTACAAAAAGAACTCAATTATTAGTAATTTGGATATTTATATTCTCTTTTCGATCGTACTTTTGTTTTATGCAAAAGAACTCAATTTTTTGTAATTTCAAAATTTATATTTTATTTTGGATCCCTACTTTTGTTTTACAAAAAGAACTCAATTTTTGGTAATTTTGATATTTATACTTTATTCTCGATACGTACTTTTGTTTTATGCGAAAGAACTCAATTTTTGTAAATTCGCAATTTATATTTTATTTTGGATCCCTACTTTTGCTTTACAAAAGAACTCAATTTTTAGTAATTTGGATATTTATATTCTCTTTTCGATTCAGTACTTTTGTTTTGTGCAAAAGAACTCAATTTTTAGTAATTTGGATATTTATATTCTCTTTTCGATCCCTACTTTTGTTTTACAAAAAAAACTCAATATTTGGTAATTTGGATATTTATATTTTATTCCCGATACGTACTTTTGTTTTATGCGAAAGAACTCAATTTTATGTAATTTCGCAATTTATATTTTATTTTGGATCCGTACTTTTGCTTTACAAAAGAACTCAATTTTTTATAATTTGGATATTTATATTCTCTTTTCGAGTGCGTACTTTTGTTTTATGCAAAAGAACTCAATTTTTGGTAATTTTGATATTTATGTTTTATTTTCGATACGTACTTTTGTTTTATGCGAAAGAACTCAATTTTTTGTAATTTCGCAATTTATATGTTATTTTGGATCCCTACTTTTGCTTTACAAAAAGAACTCAATTTTTAGTAATTTGGATATTTATATTCTCTTTTCGATCGTACTTTTGTTTTATGCAAAAGAACTCAATTTTTTGTAATTTCAAAATTTATATTTTATTTTGGATCCCTACTTTTGTTTTACAAAAAGAACTCAATTTTTGGTAATTTTGATATTTATACTTTATTCTCGATACGTACTTTTGTTTTATGCGAAAGAACTCAATTTTTTGTAAATTCGCAATTTATATTTTATTTTGGATCCCTACTTTTGCTTTACAAAAAGAACTCAATTTTTAGTAATTTGGATATTTATATTCTCTTTTCGATTCGTACTTTTGTTTTGTGCAAAAGAACTCAATTTTTAGTAATTTGGATATTTATATTCTCTTTTCGATCCCTACTTTTGTTTTACAAAAAAAACTCAATATTTGGTAATTTGGATATTTATATTTTATTCCCGATACGTACTTTTGTTTTATGCGAAAGAACTCAATTTTATGTAATTTCGCAATTTATATTTTATTTTGGATCCGTACTTTTGCTTTACAAAAAGAACTCAATTTTTTATAATTTGGATATTTATATTCTCTTTTCAGTGCGTACTTTTGTTTTATGCAAAAGAACTCAATTTTTGGTAATTTTGATATTTATGTTTTATTTTCGATACGTACTTTTGTTTTATGCGAAAGAACTTAATTTTTTGTAATTTCGCAATTTATATGTTATTTTGGATCCCTACTTTTGCTATACAAAAAGAACTCAATTTTTAGTAATTTGGATTTTTATATTCGCTTTTCGATCGTACTTTTGTTTTATGCAAAAGAACTCAATTTTTGTAATTTCAAAATTTATATTTTATTTTGGATCCCTACTTTTGTTTTACAAAAAGAACTCAATTTTTGGTAATTTTGATATTTATACTTTATTCTCGATACGTACTTTTGTTTTATGCGAAAGAACTCAATTTTTTGTAAATTCGCAATTTATATTTTATTTTAGATCCCTACTTTTGCTTTACAAAAAGAACTCAATTTTTAGTAATTTGGATATTTATATTCTCTTTTGGATCCGTACTTTTGTTTTATGCAAAAGAACTCAATTTTTTGAAATTTCGCAATTTATATTTTATTTTGGATCGCTACTTTTGCTTTACAAAAAGAAATCAATTTTTATTAATTTGGATATTTATATTTTCTCTTCAATCCGTACTTTTGTTTTATGCAAAAGAACTCAATTTTTTGTAATTTCAAAATTTATACTTTATTTTGGATCCCTACTTTTGTTTTACAAAAAGCACTCAATTTTTGGTAATTTGGATATTTATACTTTATTCTCGATACGTACTTTTGTTTTATGCGAAAGAATTGAATTTTTTGTAATTTCGCAATTTATATTTTATTTTGGATCCGTACTTTTGCTTTACAAAAGAACTCAATTTTTTATAATTTGGATATTTATATTCTCTTTTCAGTGCGTACTTTTGTTTTATGCAAAAGAACTCAATTTTTGGTAATTTTGATATTTATGTTTTATTTTCGATACGTACTTTTGTTTTATGCGAAAGAATTGAATTTTTTGTAATTTCGCAATTTATATTTTATTTTGGATCCGTACTTTTGCTTTACAAAAGAACTCAATTTTTTATAATTTGGATATTTATATTCTCTTTTCGATCCGTACTTTTGTTTTATGCAAAAGAACTCAATTTTTGGTAATTTTGATATTTATGTTTTATTTTCGATACGTACTTTTGTTTTATGCGAAAGAACTCAATTTTTTGTAATTTCGCAATTTATATTTTATTTTGGATCCCTACTTTTGCTTTACAAAAAGAACTCAATTTTTAGTAATTTGGATATTTACATTGTCTTTTCGATCGTACTTTTTGTTTTATGCAAAAGAACTCAATTTTTTGTAATTTCAAAATTTATATTTTATTTTGGATCCCTACTTTTGTTTTACAAAAAGAACTCAATTTTTGGTAATTTTGATATTTATATTTTATTCTCGATACGTACTTTTGTTTTATGCGAAAGAACTCAATTTTTTGTAAATTCGCAATTTATATTTTATTTTAGATACCTACTTTTGCTTTACAAAAACAACTCAATTTTTAGTAATTTGCATATTTATATTCTCTTTTGGATCCGTACTTTTGTTTTATGCAAAAGAACTCAATTTTTTGAAATTTCGCAATTTATATTTTATTTTGGATCGCTACTTTTGCTTTACAAAAAGAAATCAATTTTTATTAATTTGGATATTTATATTTTCTCTTCAATCTGTACTTTTGTTTTATGCAAAAGAACTCAATTTTTGTAATTTCAAAATTTATATTTTATTTTGGATCCCTACTTTTGTTTTACAAAAAGCACTCAATTTTTGTTAATTTTGATATTTATACTTTATTCTCGATACGTACTTTTGTTTTATGCGAAAGAACTGAATTTTTTGTAATTTCGCAATTTATATTTTATTTTGGATCCGTACTTTTGCTTTACAAAAAGACCTCAATTTTTTATAATTTGGATATTTATATT
>CM059261.1:8463783-8607055 GCA_030347555.1 Lablab purpureus | reverse complement strand
GTTTCCTTTCCACACGATATACTCTTCTATTCAACCTTGAAAGTCTTGAGCAAATATCATCATAGTGTGAAAGTTGAAGGTTCAGAATGTTGTCCATTCTTGAGTATATGTTAGCCTCCATGGAACCGGGTTGGGGTTGTTGTTGGTCATTTTCTTCATCTTCCTCCATTGGTGCCTCTTCTCCTCTTTGTCTAAACACATTACCTTGTTCAATGAGGCCCATATGACGCAGAACACTTTTGCCTATTTTGTTGTTGCTTAGCAAAATCTGTTTTGTTTCCCCTGTGAGATCTACTCCTTTGTATTCTAAAATCTTAGAAATAAACACTGAGTAGGGTAAAGCAAAAGTAGATAATCTTGTAGCTTTAAACATATTATCAAGAATAATTGTTGGCCAATCTATGCTAACATTATTACAAAAGCCATACATCAATAAAATATCTTCTTTTGTTAGTTGAGCATGATTTGTGCCCCTAGCAGCAATAATCCAAACAATAACATAATGAAGCATTCTTTCATTTAATTTAACATTACCAACTTTATATAGACTTTCTACTTGGAGGTTGGGATCTTTGCAGAATTTTCTGAATTCAGCAAGTTTATTGAAACCTTCAAAACCATAGGTGATGTTGATGCCTCCTTCTGTTGATAACCCAACTACTGTTTGCCATACGTCTTCATCAAGATGAAGGTAGAAGACTCTCACCAAGTCAGGATAGTAAGGACCTTCCATCTCTACAAAAGTCTTTAGTCCACTTGACACTAACATTTCCTGAAATGTAAAACTGTGAGATCTGAAAAAGTCACAAGATAGAAATTTAGGAGTTAGAATTTTCCTATCTTTCTAGTGATTAATGTATGCCCTTTGCAGATCTTCATCTGAAATCCATCCAACAAGATTGGGTTGCCTTTCTTCAAGTTCTTGCTGTTGGGAGGACATAGGTGTCTTGCCTCTTCTTCTTGAGGGCATCTTTCTCCTTCTTTGATCAACCATTGGATGGAAGAAAGCAAGTAGAAGCACAAACAAGTCTAACAACACAAATATAGCAGAGAATTCGCACACACAATGTGAATCAGAAACAGAAGAACAGCAAGAGTGAGAGAAGCTGAAAGTACCACTTTGATTCTCAATCTTGGTATTTATAGACATGAAATCTGACTTCAATCCACTGAATTAATGCCAATATAGCCGTTGGGGAAGGAATATAGCCGTTGTAGGACGAAAATCACGTGATTCAAAGCTCCAACGTTCAAAAACAGTGTGCAGAAAAACACAGAACGTCGCATTTAATCGATTATGGGATAAACGTAATCGATTATTTGCGTGCAAAATTTTCCAGAAAATGAAAACCCAGAAAAATAATCGATTATCTGTTTTACATAATCGATTAAATCACTCCTCAGCACTTTTAATTGATTATGATACGAGCTAATCGATTATGAACGAAAACATTTTCACAAACAACGCTTTTAATCAATTACAATACGAAATCTAATCGATTATCTACGTGATTAAAACAGATTTTCATAAAAACACATGATTAACATCAAAACTTATCAATAAACACAAATCAATCAAAAGATTTATCATCAACAATACCTAGATCTCTTCTAAGCTCATAAAATCTATCTCTAGGCAAGGGTTTTGTAAGGATATCTGTTAGTTGATGTTTTGTGTCTATATATTCTATTATGCAATCTCCTTTAGCTATATGATCTCTAATAAAATGATGTCTAATTTCTATATGCTTGGTCTTAGAATGCATGATAGGATTTCTAGTCAAATTAATGGCACTAGTGTTATCACACTTAAGAGGGATATGATCTAGAAAGATATCAAAGTCTTCTAATTGTTGTTTCATCCATAGGATTTGAGCACAACAACTGCCTGCTGCTATATACTCAGCCTCTGTGGTTGAAAGAGCAACACTAGCTTGTTTCTTAGAATGCCATGAAACTAAAGAACATCCTAAAAGATGACATGTTCCACTAGTACTTTTCCTATCAACTCTACATCCACCATAATCTGAGTCGGAAAAACCTATAATACTAGGAGAGGCTCTAAAGGTGTTAAATATAAACAACGAGTGTAAAAATCAAGAGGGGGGTGAATTGGATTTTTAAGAAACTTTTTCTCTTTAAAATAAATTTCCAGATTTTAAATAAATGTTTTAAAACCAGGATGCGGATTATCCTTAACCTTTAATTAGCACGGTTTGAATTGCAATTGTTAATATGATCCACAATAAAAAGAGATAGGGAAAGAGAAAGAACACAGAGATTTATACTGGTTCGGATTATGCCAATCCTACGTCCAGTTCCCAATCACCACAAATGTGTGATGATCACCCCACTATCTTTAATTGAAATTACAAACACCAATTCATGCAATAACAAATAAAGATAAAGGAAACACCTCCTTAGACACACTAAGGATGAAACACCTCCCCAGACACACTAAGGATGATTCCCACCTCTCTTGACACACAAGAGATGAACACACCTCCCTTAGAACAGATCCAAGGGATGAATTTTCCCGTTTAGAAAAAATAGTAAAAAGAAAACACCTGATATAGTGTTGAATGAAAGCTTAAGCACAAAGATCACCACTTCCAAAGACTTTGATCAAACTTGAGAGAGCAAGAAAGCAGTTTTGAACAACTATAGCGCAAGAACACTTTGAGTAATGTGTTTAATCAGATGTGTTGAACCTAAGACATTCTCTTTCATTTTATAATTCGAAAATGCATCAAAGTTTCCATTCTTAGGTTGATTTAGCATTGATTTCACAAAAACGACTTATTTAATCGATTATCTAAAAAGCTTAATCGATTATATCATAGTTAAAAACTGGAAAACTCATTTTGCCTGATATAATCGATTAGATTAAGGCTATAATCGATTATATTAACCCAGAATCAATATAATCGATTATCAAAAACACTTAATCGATTATTTTGTTCGTTAAACTATTTTGATTCAAATTTTAAGTGAAATAATCGATTAGACTACGTTATCATAATCGATTAAAAGCATAGAAAAACATTTTTGCGAGAAAACTACTTGCTCTCAGGTTTGGAAAGGTCTTGAATGGGATTTATGACTTACTCTTTTCATCCATCACCCAAAACAGAACCTTCTAAACTTGAAACTTCAGCTCTTGAGAAAATCTTCAACAATCTTCTCTCTTGAAAGCTTTAAACACTCTTTATGCCTTGCCTTTTCCATCAAGCACCTTCCTTTGTGAGATGACACAAGTCTTTAATGTTGTTTAGAGCACTTTAAATCTTCATCATCAAAACTTTAAATCTTCATGAAATATCTAGAGGACTTCATCAACACTTGTTCTTGAAATATGCTAACAAAGGGTACCATAAACCAAAAGTTTTTGTTCCTCTAAGGTACTTAAGGATTCTTTTAACTGCCTTTAGGTGAGATTCTCTAGGGTTGGCTTGAAACCTAGCACAAACACACACACTTTGCATAATATCAGGTCTACTCAGCGGTAAGATAAAGCAAAGATCCGATCATACCTCTATACTTTGTTTGATCTATATCCTTACCACTTAAATCTTTAAAAACACTGGAGGTTGTTCCAAATAGACTTCTTCCTTGATGTATCCATTTAGAGAGCACTTTTTACATCCATTTGAAAAAATTTGAATCCCATAATGGAAGCATATGCTAGCAACATGAACAAATAGCCTCTGAGTCTTACTCTGCAGTGCGTAAGTTTCATCATAGTCTATTCCTTCTTCTTGTCCATAACCTTTGCAACTAGCCTCAGCTTTGTTCTTGGTGATATTCCCTTCTTCATCAAGCTTATTTCTAAAAACCCATCTGGTGTCAATAACCTGCATATTGTTAGTTTTAGGAATTAAATCCCATACCGATTTTCTTTCAAATTGATTAAGCTCTTCATTGCAATGCTATACACCAATGATCATCCGCTAAAGATTTTTCCACGGTCTTTGGTTTAATTTGTGAAACAAAAGCAACATTCATGCAGAAATTATTCATGTTCCTCCTTGTTCTTACACCTGTTGAGATATCTCCAATATCTCCACTACCAATGATCTTTCCCTTGTTGTTGTCTCCATAGGTTATAAAACCTTGTTCTTTCTTTTGAAGCTTTTAAATTTTCTTTTATTACTCGTCATATGTCTTGAACATCCACTATCAAGATACCATGAGGATTTTCTAGACTTGGGACCAACTTGCAATATAAACAAAAATATTTAGGTCCCCTAAAATTACTTATTAGGGTCCTTATGGGTTAGAAACAATTTTTCCTTTGGGAACCCATTTGTATTTCGCATTAGGAACACTAAAACGTCTAATATTGCATTTATTTACTGAATGACCTTTATGCATGCAATAGAAACATGTTGGAACATTTGGTTTTCTTGAAAAATTTTCTTTTCAAAAACCTTCTTTGTATTAGATGTTTCACCTTTTACAAAAACAATTTTGGTAGGTTTTTTATTACTTTTGAAATTATAACCAAGTCCTGCTTTTTGATATAAACCTTTTTGCACATTTAAAACATTGTTTAAATTTTGGTTTCCCATGGTAAGTTTTGAAAGAGACATTTCAAGATAAGATACTTTATTAGCAAAAACCTTGCAATCTTGACAAATAGGAATTTTTGTTTTGCACTTACATGGAATTTTTTCCTTTTCCAAATCTTCTTTCGAAACCTTTTTCTCTTCTTCTAAATCAACGATTTTCTTTTCAAGACTCTTGTAATCATTTTTTAATTTATTATGAAGAGAAGTAAGTTTTTCAGATTTCTCACATAAATCAAGAAATTCTTCAAGCAATTCATCATAATTATTTGGAAGACCAAAATCTCTTACCTTGCTAAATATGGATTCAGCATCATCCGCCATGAGACAAACATTTTCTTCTTCTTCCGAGTCACTTGAACTTTGAGAAGAACTCACTTCATTATCTTCCCAAGCAATGTATGCCTTCTTTTTCTTTTTATCAAAAGGCTTCTTATTTTTCTTTCCTTTTTCTTCTTCTTTCTTGATGTTGGGGCATTCCGACTTCAAGTGTCCCCTTTTTCCACAACCATAACATTTATAATTGTCAAGAGAATTTAAATTTTCAGATTTCTTACCTTTCTTGAAATTCCCTTTGTTTTTGCTCTTGATGAACTTTTTGTATTTCTTGACAAACGTGTTAGTGTCACTGCATTCAAGATCATCATCTCGTATCACTACTCTCATCTTTATAGGATTCGACTTTAATAGCAACACCTATCCTCTTGACATCTTCTTCTTCTCCTTTGAAGCGTCCAAGCTCAATTTCGTGTTCTCTAAGCTTTCCAAAGAGAGTGGTCATGTTCATATTTGTGAGATTCTTTGGTTCTGTGATTACTGTAACTTTGGGTTGCCATGTCCTGTCCAAAGATTTCAAAATTTTCACATTTAATTCCTCAGTGTCAAATTTCTTACCTAACACCTTGAGGTGATTTACAATGTGAGTAAATCTTTTCTGGACATCATAGATGGTTTCTCCCTTACTCATACGGAACATCTCATATTCTTGAATCAAGGTATTTTTCCTTGATCTCTTAACATCCTCCGTGCCTTCGTGTGTGACTTCAAGAGTGTCCCACATCTCCGTTGTTGTAGTGAAATCAGATAACCTGTAAAACTCATCAACAGTTAAAGCAGATGATATCATATTGCAAGCCCTTATGTCACATTGATGCTCGTTGTATTCATCTTTTTTGTCCATCTTGCTCTTTCTTTGGGTACCTGCACTTCATTAACAATGGTCATAGGAATATATGGACCTTTAACAACTACATCCCAAATGCCTTGATCATTAGATTTAAGGAAAATCTCCATCCTCTTTTTCCAAAAAGGATAATTTTCACCAGTAAAGAGTGGTGGTCTGTGAATAGATGCACCTTCAATAAAAGATTGATTTTTTCCTACCATAAGGATCTTTGATTTTTAATAACTTTCAAAAACCAGCTCTGAGGCCAATTGTGAGAAATAATGACAGTGTAAAAATCAAGAAGGGGGGGTGAATTGGATTTTTTTAAACACCTTTTTTTCTTCTAAAAGAATTTTCCAGATTTTAAAAAATACTTCTAAAATCAAGATTCAGATTTTCCTTAACCTTTGATAAGAGCAGTTTGAATAACAATTGCTAATATGATCCACAACAAAATAAAGAGATAGGGAAAGAGAGATAGAACACAGAGATTTATACTGGTTCGGATTTAGCCAATCCTACGTCCAGTTCCCAATCACCATAAACACGTGATGATCACCCCACTATCTTTAATTGCAATTACAAACACTAATCTAGTGACAACATATAAAAAAAAATAAGGATAAACAACAACACCTCCTTAGACACACTAAGGATGATCCCCACCTCTCTTGACACACAAGAGATGAACACACCACCTTTTAGAATAGATCCAAGGAATGAATTACAACAATCAATAAACAGTAAAGAAAACACCTGATGAGTGCTGGATATGAAAGCTTAAGCACAATGCAATCACCAATTCCAAGAACTTAGATCAACCTTGAGAGAGCAAGAAAGCAATTTTGAAAACTTTAGAGCAAGAGCACTTTTAATTTCGTGTTTGATCAGATGTGATTAACCTAAGACGTTGCCTTTCATTTTATAATTTGAAATCAGCTCAAAGTTTCCATTCTTAGGTTGATTCAAGCATCGAATTCACAAAACGTCGTATTTAATTGATTATATAAAAGGTGTAATCGATTATATTAGAGTAAAACTGGAAAACATATTTTTCCCGATATAATCGATTAGATTAAGGCCATAATCGATTATATGAAACCCGTAAGCAATATAATCGATTTTCAAAAGCACTTAATCAATTATTTTGTTCATTAAACTCTTTTAATTCAAATTTTAAGTTAAATAATCGATTCTATTTTGATACCTAATCGATTAAAAGTGTAGAAAAAGGATTTTGTGAAAAACGACTTGCTCTCAAGTTTGAAATAGCCTTGAATGGGATTTATGACTTACTCTTTTTATCCATCACCCAAAACTGAAACTTCTAAACTTGAATCTTCAGCTCTTAGAAAATCTTCAACAATCTTCTTCTCCTTGAAAGCATTTATTCTTCTTTATATCTTGCCTTTATTTTCATGAAGCAACCTTCCTTTGTGAGATAAAATCAAGTCTTTAATGTTGCACTAAAACTTTATATCTTCATCATCAAAACTCCAATCTTCATATTATTGAGATAAAAAACTTCATCAACACTTTCCGAGCAACGTTTTACTCATACTTGAAATATGTCAACACCTTGGTATGTTGGAAACAAATCCAAAAAGAAGTCCTTAGTGGGAGAAGATTAGCCATCACTTCATGGCATGATCTTCAAGGGTGTTTGAGGGATAGATTTGTTCCTTCCTTTAATAGTAAAGAATTATATCTAAAACTTCAAAGACTCTCCCAAGGCAATAGAAGTGTTAAAGAATACTTCAAGGATTTGGAATCTACTATGGCAAGAGCGGATCTTAAAGAGAGTATGGAGGCCACCATGGCTAGATTTCTCAATGGTCTCCATAGAGAAATTCAAGATGTGCTTGAGTTGCAAGAATACCACTCCATGGAACAAATTGTCCACCTTGCTACCAAGGAGGAAAAGCAATTCCAAAGGAAAAGATCACAAAGAAAGACTTACAACACCTCTTGGAAGGATGAGGACATAGGTAAGTGGGAAGACAAAAATTCATCCGAATTCCAAGGTAAGTCTTCTTTCCCAAAATCTAATGAAAGGTCCACTCATGTCATTCCTTCTAATTCAAGGTCAAGTTCTACTAAGTGTTTTAAATGTTTGGGCTATGGTCACACAGCATTAGAATGTCCTTCCAAAAGGAATATGATCTTGAAGGAAGGAAAGGTAAGGAGTGAACATACTTCAAGGGAAAGTTCCCCTAATTATTCATCTCATTCTTCTTCACTTTAATCAAGTGATGATGAGTATGCTCCTCGAAAAGAGGGTGATTTGTTGGTGGTGAGGCGTTTGTTGGGACAAGTGTCCAAAGATTTTGAATAAACACAAAGACAAAATATTTTCAATACAAGATGCCTCATCAATTACAAATTATGTACTCTCATTATTGATGGTGGAAGTTGCACCAATGTGGCTAGTAAGAGGTTAGTAGAGAAACTTGATTTAACTATTATACCTCATACTAAGCCATATAAATTACAATGGTTAAGTGAAGAGGGGAGATTATTGTTAACAAACAAGTTCTTGTTTCTTTTCAATTGGAAAGTATAGGGATGAGGTCTTGTGTGATGTGGTTCCTATGGAGGCTAGTCATGTACTTTTAAGGAGACCATGGCAATATGATAGGAAAGTTTATCATGATGGTCTAACCAACAAGTTTACCTTTGAGTACATGGGTAAGAAAATTGTTTTGAAGCCTCTTTCACCTGAGGAAGTCCATGAAGACCAAATCCAAATGAAGAAGAAAAGCGAGCTAGAACAAAAGGAGGTTGGTCGTGAGCTTAAAGCTTCCAAATCTTCAAAGAAAAATCCAGCAAAGAAGGAACCAAAGAAGGCTAGCCTCTACATGACTTCCCAAGAGATTGTTGACAAACAGATTTTTGGTCGTACAAAATTTTGATCAAAGTAAACAAGTTAACTAATGTAATATAGCTAACCCGTGTCGAATCTCACAAGGACACAATTGTAGGAGTGTAATCATTGTTAAACATCGTTCTCCAAAGAAAAGTTCAAATAAACAACAACAACAACAACAACAACAACAACAACAACAACAACAATAATAATAATAATAACAATAAAGGGGTTTTGTCGAATTGAAAAAATTAACAAAGTAGAGTAATAATTGTAAATAAATAATTAATGAAAACTAAAATTAAAAACACATAGTAAAGAAAATTATAAATAAAATAATTAAGGGAAACTAAAATAAAAAAACAAATATAAAAATTAAATTATTTAAATACGAAAAACTAATGCATGCAAAATTAAATTGCGATGCTAAGAATTTAATAATGAGAACGTTTATAAATGCCTATATGATTAAAATAAATAAATTAAAAGACAAATTTAAAGGCAAATCAATAATTGGAATGAAATTGTTATGCTAATTCAAATTTAAATAAATAAACAATTAACAGTTAAATCATAGATTTTAAGGCAAAGCAATAATTAAAATGAAATATTGATGTTAATTCAAATTATAATAAAAATAAATAAATAATTAACAATTAAATGAAAAATATATTCAATTAACTATTAAAATTTAAAATGAATAAGTAAAATATTGAATTTAAAATGTAGGCTAGATGTAACTGTTGGACTTGAAGACTTGGTTTCAAGTGGATTTGATGTCTCCAACCACCTTTGATAATGAAGATGATGGTGCTTGAAGAATGAAGATTGTGTCTTAGGATTAGAGAGTCTTAGGTTGTGTGGTAAGATGCATTTCAATTAATCTTGGACTTAATCTTGGGGTTTAAAATGTTTTGAAATGTTTTAAAAAAGGTTTTAAATTGTTTTCAAAGGTTTAACTATTTTTTAACTGGTTAAAAATCTGATTTCAACTAGTTAAACTGTTCTTCGTTTTTCAAGCTTTGTATTTGGGAAATTTTAACCGATCTGTTGAAATTTAAACCAGCTTAAAATCCTGGTAGCTTTGTTCGAGAATTCCAGTTCTCGGAATAGCTAGTTAAAACGGGTTTTCAACCGACCGATTTCAAGTTCCGTAAAAGGGTGCTCACCGGAAAATTGGTTTTAATGAAAACAACCGGTTAAAATGCGATTTCAACCGACTATTCTCGTCGAATCGCTTTAACAGCTTTCTATATATAACTTGAAATTCAAAGAACTAAGTGACGAATCATTTTTAGAAGAACCCACTCGAGCAAGAACGTTTCTCATACACTCTAAATCAATTTGCGAATCACTCCAAGAAGTCCAAGATCCAATTGATTGCGAATTAAATCAAGATTTGCATGCTCTGCTTTTTGCGTTCTGTTGCTTGCTCTGTTTTCTTCTCCGCTTTGAATTTCCAGGTGAATTCAATCCAATTCTTTGTGTGTGTGTTAGCTGCGTGTGCGTCTCTTAATCAGGGTGATTAAGGGTTCTTGTAATAGGGTTTTACAAGTGCTTAGAGGTCTTGTAGGGTTCAAGACTAGGTGCAACTTTCTGGTTTTCGTTTTGCATGTAGTGTTCATGTAAAAACTGGTTTTTAGTGAATTGATTGAATTTGTGTGGTTAGGAAACCGGATGTAGCCTTTGTTGAAAGGTGCACCAAGATAAATCTGCTGTGTTTTTCTTCTTCCCTTGATCTTTTACATTCGGCAATTGAATTCTAAATTGTAATTGAATTGGATATATGATCAATTGATTAAAAGCATTTCAAGAACCTATTAAAACTAGTTTTAATCTTCAATCCGAATCTGGTTTTTCATATTTGGGCATTGGGTTTCGAAAATCTTTGAAAGTTTAATTCACCCCCCCTCTTAAACTCAGCCATTTATTCCAACAGTAACACTCCAATATTTTAAATTATAAAGATATTAGAATATAAACAGATTATATTATAAAGATATTTTATTATAAGGATATTAGATTAATAAAAATATTAGATTATAAAGATTTTTAGTTATAAAAATATTATATCATAAAGATATTATATTATAAAGATGTTCGAGTTATAAAAATATTATATTATAAAAATATTTAGTTATAAAAATATTATATCATAAAGATATTATATTATAAAGATGTTCAGATTATAAAAATATTAGATCATAAAGATATTATGTTATAAAAATATTCGATTATGAAGATATTAGATTATAAAGATATTTGATTATACAGATATGAGATTATAAAGATATCATATATTATATATTATAAAGATATCAGATTATAAAGATAATACAATATAAAATAAAAGGGGCTAGTTGGGTAGTTTGTTTTCACATACCTCTATTCTCTATGCCTCTATTCTTTCTATTCTCTCTACCTCTATTCTTTCTATTCTCTCTACCTCTATTCTTTCTATTCTCTCTATTCCCTTTCTACACTCTCCTTAAGGTTTAGATACTGAAATCCTAATGGTTTCTAGATCCAGAAGAAGCAATAGGAGGCTAACAGTGTAAGAAAGAGTTCTGCCCGATTAGTTTTGTGAACGGGTAAGTCTAAGTCCGTTTATTCTGGAGAATTTTCTTTTGGAAAGTTTATGGTTTTTGAATATTTTTCTTAATCAATTCTCTTTATGGGGAAATGTTATCCAAGATTTTGAGATAAAAGATGTGCTAAGGATTAGGATTGCAATTTTTCCATCCGAGCAAGGAATAAACAAAAATCCAGGTTAGGGAAGTTAATGTTCAAAAATATATAAATTGATATTAAGAAAATTAATGTTATATATATAAAATTAGTATGTTTTGTATATTATTGTTGTATTGAGTGTAATGTGTGAAAAACCTTGTTTTTGTATTGTTTATGATGTTTGTGTGAGGCCGAGTAGAGCCTGGGGTTAGTGCCCATAATCTACCGATATGTTTGTGTGGGGCCGAGGAGAGCCTGGGGTTAGTGCCCATAATCTACCGATATCTTTGTGTGGGGCCGAGTAGAGCCTGGGGTTGGTGCCCATAATCTACCGATATGTTTGTGTGTGGTCGAGTAGAGCCTGGGTTGGTGCCCATAATCTACCGATATGTCCGTGTGTGGGGCCGAGTAGAGCCTGGGGTTGGTTCCCATAATCTACCGATATGTTTGTGTGTGGGGCCGAGTAGATCCTGGGGTTGGTGCCCATAATCATATTCATAGCTTTCGATTGTTTATTGCATTTCGATTTTCATTGTTTTATATAGCATTTCCTGCTTTAGTGATTTCGTTCATATTCAAATAAGGAGCAGCGCATAACACCAGTTAAGATGCTCCTGCAGTTGTTTTCTTTGATCGAACAAACCCCCCTTTTATTTTATTTTTTATTTTTTATTTTTTTTTAACATGAACCTCTTTGATTTATATTTTGGTATAACACACTCCTTGGATTGACTCGAGTTGATTCCTATACTACATTAGTAATGGTTAATCAGTTCAAAATACTTTGAAAAGTTTGCGCGACACAGGCTTTGTCACCATAATCTACTTATGTGTGTTAATGAGAATGTTGTGAGTATGTGTATTACATGATAATATGATTTGTGTTGTTACTATTCAATTATTAAAGATGCATTAAATTTCAAAGCATTTAAGTATGTCCTATGATGAATGTGCATCAGAATGATATGATGATGAATACTACATGATGTTATTATTTTGTGTTGTTATATTTTTGAATGATTATCTTACCCTACAATTGTCGATTGTTTGGCCTGCGATGATCGTGCTTTGCTACACGGGAGCAACTATCTTAATAGGTGAGCGGAATGCTTCGGAGTCCCAGGATTATATTGGAAGATGAAGTAGTAGTTATACACATATATTTATATATGTTTTATTTCTTATAATAGAATTTTGTACTAGTAGAGATTCCCTTTTGTATTGAATACCAATACAAATTTTATATATAATGTGTTTTATTATCAGTTAATACAAGTTACGTTTGCATACTAAGTATGATAAAAGTAGCGATTTCTTGGGTCGTTACAATAATGGTATCAGAGTAGTTCGTTCCTAGGATTGACCTAAGGGGATTGGTTTGCCATGCTAGTTTGTTGTAGATAGAGAAATTGATTGGATGTTTGCCAAATCTCAATTTCATTGGAATGAGATTGTTGTTTTTAATAGATATAAACATATTAAGGAAGGAAGGAATCTGGATTAAGTAATGAGGGTGCACACTCATAACTAAATCAGGATGAATTTATGTCTTAATTGTGAGGATATCACATAAATAATTATATAATGTATGATTATGGAGAGACACACTCTCTTGTGTCATGTGCTTGTGTGAAGTAATTGTAGTTTCCATTGAAGTTGTAATGTGATTTGTTGGTGTTACACCAACATCTGGTATGATGATGATTTCCTCTATGTGTGTTGGATGTGTGATAGTGATTAAAAACCATTTAGCCACATCTCTTCCTAGAGCACTAGAAATAAACATATATGAAAATTGGGTGTTAATTATGTTTGATGGGTCATTATGATTGTGCATTGATTAAGCAACTTAACAAACTCACTATAAAGAATAAGTATCTGTTATCATTGATGATTTGTAATATTAGTTGTATGGAACAGTTGTATTCTCTAAGATTGATCTGATATCAGACTTTCATCATATCAGAGTGAAGGTTGAAGATGTGCATCAGACAACTTTTAGGATGAAGTATGGTCACTATTAGTATGTAGTTATGCCTTGTAGTGTTCATGGAGTACATGAACAAGATTTCTAGGTCCTACCTAGATTAGTTTGTAGTGGTGTTTATAGATGAGATTCTGAACTACTTTTGCTCGTGTGAGGAACATGAGGTATACCCGAGAACAATGTTGATATCTTGAGAAAAAGAAAGTTGTATGATAAATTGTCAAAGTATAAATTCTGGTTGTTAGAAGTTCAGTTCTTGGAACTTGTCAATTTCAAGTTGAGAGAAATTTTGTAGATCCTGCTAAAGTTAAGACAGTGTTGTAGTGGGAACGCCCCGAGATAATGTTACAAATTAGGAATCTTATGCGGTTGGTTGGTTATCACATCATGTTTATAAAAGGATTTTCTAAGATCATGGCTCTATTAACTCAGTTGACCTGAAAGGATCAACCATTTGTATGGACCAACATAAGTAAGCAGAGTTTCAAAGGGCTGAAACAAAGGTTGACCATAACCTTATGTTAGTAATTCTTAATTTGAGTAAACCCTTTGAGATTAGAATGATGCTTCCTATCTGGGATTAGGTTGTGTATGGATGCAAGAGAAGAAAATTGTTACTTTTGGATCTTATTAGTTGAAGGTGCATGAAAAGAATTACCCTATCCACGATTTGGGACTAGTTGCAATTATCTTTGCCTTGAAGACCTGGAGACATTATTATGAATGGTGTATAGTTTGATGTGTTCAGTGACCACAAGAGCTTGAAGTATTTGTTTGATCAGAAGAAACTGAACATGAGACAGAGAAGATGGATGGAGTTCCTAAAAGATTTTGACTTTTAACTGAACTACCATGTAGGTAAAGAAAAATGTAGTTGTTGATGTCTTAAGTAGAAGGGTAATACAAGTACCGACCATGATGATAAAGGAGCAGAAATTATTAGAGCAACTAAAAAAAAAATCTGAGTCTTGGGTTGGATATGATTCCTGCTCACACTAGTGGCAACATACACATTGTGACGAACAAATTCATGCAATAGATTGGAGAACAACATAGGATAGATCTTGAGTTAAAAAGTTGTTTTTGATCACATTGGAATAGATCAGGCGAAGGATTTCAAATTAAGAATGGATGGAGTGTTGAGGTCCCGAGACAAAGTTTGCATTCTAGTTGATCTAACACTAAAGAAAATGATATTGGATGAAGGGTACAAGACTCGTCTCAGTTTACATCCTGAGATGACTAAGATATACTAGGGTCTAAAGAAGTTCTTCTGGAGGTTGGTCATGAAGAATGATGTTGCTCAATATGTTGTTGCTCGTTTAACCTATCAGAAGGCTAAGGTGGAGCATTAGAGACCGTGTGAGATGTTACAACAGATGGAGATTCTTGAGTGAAATTGGGATAACATTGCTATGGGTTTTGTTATCCATCTATCATGGGCAATCATAGGGCATAATTCGATTTGGGTGATTGTAGATAAATTGATGAAGAGTGCTCACTTTTAGCTAGTTAACTTAAGGATTTTCCATGGCTATGTTGGCCTCGTTGTACATTAAAGAGATAGTATGATTGCATGGAGTGTTGTCTAGTATCATTTCGGATAGAGACCCTAGGTTCATCTTTAGATTTTAGTAGACACTACAAGAGGTGCTAAGTACCAAGTTAAGATTGAGCTCAGCCTACCAACCTTAGATAGACAGACAATTCGAGAGAAAATTATAATCACTAGAAAATTTGTTGAGATTTTGAGCAATGGATCATCTAGGAAATTGACTATGAAATTCATTGAGCCATATCAAATTCTCTGGAAGATTGGTGCAGTGGCTTATGAGTTGGCTTTGTCCCCTCATTTGGAAAATCTACATAACATTAAGGAAATAAGTGCATGATCCAGTCCATAGTTTGGAGTAAGACGATGTACAAATTAGATTAGAGAAGACCTATCTACAGAAATCAAGCCGTAAAAGTGATTAATTTTCAGATGAAGCAACTTTGAGACAAAATGAATGACATGGGTTAGGTGGTGTAGAATGACCAGATGGGTAAATTTACTTAGGTACTGAAGAACCAAATGAGAAAATCATATCCATTTATGTTTGTTGGTAAGTCAATTTTCGAGGACGAAAATTTTTAATGGTGGGAAGATTGTAACACTCCAATATTTTAAATTATAAAGATATTAGAATATAAACATATTATATTATAAAGATATTTTACTATAAGGATATTAGATTAATAAAAATATTTAGTTATACAGATATTCAGTTATAAAAATATTATATTATAAAAATATTAAGTTATAAAAATATTATATCATAAAGATATTATATTATAAAGATGTTCGATTATAAAAATATTAGATTATAAAGATTTTTAGTTATAAAAATATTATATCATAAAGATATTATATTATAAAGATGTTCAATTATAAAAATATTATATTATAAAGATATTTAGTTATAAAAATATTATATCATAAAGATATTATATTATAAAGATGTTCAGTTATAAAAATATTAGATTATAAAGATATTTAGTTATAAAGATATTAGATCATAAAGATATTCTGTTATAAAAATATTCAGTTATAAAGATATTAGATTATAAAGATATTTGATTATACAGATATGAGATTATAAAGATATTATATATTATATATTATAAAGATATCGATTTATAAAGATAATACAATATAAAATAAAAAGGGGCTAGTTGGGTAGTTTGTTTTCACATACCTCTATTCTCTATGCCTCTATTCTTTCTATTCTCTCTACCTCTATTCTTTCTATTCTCTCTACCTCTATTCTTTCTATTCTCTCTATTCCCTTTCTACACTCTCCCTAAGGTTTAGATACTGAAATCCTAATGGTTTCTAGATCCAGAAGAAGCAATAGGAGGCTAACAGTGTAAGAAAGAGTTCTACCCGATTAGTTTTGTGAACGGGTAAGTCTAAGTCCGTTTATTCCTGAGAATTTTCTTTTGGAAAGTTTATGGTTTTTGAAGATTTTTCTTAATCAATTCTCTTTATGGGGAGATGTTATCTAGGATTTTGAGATAAAAGATGCGCTAAGGATTAGGATTGCAATTTTTCCATCCGAGCAAGACAAAAATCCAGGTTAGGGAAGTTAATGTTCAAAAATATATAAATTGATATTAAGAAAATTAATGTTATATATATAAAATTAGTATGTTTTGTATATTATTGTTGTATTGAGTGTAATGTGTGAAAAACCTTGTTTTTGTATTGTTTATGATGTTTGTGTGAGGCCGAGTAGAGCCTGGGATTAGTGCCCATAATCTACCGATATGTTTGTGTGGGGTCGAGTAGAGCTTGGGGTTGGTGCCCATAATCTACGAATATGTTTGTGTGGGGCCGAGTAGAGCCTGGGGTTGGTGCCCATAATCTACCGATATGTTTGTGTGGGGCCGAGTAGAGCCTGGGGTTGGTGCCCATAATCTACCGATATGTTTGTGTGTGGGGCCGAGTAGAGCCTGGGGTTGGTGCCCATAATCTACCGATATGTTTGTGTGGGGCCGAGTAGAGCCTGGGGTTGGTGCCCATAATCTACCGATATGTTTGTGTGGGGCCGAGTAGATCCTGGGGTTGGTGCCCATAATCTACCGATATGTTTGCGTGCGGCTGAGTAGAGCCTGGGGTGGGTGCCCATAATCTACTTATGTGTGTTAATGAGAATGTTGTGAGTATGTGTATTACATGATAATATTATTTGTGTGGTTACTTTTCAATTATTAGAGATGCATTAAATTTCAAAGCATTTAAGTATGTTCTATGATGAATGTGCATGAGAATGATATGATGATGAATACTACATGATGTTATTATTTTGTGTTGTTATATTTTTGAATGATTAGCTTACCCTACAATTGTCGATTGTTTGGCCTGCGATGATCGTGTTTTGCTACACGGGAGCAGATATCTTAATAGGTGAGCGGGATGCTTCGGAGTCCCAGGATTATATTGGAAGATGAAGTAGTAGTTATATGCATATATTTATATATGTTTTTATTTCTTGTAACAGAATTTTGTACTAGTAGAGATTCCCTTTTGTATTGCATACCAATACAAATTTTATATATAATGTGTTTTATTATCAGTTAATACAAGTTATGTTTGCATACTAAGTATGATAAAAGTAGCGATTTCTTGGGTCGTTACACTGGAATTATAAAATACTGAATTTAAATTGAAAGTAAAATGCTAATAAAATTACTGGAGTATGAAGAATAAATGGATGTGTGTGAGGGTGTAAAGCTTCTGAATAAATTTAATGCTTCGATTTGATTGCAGATTTGAAAGGGAATTCTGAAAATGGGGAGTTGATTATGCACAGATTTCAAATTTTCAAATGAAGTTGGCCCACGCATTGAATTAGGCCACATTGAATGCACCTAAGTTGCACCTCCTGTTGGTTTCATGATAAATGGGTCGTGAGGAATTTAATTTGGAAGATTGAAAAAGTTTTCCCCACTGAAGCACCTTGGGCTCATCTCAAAATAACTTTAAGTTCTTTTTCTCCTACAAGAAAAGTCTCAACCAGAGAATACATATATGTATATATATATATATGCAATATGAATGTATGAATGTATGTTTTGATGTGAAAAATATGTAAAATGCAATAAATTTACTAAACTTAAATTATGTCATTGTTTTTGTAAAAACGTACAAAATGCATGGTTTAAGAATAGAACAAATGGCTTAGAAAGTATTCTTAGATCAAAAAAATAAAGAGTAAAATGACATACATCAAATACTCCCCACTTTTGCTCTTTTGCACTTCCAAGCAAAAGATAAAAGAAAATAAAATAAAAGTGTGCATGCATGGAAAATATATAATGCAAAGATGAATATTGCTGCAAATGTTAGTGAGATCCTAAAAATTGTAATGTTCAAGAAAAACTTCATTAATGAGAAGTAAAAGAATAAAAACTGATAAAGATCATAACTCAAAAGTATTTCCATGGCCAAGTACTCTTCAATGGTTCTATGAATCAACTCAAGAGGACATCCTCACATGGTCAGTCAAGTGTTTACTCTAATCTCTCAAGTGTTTAGGCTGAAAATTCCACTCATAATCATGTCATGACATTATCCTTTCCCATAGGCTTGAAAGAACTTCTAATTTCCCACCATTAGAATACATACCCTAACAGATCGATAGGACTTTTATTCGGCTTGTAATGGGGCTTAGGGTTATAGGTAAGTTAGGAAAATAGGCTAAGACCTTAGGTAGAATAAAGAACGTGGATCAATGTACCTTGAAACTCTGTTCCAATTCCGTGTTTTGCCACTACTTCTCTTACTTTTGCATTGGAGTGCCTTCCGAGCTTATTCATTTATTGCTTTGTAATGCTCGACTTCTTTTTTTTCATTTTTTTTCGCACTTCACTTTTCTAACATTCTTGATTTCTTGTAGAACTGGATTTTTAATGATTTTCTTCAATGATTCCAAGGTCCATACTTCCCTTTAGGTCTGGGTGTGGATGGTGTCTAAGTTAGGAGGCTATAGTTCTCGGGTATAAATCCAAGAAAAGGCTAAGGCTCAAAGGTGGGTTCAAAGGATATATTTAGTTAAGGGTAAGCTATTTGGCTGAGTGGCTAAGAACAAGAAGGCCTAAATCATTTCTATTGTTGTATGTCCTCCATTAGTGTCAAAGAGAAATCAATCAAGTTCTAGAAAGTTCAAATGTCATGAGTGCTTCACACAAGAATAAATAAGGCTCAAAACTCACTTGGGGTGCTTTGTTCCACCTGAAATTGACCACAAACCAATGTTACTGTAACTCGACCATGACTTCCTAAGTGAGCTAAACCTTTCAAACTTTGAATTCTTCCTCCTGATCAAGTTGATTTTCCTTTTTCCAAAACATATTTCAGTCAATCTAAAACATCAAGCAGTAGTTAAAACAAAATATGAAATGAAACATTATGCATGAAATGTAAATACTCCCTACTTTGAAGTCAACATTGTCCTCAATGTGTGAATTTATGTTATGAAAATGCAAATGCAAATGCAAAATCCTCAATGACCTGAAGCAGCTCGGATCCTGGGTCTATCTCCTTAAATGATACAGGTGTCGAGGTCGTCAAATAGCAACTCAACTCAACTAGGGGGAGGATTTGATTCTCATGGAAAATCTTCAACTGATGACCATTCACCTTGAATGTCCTACCATCCTTCATGTCTTGAACTCTCCATGAGGGAAGACATTAGTGACGACGAGCGGTCCATCCCACTTAGACTTCAGCTTTCCCGATATCAGCTTCAATCGAGAGTTAAACAACAGCGCCTTCTGGCCAATCTCGACCTCCTTCTTCAGAATCTTGCTGTCATGAAATTTCTTGACCTTCTCTTTGTAGATCCTGGAGTTCTCATATGCTTGCAACCTTATCCCTTCCAGCTCTTCTAGTTGCAGCTTTCTTTCACAACTGGCTTGCTTTAGATCTAGGTTGCACCTCTTCACAACCCAATATGACTTGTGTTGGATCTCTACAGGAAGATGACATGCTTTACCAAACACCACTCTATATGGAGACATACCTAGAGGGGTTCTGTAAGCAATCCTTTGCGTCCATAGAGCATCATCCAACTGCTAACTCCAGTCCTTTCGGTGTGGTTGAACGAGCTTCTGCAGCAGAGTTTTTACTTCCCTATTGAAAACCTTAGCTTACCCATTAGTCTGGGGATGATAGGGTGTTGCAATTCTGTGAGTCACCCAATACTTGTTGAGCAAGGCTGTTATGATTCGATTGCAGAAGTGGCTTCCCTGATCACGATGATTGCTCTTGGAACACCAAATCTGGAGAAGATGTTGGTTTTGAGAAAGTCGAGAACCACTCGTGAGTCGTTGGACTTGGTTGCCTTGGCCTCCACCCATCTTGACACATAGTCCACTGCCAAGATGATATAGTGCATCCAAATGAATTCGGAAATGGTCCCATGAAGTCGATTCCCCACACAACAAAATCTAGCACACTATGATCGGGTGCAGGGGCATTTCATTCCTCATGGTGATGTTCTCGGTGGCCCTCTGACAAGCTTCACAACTGGTACAAAATTTTGTTGCATCTTTGAAAATAGTTGGCCAGTAGAATCCACTATCAAACACTCTCCTTGTTGTCTTTTGTGGGACTAGGTGTCCTCCAACTGCTGTGCCATGGCAAAAATGTAGGATGTCCTGAATATCTGCATAAAAAACACACCTACGGATGATCTGATCATTACAAAATCTCCATAGATAAGGATCATCCCACACATAGTACTTTGCATCACTTTTCAATTTGTCAATCTCGGCTCGAGATGCATTTGGGGGAAAAATAGTGGCTGCTAAATAGTTCGCTATGTCAGCAAACCAAGGAATGTTGTCGATCGAGCTCAAAGCAAATAAGTAGGTATCAGGGAATTCATCTTGAATGGGAACAAAATCAATACTCCCTGGTTGTTCAATTCGACTGAAATGGTCGGCCACCTGGTTCTGCACTCCTTGCTTGTCCTTGATCTCCAAATCAAACTCCTGTAGAAGTAACATCCATCTAATCAATCTTGGCTTTGTATCTTACTTCTTCAAGAGGAACTTGATTGCTGTATGATCTGTGTACACTACAATCTTAAATCCAAGTAGGTATGACCTAAATTTATCCAATGCAAATACTATGGCCAATAGTTCCTTCTCAGTGGTAGTGTAATTGGCTTGGGCTTGATCCAAAGTCTTTGATGCATATGCTATCACACATGGGAATTTCTCTATCCTTTGGGATAGAACAGCGCCTACAGCATAGTCGGATGCATCACACATTAGCTCAAACGACAGATGAAATTTGGGTCGCTGCATGACTGGAGGTGTAGTTAGCTTTCGCTTCAACTCGTTAAAAGCTTTCCTGCAATTATCATCAAAATCAAACGAAGTGTCTTTCTATAGTAAGCTGGATAGAGGCAATGCCACCTTGCTGAAGTCTCGGATGAACCTCCGATAGAAACCTGCATGCCTAAGGAATGATCTTACTTCTCTTACTGACTTGGGATAATCCAATGAAGAAATCACATCAACCTTGGCTTTGTCGACTTCAATGCCTCTTTCGGATATAAGATGACCAAGAACTATACCTTCTCTAACCATGAAATGACACTTCTCAAAATTCAGCACAAGATTTTTCTCGATGCATCTGTCCAACACTTTTGTCAAATTACGTAGGCAATCTTTAAATTCAAATCCATAAACTGTGAAGTCGTCCATGAATACCTCCATGCAACTCTCTATTAAATCAGAGAAAATACTTATCATGCACCTCTGAAATGTAGCTGGTGCATTGCACAATCCGAACGACATCCTTCTGTAAGCAAAGGTACCGAAGGGGCAAGTGAAGATTGTCTTGTGTTGATCCTCGAGTGCAATATGGATCTGCATGTATCCCGAGTAGCCATCCAAGAAACAATAGTGTCATTTGCCTGCTAATCTGTCAATCGTCTAATCAATGAATGGAAGGGGAAAGTGATCCTTCCGAGTAGCTTGGTTGAGTCTCCTGTAGTCCATGAAGACTCTCCACTTATTTGGTAAACGGGTTACAATCAACTCTTTATCTTCATTTTGCACAACTGTCATCCCACTCTTCTTTGGAACAACTTGGACAGGAGATACCCAAGTGCTATTTGAGATGGGATATATAATGCCAACCTTCAGTAACTTGGTCACCTCTTTCTTCACCACATCAAGGATAGTCGGATTCATCCTTCTTTGAGGTTGCCTAATAGGTCGGCAATCATCTTCCAACAAGATCCGATGCATGCAAACTGCTGGGCTGATCCTAGTGATGTCTTCCAAAGACCAACCGAGTGCCTTTTTACGCTCTTTCAACACCTTCAATAACATTTCGTCTTGATTCGGTAGAAGATCATTAGAAATTATCATAAGAAACTTCTCTCCTTCATCTAGGTAGGCATACTTCAAGTGGGTTGGTAATGACTTAAGCTCTACTTCATCAGGCTGTTGTGGTGAAACAATTTCCAAGCTTGGACCAGGTGGTCCTGTGTTTGGGCGAGCTTCCTCTGCAAAAGAAGAGTCTATTCCTATATAATCATTAACCTCTTCATTTGTGCAATCATACTTCGTCGCTTCTTCTTGGTCAAGGTTCAATAAGTTTAGAAACTAATCAAATTCAAAATCAGCTTCCTCATTTGCTTGGTCACAATCATTCATCTCTATTGAGAATATTTCTTCATCACCGAGTAAGTGAGTGAGTCTCCGTAGGATACTTCATGGCCTTAAAGATATTAAATATCACAGTCTCCTCCCCAAATTCCATGGTCAAAATGCCTGTGTGCACATCAATTTTGGTCTTTGTCGTCATCAAGAATGGTCTTCCAAGTATCAATGTTGACTTGTCCCAGGATCCTTCATCCTACATGTCCATAATGTAGAAGTCAGCTGGAAAAATCAATTGGTTTACCTTAACGAGTACATCCTCCAATATTCCCAATGGTTGAGTTGTACTCCTATTTACCAATTGGATGATCACATTAGTTGGCTTCAACTCCCCTAAGGGCAAGGTCTTGTAGAGGGCTGATGGCATAACATTGATGGATGCTCCTAAGTCCAGCAGGGCATCTGCAATTGTGAGTTTACCAATAGTGCATGGGATAGTGAAAATGCCTGGATCATCACACTTCTAGGGAAGACTTCCTTGAGAAAGAGAGGATACGACCTGTGTTTTCTTTTTGCTCAAACGTCTCTTGTAAGTGCACAACTCCTTCAAAAACTTGGCATACCTGGGTATTTGTTTAATAACGTCCAATAATGGCATATTGATTTCCACTTTCTTGAATGTGTTGAGCAACTCCTGATCTACTTCTTGTTTCTTTGAAGATGAAGATGCTTTAGAAGGAAATGGAGGTGGAGTTTGTCGAGTTGGTGGATCGTCCTCCAACTGTTGTGAAGTCAGTGAGCTTGGTTGATCTACTGGTGAAGGAGTATTAGTGGCTTCTGGGATCTTCTGTTCGGCCTGTACTACTTTGCCACTTCTTAAAGTAATGGAACTCACATTCCCTTTTGGATTGATCACTGGTTGTGAAGGAAATGTGTTGGACCCTTGTTGTCGTATGGTATTCATCTCGGTAGACAAATGTCCAATCTAGGTTTGCAAGTTATTGATAGTCGCATTTTGTGCTGCCATTTGTTATGTTAATTGCTTCATCAAATCTGCCAAGGCTGTTTCATTATTTCCATGATTATGACTTGCCTGTTGTCTCATTGGAGGGGACTGATATTTTTGTGGTGGCAGCTGGTATTGTTGTTGAAAGGCCTGTGATGGACCATATCTCAGATTTGGATGTTCTCGCCAACCAGGGTTATATGTAGCTGATTATGGATCATACTGTTGATGTGGCTTGAATGAATTTGATGACCCGAACTGCTGTTGTCCAGGATACATGCCAGCCACTGTCTCTATTTGAGAGTTTGGCGTCTCTTGAAGTTGAGGACAAGCATCAGTGGGATGATCTACAAAAGTGCATATCTCGCATAAATGATGTTGCAGTTGAGATGTGTGCTGGTTCATAGCCAACTGTCGTACCAAAGATGTTAGCTCAGACAATTTATTCTCCAGCCTCTGATTGTCGACCTCTGTTGTCGCACTTGGTTTTATTGCATGGACTTGTCTGATACACATTTGAGCACTATTGAACTGTTGAGAATTCTCTGCCATATTTGAAATTACTACCCGAGCAGTTGCAAGTGTTTTATCCATTAATGCACCTCCACTTGATGCATCAATCATATTTCTTTCCATAGGCATCAATCCTTCATAGTACTGTATCAATAATTGTTCATTGATCTGATGATATGGGCAAGTGGCACATAGTCTGGTAAACCTGTCCCAGTATTCATACAAAGACTCATCTTGCAGTTGTCGAATTCCACTAATCTCCTTCTTGATTGCAGCTGTTCTTGAGGCTGGAAAGAATTTCTCCAAGAATCTTCTCTTCAAGTCAGCCCAAGTAGTGATTGGTGTCAGTTGAAGGTATAACCAATCCTTTGCTGTGTCACATAATGAAAATGGGAAGGCCTTTAGTTTGGCATAGACTTCGGCAACACCAATTGGCTTCATTGTGGAGCATACTACATGGAACTCCCTCAAATGTTCGTTAGGATCTTCACCTGGCAATCCATGGAATTTGGGTAGGAGGTGAATTAATCCTGACTTTAGTTCAAATCCAGTAGCTCCTTCCTCCAGTTGAAGAAGCTGGATACAAATTGGTTGTTGAGTTATCTCTTGTGCGGCAAGCTCCTTCAATGTTCTTTCTCGATGGGCAGCCATCTGAGATACTTGTGTAGAAGAAAAGGGACTTGGTATAGAACCCGATTAAGTTGGGTTTTTCAGTTGTTGGTCTCCCTCTTTCTCGCAATCTTCTTAGTCTCCTGAAGGTGTTCTCGATTTCGGGATCATACAGTTGTAGTTCACCCTTCCGAGATCTCGTCATGCACCATCCAATAATGGTAGACCGTGAACAAGTGCACCAGGCGGGTTCCCAGGAAAGAGAGGTGGGTCACAAATGGAACCACTTAAGTACCAAGTCTTTCTCTAGCCAGAACCTTTCTAGACATGCACTGTCACACTACCAACTCCCTCAAGAAGTTTCTGCAAGAATGGTTAAGGACAAAACCTAAACGTAATAATAATAAATGTTTTTTTAATTTTTAAATTTTTTTTACTTTTTCTTTTAATAAATGTTTTTGTTCTTTTAAAAATTTTAATTATTTTTAATTTTTTAAGGAAGAATAATATCTAGCAAAGGTACACAACACAATGTATCCCCGGCAACGGCGCCATTTGACAAACAGATTTTTGGTCGAACAAAATTCTGATTAAAGAAAACAAGTTAACTAATGTAATATAACTAATCCGTGTCGAATCTCACAAGGACACAATTGTAGGAGTGTAACCATTGTTAAACATCGTTCTCCAAAGAAAAGTTAAAATAAACAATAATAATAATAATAATAATAATAAAGGGGGTTTTGTCAAATTGATAAAATTAACAAAGTAGAGTAATAATTGTAAATAAATAATTAATGAAAACTAAAATTACAAACACATAGTAAAGAAATTATAAATAAAATAATTAAGGGAAACTAAAATAAAAAAAAATATAAAAATTAAATTATTTAAATACGAAAAACTAATGCATGCAAAATTAAATTGCGATGCTAAGAATTTAATAATGAGAACGTTTATAAATGCTTATATGATTAAAATAAATAAATTAAAAGACAAATTTAAATGCAAAGCAATAATTGGAATGAAATTATTATGCTAATTCAAATTTAAATAAATAAACAATTAATAGTTAAATCATAGATTTTAAGGCAGAGTAATAATTAGAATGAAATATTGATGTTAATTCAAATTATAATAAAACTAAATAAATAATTAACAATTAAATGAAAAATGTATTCAATTAACTATTAAAATTTAAAATGAATAAGTAAAATATTGAATTTAAAATGTAGGCTGGAATTATAAAATACTAAATTTAAATTAAAAGTAAAAGGCTAATAAAATTACTGGAGTATGAAGAATAAATGGATATGTGTGAGGGTGTGATGTGAATGTGAGAAAGTAGAGCGTACAAAATTTAAATTATTGACCAGAATTAAATAAAATGAAGGCTAAAATATGAAATAATGAAATTAAATAAATTAACATGAAAGAAAACAAAACAAGGAAATTATAGCGGGAGCTCCTAAAACTTTTCGCAACTTCACCCTCAAACTAACAAAACTATCATGAGAAAAAGAGAGAGAAGAAGAAGAGAGACTATTGCTCTGGTGAAGTGTGTTTTGCCTTGCATCTAAATCTCTTATTTATAGGAGATTAGCCAAGGTCTTATTAGAAATAAAAATACGAAAATTAATTACAATTCAAGTGAAATATTTTTTCCCGAGATTTGATTTTGCTGATTAGGAGATCCTCTGCCAAGAATAGAAATAATTGCTTCTTTGGAATAAATATTTCTTCCGTGGATTTGGTTTTGCTGATTAGGAGATCCTCTGCCAAGAATAGAAATAATTGCTCCTTTAGAATAAATATTTCTTCCCTGGATTTGGTTTTGCTGATTAGGAGATCTTCTGCCAAGAATAGAAATAATTGCTCCTTCAGA
The DNA here is from genome assembly GCA_030347555.1 of Lablab purpureus. Lineage (NCBI taxonomy): Eukaryota > Viridiplantae > Streptophyta > Magnoliopsida > Fabales > Fabaceae > Lablab > Lablab purpureus. The sequence goes on along the minus strand of CM059261.1, from coordinate 8,580,561 downwards.
ATAAATTTAATGCTTCGATTTGATTGCGGATTTGAAAGGGGATTCTGAAAATGGGGAGTTGATTAATCACAGATTTCAAATTTTCAAATGAAGCTGGCCCACGCATTGAATTAGGCCACATTGAATGTACCTAAGTTGCACCTCCTGTTGGTTTCATGATAAATGGGTCGCGAGGAATATAATTTGGAAGATTGAAAAAGTTTTCCCCACCGAAGCACATTGGGCTCATCTCAAAATAACTTCAAGTTCTTTTTCTCCTACAAGAAAAGCCTCAACTAGAGAAAATGTATATATATATATATATATTATATATATATATATATATATATATATATGCAATATGAATGTATGAATGTATGAATGTATGTTTTGATGTTAAAAATATGTAAAATACAATAAATTTACTAAACTTAAATTATGTAATTGTTTTTATAAAAACGAGAACAAATGGCTTAGAAAGTGTTCTTAGATAAAAAAATAAAGATTAAAATGACATACATAAATTGTTGAAGAAATATCTTTAAAGGGAGATTCTACAACTTTCATTCCTTCTCCTATTTCTAATTCTGAATCTATTACTTATCCTAAGATTATTAGTCATGTAACCTTCTCCTATTTCTAATTCTGAATCTATTACTTATCCTAAGATTATTGGTCATGTAAATTCAATTGTTTTGTTGCCTAGTGAAGATTTGCACATTAAAGAACAATGGCAGAAACAATGGGGAGAAGAAGAGGAGATCATAGAAGACAAAAGCAAAAATATGGGAGAAAATGATTGTAGAAATATTTCTAATATTTTTGTATATAACTACAAGGACTTGAATGGACATTGTACCATGTGTGCTAATCTCTATGGACAAATTACATGTTTTTATTGTTGTCAAAATTGTTTGCATAGAAACTTTATCCTTTATAATCCAAATAAAAATAATTTAAGTAAAAATAATAGAAGTTTCAAAAATTAAAAGATTTTGAAAAATATTTCACAACTTTGAGAATGAATTGGTTTGTATTTGATCCAGGAATACTAAAAGGTAAATAAGTATGTAAGTACTATAAGTAGTTTTCTTCTTGCAAAATAGAACCTTCTTTGTCAGGTACAATAAATAATAGCAATAGTTTCCATGTTAATGACTTGTCGTCGTGTGATATTGGTACCCCAAATTTGAGGACGAATTCTTTTCAAGAGGGGGAGGATGATATGATCCCAAATCATGAAGAACCTAGTTCATCACAAGGAGGAGTTGTTACAAGAAGAGCCAGAGAAGAATTGGAAAGAGAAAAGCTTACAAAAAGATTTGAAGAAAAGGAAGGAAGAAAAACTAGAGGAATGTACAAGAAATTGGAAGAAGACATTAGAAATATAAATAATTCTTGTAAATTCCTTGAAAATAAAAATAGTTTAGTCTCTTTTATGACTTTGTCAAAAATGAACACAAGAGGAGGGGTGTTTGGACATAAGGATAGCAATTAGTGGGAAAGGGCCTTGTTTGGGAAGCTTGGGAGCATCTCATTTGTAACAAGTGGTGATTGTCTTGCATTGACAAGATTTGATCCCAGGACCTTAGAGTTAAAGACTGATACTTCAACCAGTAAGCTGAAAATATTTTCATTTAAAACATTACACGTATATATATATATATATATATATATATATATATATAAACAAATACATATGTATATATAAATAAATAAATAATAAATATATAATTATCTAAATATATAAATATATCAATATCTAAATATATAAATATCTCAATATATAAATATATAACTATATAAATATATAAATATCTAAACATATAAACATATAAACATATAAACATATAAACATATAAACATATAAACATATAAACATATAAACATATAAACATATAAACATATAAACATATAAACATATAAACATATAAACATATAAACATATAAACATATAAACATATAAACATATAAACATATAAACATATAAACATATAAACATATAAACATATAAACATATAAACATATAAACATATAAACACATAAACACATAAAGACATAAATACATAAATACATAAATACATAAATACATAAATACATAAATACATAAATAGATAAATACATAAATATATAAATACATAAATATATAAATACATAAATACATAAAAATATATAAATACATAAATGTTGATGATTTTTTATTTGATGATGTTGCTAGATCTTTGGTGATTAATTGATGATTATGCAACTTTGAAAAGATGTTAGATTATCTGTTATTAGTTAGCTAATTCTGATATAATAGTTTGTTGTTTTTATTAATCGTCAATTAGTCAACTAATTCCGCTATATTAGTCGACTATTTTCATTAATATGTCGTGAATGTCGTTTTAATGAAAATAGCTAACCGTTTCACTGTTTAGTCGACTATTTTATTCCAGGCCTCTCAGTATGCAGAAAACAACATAGCGCCTGTTGAAGCTCTTCTCTTTGTCTATAAATACAAGTCTCAAGGAAGACTCAAAGGGTGAGAGAATACTAAAAGAATAGCCAAAGAACATAGAAGAGAGGATCAAGAAAAGCTTACTCACACATCTTTGAAAGTTTCAGTTTTAGGAAGAATCAAGAAGAGAGTCTTGATTAGCATTTTTCTGTATTGTTTTTGTTCTCTGTGTTGAGATTACTTTGTGGGGTTACGAAACCTGTTTCTTGGTGATTGGGGTGATCACTGCAGACTTGGTGTGAGTCTGGGATTAAGATCAGATTCTATAGGGTTTAGAATTTAATCTTTTTGGTTTTTGTAGTCTTTAGAAGAGGGGTTCTTGTAAAGACTTGATAATTTTAGTGATTTGAGATCTGTTAGTGTTACAGATCGAAACTGGATGTAGCTCTTGAAAAAGAGTGAACCAATATAAATTCTTGTGCTTTCTTTCTCATCTTTCATCATCTTTAATATCTGTGTGATAGAACTAATCGACTATTTTTTAGAAATCAGTAAACTAATTTGCTCTGAACTGCATCAGAAAATTCTGAAACTTAACAGTTTTGAAATAAATTCATATATCAATTCATCCCCCCCTTCTTGATATATCTCTACGCCTAACAATTGGTATCAAGAGCAGGTACTTGAAAGATATTCAAGAGTGATTCAAGATGGCTGATAAGCTACCCTTTGCTGAAGGAGCATCCACCAACAGACCACCACTCTTTGTTGGAGCGAACTACCCCTTCTGGAAAGCAAGAATGAAGATTTTCTTTGAATCTGTAGATAGAGGAGTTTGGGATGCTGTGATCAATGGTCCATACATTCCAACATTGAAGGCTGAAGATGGAACAATAATCGAAAAACCATGGGAGACATGGATCGATGCGTAAAACGTAAAAGCTCAATTTGATAGTAAGGCCAAAAACATTCTAACCTCTCGCTTTAAATCTTGATGAGTTTTTCAGATTTCTCAATGTACAATTGCAAAAGAAATGTGGGATATTCTACAAGTCACCCATGAAGGTACATCAGAAGTTAAGAGAGCAAGAAAGCACACTCTCATTCAAGAATATGAATTGTTTAGGATGCAACCTGGAGAGAGCATCCAAGACGTGCAGAAACATTTTACTCATATTGTTAACCATCTGCTGGGTCTGGGAAAGAAATTTGGTGATGAAGAACTCAACATTAAAGTTCTAAAGTGCCAAAATAGAAGCTGGCAACCAAAGGTCACTGCTATCATTGAAACAAAGGACTTATCTGTTATGAATACAGCTACATTGTTTGGGAAATTGAGGGAACATGAACTGGAATTGAGTAGACTTGATCATCTGGAAAATTCTAACAAGAAGAACAAGAGCCTTGCATTGAAAGCCAAAGAATGTTTGAAGAGTGATGAAGAGGAAAACAAAAATGATAGTGCAGAATTTGCCATGCTTGTAAAGAAGTTTGGAAAGTTTCGAAAGAGGAAGAAAAACTCAAGAGAAAGATTTCAAGAACAGAATGTTAAATATAGACGGTAGTGTAAAAACCAAGAGGGGGGGTGAATTGGATTTTTTAAGAAACTTTTTCCCTTTAAAATAAATTTCCATATTTTAAATAAATATTTTAAAACCAGGATGCGGATTTTCCTTAACCTTAGATAGGCGCAGTTTGAATTGCAATTGTTAATATGATCCACAATAAAAAGAGATAGGGAAAGAGAAAGAACACAGAGATTTATACTGGTTCGGATTAAGCCAATCCTACGTCCAGTCCCAATCACCACAAATGCGTGATGATCACCCCAATATCTTTAATTGAAATTACAAACACCAATTCATGCAATATCAAATAAAGATAAAGGAAAACACCTCCTTAGACACACTAAGGATGAAACACCTCCCTGACACACCGAGGATGATTCCCACCTCTCTGACACACAGAGATGAACACACCTCCCTAGAACAGATCCAAGGGAGGAATTTTCCCGCTTAGCAAAATAGTAAAAAGAATACACTTGATAATAGTGCTGGATAGAAAGCTTAAGCACAAAGATCACCACTTCCAATGACTTTGATCAACCTTGAGAGAGCAAGAAAGCGGTTTTGAAAAGCTAAGGCGCAAGAACACTTTGAATATTGTGTTTTATCAGATGTGTTGAACCTAAGACATTCTCTTTCATTTTATAATTCAAAAATGCATCAAAGTTTTCATTCTTAGGTTGATTTAGCATTGAATTCGCAAAAACGACTTATTTAATCGATTATCTAAAAGCTTAATCGATTATATCATTTTTAAAAGTGGAAAACTCATTTCGCTCGATATAATCGATTAGACTAAGGCCATAATCGATTATATTAACCCAGAATCAATATAATTGATTATCAAAAACACTTAATCGATTATTTAGTTCGTTAAACAATTTTGATTCAAATTTTAAGTGAAATAATCGATTATCTACGTATCATAATCGATTAAAAGCGTAGAAAAACATTTTTGCGAGAAAATAACTTGGTCTCAGGTTTAGGAAAGTCTTGAATGGGATTTATGACTTACCCTTTTCATCCAGCACCCAAAACAGAACCTACTAAACTTTACACTCCAGCTCTTGAGAAAATCTTCATCAATCTTCTCTCTTGAAAGCTTTAAACACTCTTTATGCCTTTCCTTTTCCATCTAGCACCTTCATTTGTGAGATGACACAAGTCTTTAATGTTGATTATGTTAGCACATTACAAGACCAAGTGTTTATGAAGTCTTCCAGTTTTTAATGAAGTCTTAAAGTTTTGATGATGAAGATTTAGAATGATTCAATCAACATTAAAGACTTGTGCCATCTCACAAAGGAAGGTTGCTTGGTAGAAAAAGGAAAGGAATTAAGAGTGTTTAAAGCTTTCAAGAGAGAAGATTGATGAAGATTTTCTCAAGAGCTGAAAGATCAAGAGTAGAAGGTTCTGTTTTGGGTGTTGGATAAAAAGAGTAAGTCATAAATCCCACTCAAGACCTTCCCAAACAAGAGAGCAAGGTGTTTTCTCGCAAAAACGTTTTTCTACGCTTTTAATTGATTATGATACGTAGACAATCGATTATTTAACTTAAAATTTGAATTAAAAATGTTTAGCGAACTAAATAATCGATTAAGTGATTCTGGGTTAATATAATCGATTATATTGATTCTGGGTTAATATAATCGATTATGGCCTTAATCTAATCGATTATATCGATCTAAATTAGTTTTCCAGCTTTTAAACATGATATAATCGATTAATTTTTTATATAATCGATTAAATGAGTTGTTTTTGCGAAATCAATACCAAATGAACCTAAGAATGGAAACTTTGGAGCATTTTCGAATTATAAAATGAAAGAGAATGTCTTAGGTTCAACACATCTGATTAAACACAAACATTCAAAGTGTTTTTGTGCCTTAGCTTTTCAAAATCGCTTTCCTGCTCTCTCAAGTTTGATCAAGTCTTTGGAAGTGGTGATCTCTGTGCTTAAGCTTTCTATTCAGCACTATTATCAGGTGTACTCTTTTACTATTTTTATAAACGGGAAAATTCATCCCTTGGATCTATTCTAAGGGAGGTGTGTTCATCTCTTGTGTGTCAAGAGAGGTGGGTTTCATCCTCAGTGTGTCTGGGGAGGTGTTTCATCCTTAGTGTGTCTAAGGAGGTGTTTCTTTATCTTTATTTGTTATTGCATGAATTGGTGTTTGTAATTTCAAATAAAGATAGTGGGGTGATCATCACGCATTTGTGGTGGTTGGGAACTGGACGTAGGATTGACTTAATTCGAACCAGTATAAATCTCGTGTTCTTTCTCTTTCCCTATCTCTTTTTTATTGTGGATCATATTAACAATTGCAACTCAATCTGCTCTAATCAAAGGTTAAGAAAAATCCACATCCCCGTTTTTAAAAGAAATTAAAAATCTGGAAATTTATTTAAAAGGGAAAATTTTATTAAAAATCCAATTCACCCCCCCCTCTTGGTTTTTACACTGCCGTCTTTATTTAACAATTGGCCTCAGAGCTGGTTTTTTGAAAATTACTCAAAAACAAGATCCTTATGACAAACAAAAATCAAACTTTTGCTGAAGGTGCATCTATTCATAGACCATCACTCTTTACAGGTGAAAACTATCCTTTTTGGAAAAAGAGGATGGAGATTTTCTTAGGTCTAATGATCAAGGCATTTGGGACGCAATTGTAAATGGTCCATATATTCTTATGACTGTTATTAATGATGCGCAGGTACCCAAAGTGAGAGCAAGTTGGACCAAGGATGAATACAATCAAAATCAGTGTGACATAAGGGCATGCAATATGATAGCATCTGCCTTAATTGTTGATGAGTTTTATAGGTTGTCCGATTGTACTACAGCAAAGGAGATGTGGGACACTTTGGAAGTCACACATGAAGGAACGGAGGATGTCAAGAGATCAAGGAAAAATACCTTGATTCAGGAATACGAGATGTTCCGGATGAGCAAAGGGGAAACCATCTATGACGTTCAAAAGAGATTTACTCACATTGTAAATCACCTCAAGGCGTTAGGTAATAAATTTGACACTAAGGAGTTAAATGTGAAAATTTTAAAATCTTTGGACAGGACATGGCAACCCAAAGTGACGGCCATCACAGAATCGAAGAATCTCACAAGCATGAACATGACAACTCTCTTTGGAAAGCTTAGAGAACACGAAATGGAGCTTGGACGTTTCAAAGGAGAAGAGGAAGACGTCAAGAGGAAAGGTGTTGCTCTTAAAGCCGAATACTACAAGGATGAGAGTAGTGATTCAGATGATGATCTTGAATGCAGTGACATCAGCTTGTTCGTCAAGAAATACAAAAAGTTCATCAAGAACAAAAACAAAGGGAATTTCAAGAAAGGTAAGAAAACTGAAAATTTAAATTCTCTTGATAACTTTATATGCTATGGTTGTGGAAAAGGGGACACTTCAAGTCGGATTGCCCCAACATCAAGAAGGATGAAGAAAAGGTCAAGAAATACAAAAAGCCTTTTGATAAGAAGAAAAAGAAGGCATACATCGCTTGGGAAGATAATGAAGTGAGTTCTTCTAGTGCAAGTGAATCGAAGAAGAAGCAAACATTTGTCTCATGGCGGATGATGATGTCTGAATCCACATGTAGCAAGGTAAGTGATTTTGGTCTTCCGGATAATTATGATGAATTGCTTGAAGAGTTTCTAGATTTATGTGAAAAATCTGAAAAACTTACTTCTTTTCATAATAAATTAAAAAATGACTACAAGAGTCTTGAAAAGAAAATTTCGGATTTGGAAGAAGAGAAAAAGGTTTTAAAAGAGGATTTAGAAAAAGCAAAAATCCCTTGCAAATGCAAAACCAAAATTCCTATTTGTGAAAATTGTAATGTTCTTGCTAACAAGGTTTCTTATCTTGAAACATCTATTTCGAAAATTACAATGGGAAATAATAATCTAAATAATGTTTTGAACGTGCAAAAGGTTTATATGGAAAAGGTGACTTGGTTTCGATTTCGTATATAATCATAAACCTACGAAAACTGTTTTTGTAAAAGGAGAATCATCAAATTCAAGCAAGATTTTCGAAATCCCTAATTCTTTTAATAAACAAAATGATTCTAAAAAGAAGTTTTATAAAAGTGCATATATTCCAAGAAGAACAAATGTTCCTACATGTTTTTATTGTATGCATAAAGGTCATTCTGTAAATAAATGCAATATTAAACGTTTTAGTGTTCCTAATGGGAAATACAAATGGGTTCCCAAAGGAAAAACTGTTTCTAACCCATGAGGACCCTAATAAGTGACTTTAGGGGACCTAAATATTTTTGTTTATGATGCAGGTTGGTCCCAAGTCTAAAAATCATTATGGTACCTTGATAATGGTTGTTCAAGACACATGACTGGTGATAAAAGCAAATTCAAAAGCTTCAAAAAGAAAGAGCAAGGTTTTGTAACCTATGGTGACAATAACAAGGGAAAGATCATTGGTAGTGGAATGATTGGAGAATCTTTGAAGATTCATGATGTTCTTCTTGTTGATGGGTTGAAGCACAATTTGCTAAGCATTAGTCAACTTTGTGATAAAGGTTTAAAGGTAACTTTTGATAGTGATCTTTGCAAAATTCATCACAAGGAATCAAATGAGATCGCCCTCATTGGTAAGAGACATAATAATATTTATTTGATTGACATTGATTATGCATCTACATCTAGTAATTTATCTTGTTTAGTTGCGAAAGAAGAGGATCCATGGTTATGGCATAGAAGAGCTGCTCACATTCATATGCCTCATCTAAGTAAGCTTATATCTAAAGAGTTAGTAATTGGTTAGCCAAAACTGGTTTTTGAAAAGAACAAACTATGTGCAGCTTGTCAAAAAGGGAAGCAAACTAAAAATTATTTTAAATCTAAAAATGTTGTTTCCACTTCAAAACCTTTAGAATTACTGCACATGGATTTATTTGGCCCCTCTAAAACAAAAAGTTTTGGTGGCAATTATTATGCTCTTGTGATTGTTGATGATTACTCTAGATTTACTTGGACTCTCTTTCTTTCATCTAAAAGTGATGCTTTCAAAGAATGTAGAAAATTTGCCAAGGTTATTCAAAATGAAAAGGATTTGAAAATCAAGTTTTTAAGAAGTGATCATGGCGGTGAATTTCAAAATGTTTCTTTTGAAAATTTTTGTGAAGAACAAGGAATTTCTCATAATTTTTCAGAACCAAGAACACCTCAACAAAATGGTGTAAGGAAAAATAGATCTTTGGAAGAACTTGCAAGAACTATGTTGAATGAAAATAATTTACCTAAATATTTTTGGGCTGATGCCGTAAGCACCGCTTGTTATGTTTTAAATAGAGTTTTAATAAGACATATTTTGAAATTAACTTCTTATGAGCTTTTCATAGGAAGAAAACCAAATATTTCTCATTTCAGAATTTTTGGATGCAAATGTTTTGTTTTGAATAATGGAAAAGATAGCCTTGGGAAATTTGATGCTAAATCCGATGAAGCTACATTTTTAGGTTATTCTTTGCATAGTAAAGAATATAGAGTTTTTAATAAAAGAACTTTAAATGTTGAAGAATCTATACATGTTGTCTTTGATGAATATCTAGACCTTGAGGAAACCCCTCTTGAGTAAAAAAGGTTCTTTGTAGATGATGAAGGAGTACATCAAGAAGAAACTCCTTTAGAAGAAGCTGTTAAAGAAATCAAGTTGGATGAGAATCCTTCTCATGATGAAGGTCGACCAAAAGAATGGAGACCACCTAGAAACATGTCTTTGGACAATGTCATTGGAAACATCTCAAAAGGTGTAAGAACAAGGAGGAACATGAATAATTTCTGCATGAATGTTGCTTTTGTTTCACAGATTGAACCAAAGAATGTAGAAGAAGCATTGACGGATGAACATTGGTGTATAGCAATGCAAGAAGATCTAAATCAGTTAGAAAGAAATCAGGTATGGGATTTAATTCCTAAAACTAACAAAATGCAGGTTATAGGCACAAGATGGGTTTTTAGGAATAAGCTTGATGAAGATGGAAATATCACCAAGAACAAAGCAAGGCTGGTTGCAAAAGGATATAGACAAGAAGAAGGCATAGACTATGATGAAACCTATGCTCCAGAGAGCAAGACTTGAAGCTATTCGCTTGTTGCTAGCATATGCCTCCATTATGGGATTCAAATTATTTCAAATGGATGTAAAAAGTGCTTTTCTAAACGGATACATCAAGGAAGAAGTCTATGTAGAACAACCTCCAGGCTTTGAAGATTTCAAATATCCTAATCATGTCTACAAGTTTAAGAAAGCCTTGTATGGACTCAAACAAGCCCCAAGATCTTGGTATGAAAGGTTAAGTAATTTCTTGCTAGAAAATAATTTTAGAAGAGGTAAGGTTGATTCTACTCTTTTTATTAAGAAATCAAAGAAACATATTCTTATTGTTCAAGTTTATGTTGATGATATCATATTTGGATCAACTAATGATGATCTTTGCCAAGAGTTTGCTAGTAATATGCAGGGAGAGTTTGAAATGTCTATGATGGGAGAATTAAATTTCTTTCTTGGTTTGCAAATCAAACAATTGAAGAAAGGCATATTTATATGTCAAACAAAGTATTGCAACGAAATCTTAAAGAAATTTGAGATGGAAAGTTCCAAGGAAGCTGCAACTCCCATAGCTACATCTTGCTATCTAGATCAAGATTTAAGTGGTAAGGCTGTAGATCAAACAAGGTATCGAGGTATGATCGGATCATTACTTTATCTTACTGCTAGTAGACCTAATATTATGCAAAGTGTGTGTGTTTGTGCTAGGTTTCAATCCAACCCTAGAGAGTCACACCTAAAAGCCGTTAAGAGAATCCTTAAGTACCTTAGAGGAACAAAATCCTTTGGTTTATGGTACCCTTCAGGAGCCTCACCTAGTATTATAGGTTTTTCTGACTCAGATTATGGTGGCTGTAGAGTTGATAGGAAGAGTACTAGTGGTACATGTCATCTTTTAGGATGTTCTTTAGTTTCATGGCATTCTAAGAAACAGGCTAGTGTTGCTCTTTCAACCACAGAGGCTGAGTATATAGCAGCAGGGAGTTGTTGTGCTCAAATACTGTGGATGAAGCAACAATTAGAAGATTTTGATATCTTTTTATATCATATCCCTCTTAAGTGTGATAACACTAGTGCCATTAATTTGACTAGGAACCCTATCATGCATTCTAAGACAAAGCATATAGAAATTAGACATCATTTCATTAGAGATCATATAGCTAAAGGTGATTGCATTATAGAATATATAGATACCAAACATCAATTAGCTGATATCTTCACCAAACCTTTGCCTAGAGATAGATTTTATGAGCTTAGAAGAGATCTAGGAATTGTTGATGATAAATCTGTTGATTGGTTGATGTTTATTGTTGTTTTTTATGTTAATTATGTGTTTTACGAAATTTTCCGTACATAATCGATTAGTTTTCGTGGTGTTAATCGATTAAAAGCGCTGCTTTTAGAGATGTTTTACAACATAATCGATTAAGTTCATAACATAATCAATTAAATCGTTGGGAGCAATTTAATCGATTAAGGAATGCACATAATCGATTAAATTTCTGGGTTTTCGCTTTCGGAAAATTTTGAAGGCAAATAATCGACTACGCTCTTCACATAATCGATTAAATGTGACGTTCTGTATTTTTTTGCACACTGTCTTTTTGAACGTTGGGTCCAATTCATGTGGTTTTTGAATTCTAACGGCTATATTCGTTTTCAAACGGCTCTATTTACATTAATTCAATGCTTTATGATCAGATTCCTTGCCTATAAATAGCTAGATTGAGAATTAAAAGTGCTACATTCACTCTCTCTCACTCTTGCTGATTTTCTGCTATTCATTCCTTTTCTGTGCGAATTTCTGGTTCTGTGATTACTTTGTTTCTCTGTTATCTCGTTTGTGCTCTTTTCTTTGTCCATTCTATATACACATGGCTGATTAAAGGAGGAGAAACATGACCTCAAGGAGGAGAGGCAAAGAGCCCATGACATCCCAACAGTAAGAAAGGAGACCACCAACACTTGCTGGATGGATTTCAGATGAGGATATGCAGATTGGTTTTGTGAACAAATGGAAAGACAGGAGGATCCTCACTCCTAAATATCTATCTTGTAATTTTTTCAGAACTCATGGTTTCACTTTTCAGGATTGTTTAGTTGAAAGTGGACTACAAAACTTTGTAGAAATGGAAGGAGCATATTATCCAGACTTAGTCAGAGTGTTCTACATGAATCTGACTTCAAGGATAGCTAGTCCTAGCACCAAGGTGAAGGGAGTTCGGATCCATCTTGATGAAGAGATATGGAACAATGTTGCTGGCTTGTCCACTGATGTATGTCTTTTTACTCTTTATTTTTTTTTATCTAAGAACACTTTCTAAGTCATTTGTTCTATTCTTAAACCATGCATTTTGCACGTTTTTATAAAAATAATGACATAATTTAAGTTTAGTAAATTTATTGCAATTTACATATTTTTAACATCAAAACATACATTCATACATTCATATTGCATATATTTTTTTTTTCCTGGTTGAGATTTTTTTTGTAGGAGAAAAAGAACTTGAAGTTATTTTGAGATGAGCCCAAGGTGCTTCGATGGGGAAAACTTTTTCAATCTTCCAAATTAAATTCCTCGCGGCCCATTTATCATGAGACCAACAGAAGAATTTCCTTTCAAATCCGCAATCAAATTGAAGCATTAAATTTATTCTGAAGGAGCAATTATTTCTATTCTTGGCAAAGGAGCTCCTAATCAGCAAAACCAAATCCTAAGAAGAAATATTTATTCTGAAGGAGCAATTATTTCTATTCTTGGCAGAGGATCTCCTAATCAGTAAAATCAAATCCAGGGAAAAAAATATTTGACTTGAATTGTAATTAATTTTCAGATTCTTACTTGTAATAAGACCTTGGCTAATCTCCTATGAATAGGAGATTTAGATGCAAGGCAAGACTTCACCAGAGCAATAGTCTTTCTTCTTTCTCTCTTTCTTTTTCTCATTATAGTTTTGTTGTTAGTTTGGGGTGAAGTCTGCGAAGTTTTAGGAGCTCTTGCTACAATTTCCTGGTTTTGTTTTCTTTCATATTAATTTATTTAATTTTAGGGTTAAATATGATTTTCGTCCCTATAAAATACATAATATGTTAAAATAGTCCCCGTAAAATTTTTTGGGTTTGTTTGGTATCTATAAAATTTAAACATGTTATTTTAGTCCAATTTTTTAACGGAACGTGACGGAAGTTGACATGGCAAACGGAGTGGTGACGTGTAAGGTATTTATATTGACACGTGGACGCTCCGTAGACTTTAGTTTGACACGTGTCGTTTTTGGGGATAAATTCGTAGGTGAAGGAGTTGCGGCCACCCACGATGATGATTTTGCCGGAGGGAAGAATCTGGTTGGAGGAGTACCACCGACTATTCAAGAGGTTGTGGTTATGGAGTTCCCGCCGACGCAGTGTTGTGTCGAGGCCGGGGGTGAAGGAGCGGAGGGTGGTGTAGCCGCCGTTGAAGCCGCCGATCCGGAGGAGGGTGCCGTCGGGAGTAAGTGGAACCGAAGGAGCACCAGGCGCCGGTGCGAGGGTGAGGGGCGGAGGGTGTTATCGGAGAGGTCGTAGAGGACGGAGTGGGCAGTGTAGTCGAGCTTGAGGGCAAGGTCGCGGGGGTTGAAGCGGCAACGGTGGTGGGAGAGGGAGATGTTGGAGGGGCCGAAGTCGGTGCGGTCGAAGATTACGACCTTATTGTCGAACATGACCTGCATGTGCATGGCGGAGATGCCTATGCTGTGCTGCACCTCCACCCAGTGAATGGTAGGGTAACCAGAAACCCCATATTTACCGCAAATGTTGTTCATCACAATCCACCTATCAAAAGATCCTAATGATAAGAATAAACTTTTTGATCCTAAAATAAAACGAATCATAATGAAAACTAAATCTCATTTAAAGAACGCTAGCAACCGACCTTCGCAATCAAAACCCTTTCTTGAAAGTCATTCCGAGTTGTTCGTACTCCGGGGCAAGCCTTTTACATTGTCCACACCTGACATTGAAAGCACAATTAGATTTCATAATTGACAATTGTTTCTCGCGGGTGGTGATCGGAGCCCTGCCCCACCGCGAGGACGGCGGCGATGGTTTCTTTGGAGGGAGGTGCGGTGAGAGCGTGTGTGTGACTCAGAGCACGTGTACCTGGACAGAGGACACGTGGCACTTCGGGGATAGCACCGCGGCATGACCGCTACGCCATTTGGATGAGGAATGTTACAAAAAAAGGTCAAAGCGTAACTCCGTTAGCCACGTCATCTACCGTTAAAAATTGGACTAAAATAACAGTGTTTCAATTTTATAGATACCAAACAAACCCAAAAAATTTTATAGGGACTATTTTAACATATTATGTATTTTATAGGGACGAAAATCATATTTTACCCTTAATTTTATTATTTCGTATTTTAGTCTTCATTTTATTTAATTCTGATCAATAATTTAAATTTTATACGTTCTACTTTCTCACATTCACATTCACATCCTCACACATATCTATTTATTCTTCAGACTCAAGTAATTTTATTAACATTTTACTTTTAATTTAAATTCAAGTATTTTATAATTCCAAACTACATTTTAAATTCAAGTATTTTACTTATTCATTTTAATAGTTAATTGAATATATTTTTTTATTTAATTGTTAATTATTTATTTATTTTTATTATAATTTGAATTAACATCAATATATGATTCATATTATTGCTCTGTCTTAAAATCTATGATTTAACTGTTAATTGTTTATGTATTTTTATTAGCATAATAATTTCATTCCAATTATTGCTTTGCCTTTAAATTTTTCTTTTATTTTATTTATTTTAATCATAAAAGCATTTATAAACGTTCTCATTATTAAATTCTTAACATCGTAATTTAATTCTACATGCATTAGTTTTTGGTATTTAAATAATTTAATTTTCATATTTGTTTTTAATTTTAGTTTTCATTAATTATTTATTTACAATTATTACTCTGCATTGTTAATTTTATCAATTCGACAAAACCCCCTTTATTATTATTATTATTATTGTTTATTTTAACTTTTCTTTGGAGAACGATGTTTAACAATGGTTACACTCCTACAATTGTGTCCTTGTGAGATTCAACACGGGTTAGCTATATTACATTAGTTAACTTGTTTTCTTTGATCAGAATTTTGTGCGACCAAAAATCTGTTTGTCATCCACCCAAGGCATCAACATTACTTATGGCTTTGAGGATTTCAATAAGCTGGTGGAGTTCCGCAAGTTCTCCAAGGATCCAAATCTACAAGTGGAAAACTTGTACAAAGTTGGTAATGTTAAGTTAAATGAACGCATGTTACATTGTGTCATTGTATGGATTCTTGTTGCTAGAGGCACCAATCATGCCCAACTTACTAAGGAGGACATTCTTTTAATGTATGACTTTCTTAATAATGTTAGTATTGATTGGCCCTCCATTATTTTAGATAATATGTTTAAAGCCACTAGGCTATCATCTTTTGCTTTACCCTATGTTGTGTTTGTTGGACTTGAAGACTTGGTTTCAAGTGGATTTGATGTCTCCAACCACCTTTAATGATGAAGATGTTGGTGCTTGAAGAATGAAGAATTTGTCTTAGGATTAGAGAGTCTTAGGTTGTGTGGTAAGATGCATTTCAATCTATCTTGGTCTTAGTCTTGGAGTTTAAAATGTTTTGAAATGTTTTAAAAAGGTTTTAAAATGATTTCAAAGGTTTAACTGATTTTTAACTGGTTAAAAATCTGATTTCAACTAGTTAATCTGTTCTTCGTTTTTCAAAGCTTTGTATTTGGGAAATTTCAGCTGACTGTTTTCGAAATTTAAACCAGTTAAAATCCTGGTAGGTTTGTTTCAGAATTCCAGCTTTCTGAATAGCTAGTTAAAACGAGATTTCAATCGATCGATTTCCAGTCCTGAAAAGGGTGCTCACCGGAAAATGGGTTTTAATGAAAACAACCGGCTAAAACGTGATTTCAACCGACTATTTCCTCGCAGAATCGCTTTAACAGCTTTCTATATATATCTTGAAACTCAAAGAACTAAGTGAAGAAACATTTTCTAAAGAACCCATTGGGCAAGAACGTTCCTATTACACTCTAAAACATTTTGCTAATCACTCCAAGACGATCAAGATTCAATTGAGTGCGAATCAAATCAAGAAGTGCATGCTCTGCTTTTTCGTTCTGCCGGTGCTCTGCTTTTTCGCTTCGCATTGAAGAACTCCAGTGTTTATTCAATCTTTTTGTGTGTGTTGGTTAGTCGCAGTGTTCGTATCTTAATCGTGGTGATTAAGAGATCTTGTAATAGGGTTTTACAGGTGTTTAGAAGTCTTGTAGGGTTCAAGACTTGGTGCAGCTTTCTGGTTTCGGTTTTGCATGTAGTGTTCATGTAAAAACTGGTTTTTAGTGAATTGATTGAATTTGTTTGTTTAGGAAACCGGATGTAGCCTTTGTTGAAAGGTGAACCAAGATAAATCTGCTGTGTTGTTCTTCTTCCCTTTAACTCTTTCCATTCGGTAATTGAAGTTTGAATTGAAATTGAATTTGGTATATGATCAATTGATTAAGAGCATTTCAAGAACCTATAAAAACTGGTTTAAATCTTCAATTCGAATCTGGTTTTTCATAATCGGGCATTGGGTTTCGAAAATCTTTGAAAGTTTAATTCACCCCCCCTCTTAAACTCAGCCATTTATTCCAACAATTGGTATCAAGAGCTGGTTCTTGAAAAATATTCAAGTTTTCTGAAAAATTTCAAACATGGTCAAGGAAAATTGCCTTTGCGTAGGGTGCTTCTATAAACAGAGCCACCTATGTTTTCTCGGGGTAAACTATCCATTTTGGAAAGTGAGAATGAAGATTTTCATTGAATCAATTGATATAGGGATTTGGAATGCTATAGTCAATGGACCGTATATCCCTAAAGAAGAGAAACCATGGGAAAGTTTAAATGTCGATGAACAAAAGAAAGTGCAATATGATTGTAAAGCAAAGAACATCATTACATCCGCACTTAATCTTGATGAATTCTTTCGTGTTTCACAGATGTTCCAATGCTAAAGAGATGTGGGAAGTGTTGGAGGTTACTCATGAAGGAACAACTGATGTTAAAAGAGCTAGAAAGCATACTTTAATCCAAGAATATGAGATGTTCGTAATGCTTCCTGGAGAAACTGCTTCAGATGTGCAAAAGAGGTTTACACACATTATAAACCATCCGATCGGCCTTGGAAAAGTGTTTGAGAAAGAGGAGCCGAACATCAAAGTGCTGAAATGTTTGGATCGAAGTTGGCAACCCAAAGTTACAGCAATTTCTGAATCCAAGGACTTGTCAACAATGAGTGTTGCTGCACTTTTTGGAAAGCTAAGGGAACATGAGCTTGAGTTGAATAGACTTGCCGAACAAGAAGACAATGACAAGAAAAAGAAAGTGGCTTGCCTTGAAGACTTTGGTTCACAAAGAGGAGAATAGTGAGGATGAAGGACATGGAGGAAGTGATGCAGAAAATCTGAACCTCTTAGTTAGAAAGTTCAACAAGTTCTTGAAATACAAGAACAAAGACTACAAGAACAAGAGGTATAATAAAAATCTGATTTAGCTTCTTCTAACTTTACTTGTTTTGGTTGTGGAAAACAGTGGACATATTAAGGCCGAATGTCCATACTCACAAAACAAAGAGAGAAATGGAGAAAAGAAGCATGAAAGATCATTCAAAACCAAGAAGGCTTACATAGCATGGGATGAGAATGATATCTCCTCTAGTGATTCTTCAAGTGATGATGAAAGAGCCAATCTTTGTCTTATGGCTAATTGTGATACAGCAAGTAGTGTAAGTTCCTCCACTACTCAAAATGGTCTTCCTTATGATCACCGCTGCAAAATTTTCTCGGAATTGCATGAAGAGGCTAATAAGGTTGCTTGTTCAAACAATAGACTTAAAGGTATGAACAATTGGCTAGAGAACAAGGTGAAAGAGCTAGAGAAAGAGCTGGAAAATTCTAAAACTGATTTTGAAAATCTGGAAATGATTTACAAGGTTTCAAGTTGCAATGATGAACATGCTGGAAAAATCTGCACAAACCGCGTAACTTTAGAAAATCAAATTGAGTATTTGAACAAATCTCTAGCTAAATTCACCATGGGAAGAGCCAACTTGGATACACTTTTAGAATTTAAAAATTGTGTAACGAATAAAGTCGGACTTGGATTTAAAAATGGTTTTCAAAAGAAACAAAAGGCTTATAGAAATTTCTTTTCACATAGAAAACCATCCAAAGACTTCATCCATTACTTGCTTCTATTGTATGAACAAGGGACATACTTCAAAATCATGCAAAATCAGAAAATTTGGTGTTCCTAGTGGTCAATTTATTTGGAAGCCAAAATGTGGTAGAAAGGTTATTAACTTTGTTGGACCCAAATTGATGTGGGTACCAAATTCTCTCCATTGATTGTGTTTTGCGTGTGTTCTTGAAGGCCAAGGAATCATTGTGGTATCTAGACAGCTGGTCGTTCAAGGCACATGTGTGGTGACAAAAGGAAGTTTGTCAAACTCACCTTGAAAAATGGAGGTTTTGTCACATATGGAGATAATAATAAAGGGAAAATCCTTGGAAGTGGTGATGTTGGTAACATTTCTTCAATCCTCATTGAAAACGTGTTATATGTTGAAGGTTTGAAGCATAATCTTCTTAGTATTAGCCAGCTACGTGATAAAGGTTTTAGAATCACTTTTGAATCAAATCATTGCAAGATCTTTGAGAAAAATTCGATAAAATCTGCATGTTAGGCAAGAGAATTGAAAACATTTATATGCTTGATCTTGATCATATGTGTGCAACTAATTTTACATGTCTCATGTCTAAGGAAGATAGTTCATGGCTTTGGCATAGGAGAGCTGCACATATTAACATGAACCATTTGGAAAAACTGTTTTCAAAAGAACTTGTTTTAGGGTTACCTAAACTGAAATTTGAGAAAGATAAAATCGTCATGCATGCCAAAAGGGTAAACAAACCAAAGTTTCTTTTAATCTGAAAAATTATGTGTCAACAAAAAACCTTTGGAACTCGCTGCATTTGGATTTGTTTGGTCCATCTAGAACAATGAGTATTGGTGGAAACTATTATGCTTTGGTTATTGTTGATGACTATTCTAGGTTTACTTGGACTTTGTTTTTGAAAAATAAAAGTGATGCATTTCATGCTTTTAAGAAACTTGCCAAGGTTTTACAAAATGAAAACAGTTGCAGAATAAGTACTCTTAGAAGTGATCATGGAGGGGAATTTGAAAATGAAAAGTTCAATCATTTTTGTGAAAAATATGGGATTAAGCATAACTTTTCAGCACCTAGGACTCCTCAACAAAATGGTGTTGTTGAGAGGAAAAATAGATCACTTGAGGAACTAGCTAGAACAATGCTTAATGAATCAAACATCCCTAAATATTTTTGGGCGGATGCAGTAAATACTGCATGTTACATAATAAATAGGGTTTTGATAAGACCTATTTTGAAGAAAACCCCTTATGAATTGTACAAAGGAGAAAACCCAACATAGCACATCTTAGAGTGTTTGGTCGCAAGTGTTTTGTTTTAAATAATGGCAAAGAAAAACTTGACAAATTTGATGCTAAAGCTGATGATGCATTGTTTTTAGGCTATTCTTTACATAGCAAAGCATATAGGATCTTCAACAAGAGATTAGCTATCATTGAGGAATCAATACATGTTGTTTTTTATGAGACTAATATGCAAAATGAAGGTGCAGTGAGTGGTGCAGGTGCAGGTGAAGAGAACTTAATTGAAGGTGTATCAACTGGACATGTAGAAACCGAAAAAGCCGCTGCAGGTGGTATTTTAACCGGTGAAAATCGAAAGAACTCGATCGAAATCCTAGCACCGTAATTAAATTCTGCAGAAAATGATCTACCTAAAGAATGGAGGGTGCCTCGTAATCTGTCCATTGGAAATGTGATAGGAGATGTTCAAAGAGGTGTTTCTACAAGAAGGTCTATGCATGATACATGTTTAACTGCTGCATTTGTTTCCCAAGTTGAACCTAAATGTGTTGATGATGCTTTATTGGATGAAAACTGGATTTTGGCAATGCAAGATGAACTGAACCAATTTAAAAGGAATGAGGTTTGGGAACTAGTCCCTTGCACACCTAACATGAATATAATTGGCACAAAGTGGGTGTTTAAAAATAAAATGAATGATCAAGGAGTAATAACTAGAAACAAGGCTAGGCTTGTAGCTAAAGGGTATAACCAAGAGGAAGGAATAGATTATGAGGAAACTGTTGGACTTGAAGACTTGGTTTCAAGTGGATTTGATGTCTCCAACCACCTTTAATGATGAAGATGTTGGTGCTTGAAGAATGAAGATTTTGTCTTAGGATTAGAGAGTCTTAGGTTGTGTGGTAAGATGCATTTCAATCTATCTTGGTCTTAGTCTTGGAGTTTAAAATGTTTTGAAATGTTTTAAAAAGGTTTTAAAATGATTTCAAAGGTTTAACTGATTTTTAACTGGTTAAAAATCTGATTTCAACTAGTTAAACTGTTCTTCGTTTTTCAAAGCTTTGTATTTGGGAAATTTCAGCTGATCGTTGAAATTTAAACCAGCTTAAAATCCTGGTAGCTTTGTTCGAGAATTCCGGCTTTCGGAATAGCTAGTTAAAACGAGATTTCAATCGATCGATTTCCAGCTCCGAAAAAGGGTGCTCACTGGAAAATGGGTTTTAATGAAAACAACCGGCTAAAACGCGATTTCAACCGACTATTTCCTGCGAATCAGTTTTAACAGCTTTTCTATATATATCTTGAAACTCAAAGAACTAAGTGACGAAACATTTTCTAAAGAACCCATTGGGCAAGAACGTTCCTATTACACTCTAAAACATTTTGCTAATCACTCCAAGACGATCAAGATTCAATTGAGTGCGAATCAAATCAAGAAGTGCATGCTCTGCTTTTCGTTCTTGCCGATGCTCTGCTTTTCGCTTTCGCATTGAAGAACTCCAGTGTTTATTCAATCTTTTTGCATGTGTTGGTTAGTCTACGTGTTCGTATCTTAATCGTGGTGATTAAGAGATCTTGTAATAGGGTTTTACAGGTGTTTAGAAGTCTTGTAGGGTTCAAGACTTGGTGCAGCTTTCTGGTTTCGGTTTTGCATGTAGTGTTCATGTAAAAACTGGTTTTTAGTGAATTGATTGAATTTGTTTGTTTAGGAAACTGGATGTAGCCTTTGTTGAAAGGTGAACCAGTATAAATCTGCTGTGTTGTTCTTCTTCCCTTTAACTCTTTCCATTGGGTAATTGAAGTTTGAATTGAAATTGAATTTGGTATATGATCAATTGATTAAGAGCATTTCAAGAACCTATAAAAACTGGTTTAAATCTTCAATTTGAATCTGGTTTTTCATAATTGGGCATTGGGTTTCGAAAATCTTTGAAAGTTTAATTCACCCCCCCTCTTAAACTCAGCCATTTATTCCAACAGAAACATATGCTCCTGTTCCTAGGTTAGAAGCTGTTAGGTTATTACTTGCTTTCTCATGCATGATTGGATTCAAACTGCATCAAATGGATGTGAAAAGTGCATTTTTGAATGGATATATAAATGAAGAAATCTATGTTTCACAACCATCTGGATTTGTTGATCACAAATTGCCTAACCATGTATATAAGCTCAAAAAGGCTCTTTATGGACTCAAGCAAGCTCCAAGACAATGGTATGAAAGGTTAAGTAACTTTCTTATCTCTCAAAACTTTGAAAGGGGGCAAGTTGATAAAACTTTGTTCATTAGAAAGTCTGTGGACAACATTATACTGGTGCAGGTTTATGTGGATGATATAATCTTTGGATCCACTAATGAGAAGCTTTGTGAAGAAGTTGTTGCAGCTATGCAGGGGGAGTTTGAAATGTCAATGATGGGTGATCTAAACTTCTTCTTAGGCTTACAAGTCAAGCAATTAGATCATGGAACATTCCTCAATCGATCAAAATATTGCAAAGAGTCAAGTTAAAGAAATATGAGATGGACAACTGCAAAGAATCAAGCACACCCATGGCTACCAGAGACTATCTTGATGCGGATGAAAGTGGTAAACCTTTTGATTCCACTAAGTATAGAGGTTTGATAGGTTCACTTTTATATCTAACTGCTAGTAGGCCAGATATAATGTTTAGTGTATGCATGTGTGCTAGGTTTCAATCTAATCCCAAAGAATCACATTTAGCAATTGCCAAAAGAATTTTGAAATATCTAAAAGGAACTGTTAATGTTGGTTTGTGGTATCCTAAAGGTGCTTCTTTTAATCTAGTGGGCTATTCGGATGCAGACTTTGCTGGATGTAAACTTGATAGAAAAAGCACAAGTGGAACTTGTCATCTACTAGGAAGTAGTCTAGTATCATGGCATAGCAAAAAGCAAGCTAGTGTGGCTTTGTCTCATCGTCGAGCCGAGTATGTTGCAGCTGGGAGCCGTTGTGCTCAAACTCTTTGGTTAAAACAGCAGCCTTTTGAATATGGTTTGAAACTAGATCACATTCCTATTAGGTGTGACAATACAAGTGCTATCAACTTAACAAAAAAATCCTATTTTGCACTCTAGAACGAAACATATAGAAATAAGGCACCATTTCATTAGGGATCATGTTCAAAAAGGTGATTGCATAATTGAATTTGTTGGTTCTAATAACCAACTTGCTGATATATTTACCAAACCACTCCCAAAAGATAGGTTTTTCCAATTAAGAAATGAGTTGGGTGTCCTTGATGTTTCAAATGTGATGTAATTCCTGTATATGATTCATTTCTACTGTTAATCATGCTGTGTTTGTGTGTTTGAATGCTTAATTCTGCATAATTTTTGATTGATTACAGTTAGATTTGCATATTGTATGTTATAAGTGAAATCTGCAATGTTATTCAGGATTTTAGTTAGTTGTTTCGAGTTTTTAATCGATTGTTTCGCATAATTTGGGGTCGCAGTGGATGTGCAAGTAATATCCGTCTCTGCTTTTAGTCCGTTAATCTGTCGATTCGGTCGCTTAAAATCATTTATCCGCATTAAATCGATGATCGGGATTTCTGCTTTAATCACTGTTTTTCATAAATCAATCGACCGAAATTGCCTCGTCACCATGCAAAGTTTAAAATTTGAGCGAATTTATCGTTAAACTGCATTGATTCACATTTAATTGGTGCATTTAAGTTGATTAATTGAGAATTGTGCATTTAAACATGATAGATAAAGCTGATTCAAAGAATCTTGACTGCTATTTTGTCTTGTAGTGCCTTTGCTTTACTTTTTAGCTAGTTTCTCTCTCCAGATACGTGTTGCATTCAACCAACTGAATTCTTTGGTCAATACTGTGCCTTTTGCATATCTCTTGTTGGACTTGAAGACTTGGTTTCAAGTGGATTTGATGTCTCCAACCACCTTTAATGATGAAGATGTTGGTGCTTGAAGAATGAAGATTTTGTCTTAGGATTAGAGAGTCTTAGGTTGTGTGGTAAGATGCATTTCAATCTATCTTGATCTTAGTCTTGGAGTTTAAAATGTTTTGAAATGTTTTAAAAAGGTTTTAAAATGATTTCAAAGGTTTAACTGTTTTTTAACTGGTTAAAAATCTGATTTCAACTAGTTAAACTGTTCTTCATTTTCAAAGCTTTGTATTTTGAAAATTTCAGCTGATCATGTTGAAATTTAAACCAGCTTAAAATCCTGGTAGCTTTGTTTCGGAAATTCAGTTTTCTGAATAGCTAGTTAAAACGAGATTTCAACTCGATCGTTTTCAAGTTTCAGTAAAACAGTGCTCACTGGAAAATTGGTTTTTAATGAAAACAACCGACTAAAACGCTGTTTTAACCGACTATTTCCTGCGAATCAGCTTTAACAGCTTTCTATATATATCTTGAAACTTAAAGAACTAAGTGACGAAACCTTTTCTAAAAGACCCATTGAGCAAGAACGTTCCTAATACACTCTAAAACATTTTGCGAATCACTCCAAGACGATCAAGATTCATTTGAGTGCGAATCAAATCAAGAATTGCATGCTCTGCTTTTCTGTTCTTCGCTGGTGCTCGCTTTTCGCTTCGCATTGAATTTCCAGGTGAATTCAATCCAATTCTTTGTGTGTTGGCTAGTCTGCGTGTTTGTATCTTAATCGGGGTGATTAAGAGATCTTGTAATAGGGTTTTACAGGTGTTTAGAAGTCTTGTAGGGTTCAAGACTTGGTGCAGCTTTCAGTTTCGGTTTTGCATGTAGTGTTCATGTAAAAACTGGTTTTTAGTGAATTGATTGAATTTGTTTGATTAGGAAACTGGATGTAGCCTTTGTTGAAAGGTGAACCAGTATAAATCTCCTGTGTTGTTCTTCTCTCCCTTGAACTCTTTACTTTCGGTAATTGAAGTTTAAATTGAAATTGAATTGGATATATGATCAATTGATAAAGAGCATTTCAAGAACCTATAAAACCGATTTAAATCTTCAATCCGAATCTGGTTTTTCATAATTGGGCATTGGGTTTCGAAAATCTTTGAAAGTTTAATTCACCCCCTCTTAAACTCGACCATTTATTCCAACAATTGGTATCAAGAGCTGGTTCTTGAAAAATATTCAAGTTTTCCGAAAAATTTCAAACATGGTCGAAGGAAAATTGCCTTTTGCGGAGGGTGCTTCTATAAACAGAGCCACCTATGTTTTCTCGGGGTAAACTATCCATTTTGGAAAGTGAGAATGAAGATTTTCATTGAATCAATTGATATAGGGATTTGGAATGCTATAGTCAATGGACCGTATATCCCTAAAGAAGAAAAACCATGGGAAAGTTTAAATGCTCGATGAACAAAAGAAAGTGCAATATGATTGTAAAGCAAAGAACATCATTACATCTCGCACTTAATCTTGATGAATTCTTTCGTGTTTCACAAGTGTTCCAATGCTAAAGAGATGTGGGAAGTGTCGGAGGTTACTCATGAAGGAACAAATGATGTTAAGAGAGCAAGAAAGCATACTTTAATCCAAGAGTATGAGATGTTCAGAATGCTTCCTGGAGAAACTGTTTCAGATGTGCAAAAGAGGTTTACACACATTATAAACCATCTGATCGGTCTTGGAAAAGTCTTTGAGAAAGAGGAGCTGAACATCAAAGTGCTGAAATGTTTGGATCGAAGTTGGCAACCCAAAGTTACAGCAATTTCTGAATCCAAGGACTTGTCAACAATGAGTGTTGCTGCACTTTTTGGAAAGCTAAGGGAACATGAGCTAGAGTTGAATAGACTTGCTGAACAAGAAGACAATGACAAGAAAAAGAAAGGGCTTGCCTTGAAGACTTTGGTTCACAAAGAGGAGAATAGTGAGGATGAAGGACATGGAGGAAGTGATGCAGAAAATCTGAACCTCTTAGTTAGAAAGTTCGACAAGTTCTTGAAATACAAGAACAAAGATTACAAGAACAAGAGGTATAATAAAAAATCTGATTTAGCTTCTTCTAACTTTACCTGTTTTGGTTGTGGAAAACAGGGACATATAAAGGCTGAATGTCCAAACTCACAAAACAAAGAGAGAAATGGAGAAAAGAAGCATGAAAGATCATTCAAAACCAAGAAGGCTTATATAGCATGGGATGAGAATGATATCTCCTCTAGTGACTCTTCAAGTGATGATGAAAGAGCCAATCTTTGTCTTATGGCTAATGGTGATATAGCAAGTAGTGTAAGTTCCTCCACTACTCAAAATGGTCTTCCTTATGATCAGCTGCTGCAAAATTTTCTGGAATTGCATGAAGAGGCTAATAAAGTTGCTTGTTCTAACAATAGGCTTAAAGGTATGAACAATTGGCTAGAGAACAAGGTGAAAGAGCTAGAGAAAGAGCTGGAAAATTCAAAAACTGATTTTGAAAATCTGGAAATGATTTACAAGGTTTCTAGTTGCAATGATGAACATGTTGGAAAAATCTGCACAAACCGCAGAACTTTAGAAAATCAAATTGAGTATTTGAACAAATCTTTAGCTAAATTCACCATGGGAAGAGCCAACTTGGATACACTTTTAGAATTTAAAAATTGTGTAACGAATAAAGTCTGGACTTGGATTTAAAAATGGTTTTCAAAAGAAACAAAAGGCTTATAGAAATTTCTTTTCACATAGAAAACCGTCCAAGCACATCATCCATTACTTGCTTCTATTGTATGAACAAGGGACATACTTCAAAATCATGCAAAATCAGAAAATTTGGTGTTCCTAGTGGTCAATTTATTTGGAAGCCAAAATGTGGTAGAAAGGTTATTAACTTTGTTGGACCCAAATTGATGTGGGTACCAAATTCTCTCCATTGATTGTGTTTTGCAGGTGTTCTTGAAGGCCAAGGAATCATTGTGGTATCTAGACAAGTGGTCGTTCAAGGCACATGTGTGGTGACAAAAGAAGTTTGTCAAACTCACCTTGAAAAATGGAGGTTTTGTCACCTATGGAGATAATAATAAAGGGAAAATCCTTGGAAGTGGTGATGTTGGTAACATTTCTTCAATCCTCATTGAAAACGTGTTATATGTTGAAGGTTTGAAGCATAATCTTCTTAGTATTAGCCAGCTATGTGATAAAGGTTTTAGAATCACTTTTGAATCAAATCATTGCAAGATCTTTGAGAAAAATTCGATAAAATCTGCATGTTAGGCAAGAGAATTGAAAACATTTATATGCTTGATCTTGATCATATGTGTGCAACTAATTTTACATGTCTCATGTCTAAGGAAGATAGTTCATGGCTTTGGCATAGGAGAGCTGCACATATTAATATGAACCATTTGGAAAAACTGTTTTCAAAAGAACTTGTTTTAGGGTTACCTAAACTGAAATTTGAGAAAGATAAAATGTGTCATGCATGCCAAAAGGGTAAACAAACCAAAGTTTCTTTTAATCTGAAAAATTATGTGTCAACAACAAAACCTTTGGAACTGCTGCATATGGATTTGTTTGGTCCATCTAGAACAATGAGTATTGGTGGAAACTATTATGCTTTGGTTATTGTTGATGACTATTCTAGGTTTACTTGGACTTTGTTTTTGAAAAATAAAAGTGATGCATTTCATGCTTTTAAGAAACTTGCCAAGGTTTTACAAAATGAAAACAGCTGCAGCATAAGTGCTCTTAGAAGTGATCATGGAGGGGAATTTGAAAATGAAAAGTTCAATCATTTTTGTGAAAAATATGGGATTAAGCATAATTTTTCAGCACCTAGGACTCCTCAACAAAATGGTGTTGTTGAGAGGAAAAATAGATCACTTGAGGAACTAGCTAGGACAATGCTTAATGAATCAAACATCCCTAAATATTTTTGGGCGGATGCAGTAAATACTGCATGTTACATAATAAATAGGGTTTTGATAAGACCTATTTTGAAGAAAACCCCTTATGAATTATACGAAGGGAGAAAACCCAACATAGCACATCTTAGAGTGTTTGGCTGCAAGTGTTTTGTTTTAAATAATGGCAAAGAAAAACTTGGCAAATTTGATGCTAAAGCTGATGATGCATTGTTTTTAGGCTATTCTTTACATAGCAAAGCATATAGGATCTTCAACAAGAGATTAGCTATCATTGAGGAATCAATACATGTTGTTTTTGATGAGTCTAATGTGCAAAATGAAGGTGCAATGAGTGGTGCAGGTGCAGGTGAAGAGAACTTAATTGAAGGTGTATCAACTCGACATGTAGAAACCGAAAAGCTGCTGCAGTGGAATTTCAACTGGTGAAAATCGAAAGAACTCGATCGAAATCCCGGCACCGTAATTAAATTCTGCAGAAAATGATCTACCTAAAGAATGGAGGGTGCCTCGCAATCTGGTCCATTGGAAATGTGATAGGAGATGTTCAAAGAGGTGTTTCTACAAGAAGGTCTATGCATGATACATGTTTAATCGCTGCATTTGTTTCCCAAGTTGAACCTAAATGTGTTGATGATGCTTTATTGGATGAAAACTGGATTTTGGCAATGCAAGATGAACCGAACCAATTTAAAAGGAATGAGGTTTGGGAACTAGTCCCTTGCACACCTAACATGAATATAATTGGCACAAAGTGGGTGTTTAAAAATAAATTGAATGATCAAGGAGTAATAACTAGAAACAAAGCTAGGCTTGTAGCTAAAGGGTATAACCAAGAGGAAGGAATAGATTATGAGGAAACATATGCTCCTGTTGCTAGGTTAGAAGTCGTTAGGTTATTACTTGCTTTCTCATGCATGATTGGATTCAAACTGCATCAAATGGATGTGAAAAGTGCATTTTTGAATGGATATATAAATGAAGAAATCTATGTTTCACAACCATCTGGATTTGTTGATCACAAATTGCCTAACCATGTATATAAGCTCAAAAAGGCTCTTTATGGACTCAAGCAAGCTCCAAGACAATGGTATGAAAGGTTAACTTCCTTATCTCTCAAAACTATGAAAGGGGCCAAGTTGATAAAACTTTGTTCATTAGAAAGTCTTTGGACAAAGCATTATACTCGGTGCAGTGTTTATGTGGATGATATTATCTTTGGATCCACTAATGAGAAGCTTTGTGAAGAATTTGTTGCAACTATGTAGGGGAGTTTGAAATGTCAATGATGGGTGATCTAAACTTCTTCTTAGGCTTACAAGTCAAGCAATTAGATCATGGAACATTCCTCAATCAGTCAAAATATTGCAAAGAGTCAGTTAAAGAAATATGAAATGGACAACTGCAAAGAATCAAGCACACCCATGGCTACCAGCGAGCTATCTTGATGCGGATGAAAGTGGTAAACCTTTTGATTCCACTAAGTATAGAGGTTTGATTGGTTCACTATTATATCTAACTGCTAGTAGGCCTGATATAATGTTTAGTGTATGCATGTGTGCTAGGTTTCAATCTAATCCCAAAGAATCACATTTTGCAATTGCTAAAAGAATTTTGAAATATCTAAAAGGAACTATTAATGTTGGTTTGTGGTATCCTAAAGGTGCTTCTTTTAATCTAGTGGGCTATTCGGATGCAGACTTTGCTGGATGTAAGCTTGATAGAAAAAGCACTAGTGGAACTTGTCATCTACTAGGAAGTAGTCTAGTATCATGGCATAGCAAAAGCAAGCTAGTGTGGCTTTGTCTCACTCGAAGCCGAGTATGTTGCAGCTGGAGTCGTTGTGCTCAAACTCTTTGGTTAAAACAAGCAGCTTTTTGATTATGGTTTGAAACTAGATCACATTCCTATTAGGTGTGACAATACAAGTGCTATCAACTTAACAAAAAATCCTATTTTGCACTCTAGAACGAAACATATAGAAATAAGGCACCATTTCATTAGGGATCATGTTCAAAAAGGTGATTGCATAATTGAATTTGTTGACTCTAATAACCAACTTGCTGATATATTTACCAAACCACTCCCAAAAGATAGGTTTTTCCAATTAAGAAATGAGTTGGGTGTCCTTGATGTTTCAAATGTGATGTAATTCCTGTATATGATTCATTTCTGCTGTTAATCATGCTGTATTTGTGTGTTTGAATGCTTAAATCTGCATAATTCTTGATTAATTACAATTAGATTTGCATATTGTATGTTATAAGTGAAATCTGCAATGTTATTCAGGATTTTAGCTAGTTGTTTCGGGCTTTTAATAAGTTGTTTTGCCTAATTTGGGGCTGCAGTGGATGTGCAGTAATATCTCGCTTCTATTTTAGCCTGCTGATCTCGTCGATTTAGTCGGCTAAAATCGCTTATCCGCATTAAACCAAGATCGGATTTTTATTTTAATCACCTGTTTTTCATAAATCAACCGACCGAAATTGCCTCGTCATCATGTAAAGTTTAAAATTTGTGCGAATTTGCAGTTATACTGCATTGATTCACATTCAATTGATGCATTTAAGTTGATTAAATGAGAATTGAGCATTTAAACATGATAGATAAAGTCGATTCAAAGAATCTTGACTCGCTGTTTTGTCTTGTAGTGCATTTGCTTTACTTTTTAGCTGGTTTCTCTCTCCAAATACGTGTTGCATTGAACTAACTGATTTCTCTGGTCAAAACCGTGCCTGCTGCATATCTCTGTCCAATATATTCCAATTGAATGCAATTGATTCCTTCTTTGACTGAACAAAGCACTAATTTCTTAATAAATTGAAAATCTAAAATGTTAAATACATGTGGGTAGCATTGTTACTTTAGCATTCACTTTACTCGTGCAAAAACTCTGCATAATACATTGCCTATACGCTGTTTCTCTACAATCTCTCTTTTCTGCAATGGCCTCCTC
Organism: Lablab purpureus; assembly: GCA_030347555.1. Classification (NCBI taxonomy): domain Eukaryota; kingdom Viridiplantae; phylum Streptophyta; class Magnoliopsida; order Fabales; family Fabaceae; genus Lablab; species Lablab purpureus. The sequence continues at coordinate 8,550,202 of CM059261.1, read as the reverse complement.
AAGCAATCCAAGGAAGAAATCCAAAACTGCTGGGTCATCTAAACACAAAGAACCTGAAATTCCAGCACCTCCTTCTTATAGACATTGTTCTATTGAAGCTTGGTTTGATGATGATGATGGAGAGGATGATGATGATGATGGAGAGGATGATGATTAAACTGGTTCTGCAACTAATAGAGAGATGTTGTTGCTGTTAAATCCTGTTGCTGATGCTGTTTACTGGTGCTGTTACTGTTTTTTTTTGTAAAGCTGCTGCTGTGTTTGCTGGATTTTTGGAATGTTGTTGCTGTTGCTGTTGCTGGTGCACTTGCTGTTATTGAAAATGCTGTTAATATTGCTGCTGTATTTGCTGGTGTTTTGGAAGAAAAGCTGTATTTGCTGTTTTTTTTTTTAGTAAAACTATTGTTGTTGCTGCATAATTGATGTGTTTGCTGTTGCTGCATAATTGAAGTACAGCTGCTGGTGCATTAATTCTGTTGCTGCTGCTGCATTACTGCTGGTGCATCTGCTATAACTGAAGTGCTGTTGCTGTGTGCTGTTATTTTTGTAATGCTGGTTTTTGCTGTTGTTGCTGCTGGTGTGTTTGCTGTTGCTGGTGCATTAATTCAACTGCTGCTGCTGTTGCTGTTTGCATTCATGTTTTTGCATTTCGTTGCTGTTTGGTTGTGTGCTGTATGTGCTGTATGTGCTGTATGTGCTTATTTGTTGCTGTTTTTTTTTAATTGGGTTAAATTCCCATGTATCTTGAACAATTTAAAATTTGCTGCATATGCTATGTTATTTCTTTTCTCGTGTGCTATTTGATGATTACAAAGGGGGAGAAATTGTTGAATGCATTTGAAGGCACATGAAGCACAAGTACAAGAGAAAGGGGAGAATCGAATCTAGTGAAAGGGGAGAATCTGAATCTGCTGTCGTCGCTATTTTTTTCTCTCGCTGATGTTGTCGTTCTCGCTGTATTTATCGTATATGTATTTCTGCTGCTGTATTTTTTGAATTTTTTGTTTTGTGCAGGACTCCTACATTCTTCAAAGACAATGAATGCATCAAGTGGTTGTCATCATCAAATAGGGGGAGTTTGTTGGACTTGAAGACTTGGTTTCAAGTGGATTTGATGTCTCCAACCACCTTTAATGATGAAGATGTTGGTGCTTGAAGAATGAAGATTTTGTCTTAGGATTAGAGAGTCTTAGGTTGTGTGGTATGATGCATTTCAATCTATCTTGATCTTAGTCTTGAGTTTAAAATGTTTTGAAATGTTTTAAAAAGGTTTTAAAATGATTTCAAAGGTTTAACTGCTTTTTAACCGGTTAAAAATCTGATTTCAACTAGTTAAACTGTTCTTCATTTTCAAAGCTTTGTATTTTGAAAATTTCAACTGATCTGTTGAAATTTAAACCAGCTTAAAATCCTGGTAGCTTTGTTTCAGGAAATTCAGTTTTCTGAATAGCTAGTTAAAACGAGATTTCAACTGATTGTTTTCAAGTTTCAGTAAAATAGGTGCTCACTGGAAAATTGGTTTTTAATGAAAACAACCGACTAAAACGCTGCTTTTAACCGACTATTTCCTCGCAGAATCGCTTTTAACAGCTTTTCTATATATATCTTGAAACTTAAAGAACTAAGTGACGAAACCTTTTCTAAAAGACCCATTGAGCAAGAACGTTCCTAATACACTCTAAAACATTTTGCGAATCACTCCAAGACGATCAAGATTCATTTGAGTGCGAATCAAATCAAGAATTGCATGCTCTGCTTTTCTCGTTTCGCCGGTGCTCTGCTTTGCTTTCGCATTGAATTTCCAGGTGAATTCAATCCAATTCTTTGTGTGTTGGCTAGTCTGCGTGTTTGTATCTTAATCGTGGTGATTAAGAGATCTTGTAATAGGGTTTTACAGGTGTTTAGAAGTCTTGTAGGGTTCAAGACTTGGTGCAGCTTTCTGGTTTCGGTTTTGCATGTAGTGTTCATGTAAAAACTGGTTTTTAGTGAATTGATTGAATTTGTTTGATTAGGAAACTGGATGTAGCCTTTGTTGAAAGGTGAACCAGTATAAATCTCCTGTGTTGTTCTTCTTCCCTTGAACTCTTTACTTTCGGTAATTGAAGTTTAAATTGAAATTGAATTGGATATATGATCAATTGATAAAGAGCATTTCAAGAACCTATAAAAACTGATTTAAATCTTCAATCCGAATCTGGTTTTTCATAATTGGGCATTGGGTTTCGAAAATCTTTGAAAGTTTAATTCACCCCCCCTCTTAAACTCAGCCATTTATTCCAACATCTCTGTCCCATATATTCCAACTGAATGCAATTGATTCCCTCTTTGACTGAATAAAACATTAATTTGTTAAAAATGTGAAAATCTGAAATGTTAAATACATGTGTTGTGCATTGCTTCATTGTTATTCACCTTGGCCGTGTAAAATCTGCATAATCTATTCTTTATACTCTATTTCTCTGCACTTTATATTTTCTGAAATGGCATCTTCAAGCAACCCAAGGAAGAGATAAAAAAAGGCTGGGTCATCCAAAAATTAGGAACCAGAAATTCCAGCAACTCATACTTATAGACATGGGTCTATAGAAGCTTGGTTTGAAGGTGATGAAGAGAGGATTGAGAAGTTTCAATCCCATATCGAGAGGGAAGGTCTGTAAACTCACCCAAAGTGCTCGGCTTCAGTGGTCGGAAGATGAAGGATCGACCGACATTATAGCCATGATTCAACATCAGGATCTGCAGAAATTTCTGGAATTAAATGGGTTCATATACCCAGATTTGGTGAAAGTATTTTACACAAATCTCAAACATGATGGATCTGTTTTAACTTCCAAAGTGAAAGGAACAGAAATGATCATAAACAATTCGTTTGGAAAAGAGTAGGGGTTTCAAAACCGACGGCATTGTGGTTAGCAGGGGTTTGTGTGGTTCCTTGGAAGACTTTAACAAGGTGCAGACGTACAAAGAGTGTTTGAGGAATCCTCAAGGATCCGTTCGTGGATTTCAGGTTGGTGGCCTTTACTTTACAGCAAGGGTGCTTACATTTATCATCACATGGATAATCACTCCAAGGGGAAGCAATCATGCTACATTGAATGAAGGTGATCTTCTTCTAATTTTTTGTTTGATGAAATCTGTGAGAATTAACTCGGATTCATATTATCAAAGATCACATGATGAAGTCCAAAAGGTCGCTCGATTATCGTCTTCCATATGTCGTGATAATTTCCAAATTCCTTGAGTATTTTGGTGTGGACATTAGAGGTGAACGTAAAATCAGCATAGAGGCGAACCCATCACCTGGACAATGGCTTTCTCTTTAAGTTTGGCTTTACCAAAAGCAATGGAGCTTGGTCTCGCACGTGCAGAAGTCGTCAATGCAGGGCCAAATGCTCGCTGGAACTTCTGCTGGTGCTGGAGCTGCAACTGATGAAACTGGAAATTCTGAACCTGGTGCAGACGGATACTCCATGATGGGAGACATTGTACCTTATGTTCCTCCAGCTGACTGTGGTCCTCCACTTTCATTGTTTGAACAAACAGTGTTACAAAGATTTGATTCGACCCAATCTCATCAACAATATCATCACAACTACTGCATAAATAAGTTTGGGCGCATTGATCAAAGCATTGAAGATTTACATGCCCAACTAGCACAAATAAATATGGGTTCTTATGCTACTCCTGGTGATGATAGTGGAGAAGATAATGACTGATCTCTGCTGCTGAAGTTTCTGCTATGCGGTCATTGCTGCTGCTGTTGGAGCTCAAGCTGCTGCTGCTTGCCTTTTTCTTTTAAATTTTGTTTTGTTCATGTGCTGTTTGTTAGTTGTTGCTGCTGTTACTAATTGGGTTATAATGCCCATGTATGTTGGACAATCTTATTCGCTGCATATGCTATGTTATTTCTCTTGTTGCTATTTGATGATTCCAAAGGGGGAGAAATTGTTGAATGCATTTGAAGGCACATGAAGAGCAAGTGCAAGTGAAAGGGGGAGAATTTGAATCTACTGCTGCGAATCTGAAGAAAAATACTCGCTGCTGCTATTTTCTCGCTGCACCGTTGTCTGCTTCGCTGTATATTGTCGCTGTATTTATCGTATATGTATTTCTCGTCTGTATGTTGTATTTCTACTGCTGTATTTTTCGAATTTTTGTTTTGTGCAGGACTCTTACATTCTTCAAAGACAATGAATGCATCAAGTGGTTGTCATCATCAAATAGGGGGAGTTTGTTGGACTTGAAGACTTGGTTTCAAGTGGATTTGATGTCTCCAACCACCTTTAATGATGAAGATGTTGGTGCTTGAAGAATGAAGATTTTGTCTTAGGATTAGAGAGTCTTAGGTTGTGTGGTAAGATGCATTTCAATCTATCTTGGTCTTAGTCTTGGAGTTTAAAATGTTTTGAAATGTTTTAAAAGGTTTTAAAATGATTTCAAAGGTTTAACTGATTTTTAACCGGTTAAAAATCTGATTTCAACTAGTTAAACTGTTCTTCGCTTTTCAAAGCTTTGTATTTGGGAAATTTCAGCTGATCGTTTTGAAATTTAAACCAGCTTAAAATCCTCGGTAGCTTTGTTCGAGAATTCCAGTTTTCGGAATAGCTAGTTAAAACGAGATTTCAACTGACTGATTTCCAGTTCCAGAAAAAGGGTGCTCACTGGAAAATGGGTTTTAATGAAAACAACCGGCTAAAACGTGATTTCAACCGACTATTTCCTGCAGAATCAGTTTTAATAGTTTTCTATATATATCTTGAAACTCAAAGAACTAAGTGACGAAACATTTTCTAAAGAACCCATTGGGCAAGAACGTTCCTATTACACTCTAAAACATTTTGCTAATCACTCCAAGACGATCAAGATTCAATTGAGTGCGAATCAAATCAAGAAGTGCATGCTCTGTTTTTCGTTCTTGCTCGGTGCTCTGCTTTTCGCTTTCGCATTGAAGAACTCCGGGTTTATTCAATCTTTTTGTGTGTGTTGGTCGGTTGCGTGTTCAGTATCTTAATCGGGGTGATTAAGAGATCTTGTAATAGGGTTTTACAGGTGTTTAGAAGTCTTGTAGGGTTCAAGACTTGGTGCAGCTTTCTGGTTTCGGTTTTGCATGTAGTGTTCATGTAAAAACTGTTTTTTAGTGAATTGATTGAATTTGTTTGTTTAGGAAACTGGATGTAGCCTTTGTTGAAAGGTGAACCAGTATAAATCTGCTGTGTTGTTCTTCTTCCCTTTAACTCTTTCCATTCGGTAATTGAAGTTTGAATTGAAATTGAATTTGGTATATGATCAATTGATTAAGAGCATTTCAAGAACCTATAAAAACTGGTTTAAATCTTCAATTTGAATCTGGTTTTTCATAATTGGGCATTGGGTTTCGAAAATCTTTGAAAGTTTAATTCACCCCCCCTCTTAAAACTCAGCCATTTATTCCAACAGTGTTCATTTCAAAGATATTAGAATATAAAGGTGTAGATCTTGAAGGAGAAAAGAAGCAAATCTGCTTAGCAACAACAAGATAGGAAAAAATGTTCTAAGGCACATGGGCCTTATAGAACAAGGAAATAGGTTCAGGCAAAGAGATGAGAAAGTTTCTGCAATGGATGAAGATGATGAAGAACCACCACCTCAACCTCAACCTAGATCAATGGAGGCACACATTCTCTCAAGGATGGACACCATGATGAGTCTCCAAACAACTCATTATGATGACCTTTGCCATAGGCTCTCAAGGCTCAATAGGAGAGTTCATAGAGTGGAAAGGAAACTGGAGATTGAAGATGTCTCTCCAAAAGAAGATTATGCTAGATCTTCAAGAGGCAAACAGCCAGCAGTGGATGATGATGAAGATGATGAAGATGAAGAAGATGCAGGGGATAGTGAAGAAACTGAATAGGCTACAAGTTCACTAAATCCCTTAGCTAAATTTTTTTTTCCAGCTGCTGTATTTTATTTTTCCCTCTATATTCTCTGTGTATTTAATTGCTTCTGCTGTATTAATCTCTGAATATGTAATCTTTTTGAAAATGATAAAAATAAAGGGGGAGAAAAATATTTGTTTTGATTGATAATATGTCCAGTTTTTCTAGCATTTAAGAAAATTAATTTCAGGGGGAGCATTAGGAAATATTTCAAATAATTACCTTATATATCTTAAACATTTAAGAGCAAAGTTTAAGGGGGAGTTTTTAGAAATAATTTTCAGTCATTAATTTCCTTGAAATTTGTTTTTCAAAATTCAAATTGAAATTTAAATGCTATATGACTGCCTACTTTATTTCCTTTGTGGACTAATTTTTTATGATGGAGATATCCATACATTATTTTCAAGATTTTCAGGATATCAATCACAAGTCTCTATGTTTCTTTTTATCATCATCAAAGAGGGGGAGATTGTTAGCATATTTCAAGACCAAGTGTTTATGAAGTCTTCCAGTTTTTAATGAAGTCTTAAAGTTTTGATGATGAAGATTTAGAGTGATCCAATCAACATTAAAGACTTGTGCCATCTCACAAAGGAAGGTTCCTTGGTAGAAAAAGGAAAGGAATAAAGAGTGTTTAAAGCTTTCAAGAGAGAAGATTGATGAAAATTTTCTCAAGAGCTGAAAGATCAAGAGTAGAAGGTTCTGTTTTGGGTGTTGGATAAAAAGAGTAAGTCATAAATCCCATTCAAGACCTTCCCAAACAAGAGAGCAAGGTGTTTTCTCCCAAAAACGTTTTTCTACACTTTTAATCGATTATAATACGTAGATAATCGATTATTTAACTTAAAATTTGAATTAAAAATGTTTAACGAACTAAATAATCGACTAAGTGTTTTTGATAATCGATTATATTGATTCTGGGTTAATATAATCGATTATGGCCTTAATCTAATCGATTATATCAGATGAAATTAGTTTTCCAGTTTTTAAACATGATATAATCGATTAAGCTTTTTATATAATCGATTAAATGAGTCATTTTTGCGAAATCAATACCAAATCAACCTAAGAATGGAAACTTTGGAGCATTTTCGAATTATAAAATGAAAGAGAATGTCTTAGGTTCAACACATCTGATTAAGCACAAACATTCAAAGTGTTTTTGCACCTTAGCTTTTCAAAACCGCTTTCCTGCTCTCTCAAGTTTGATCAAGTCTTTGGAAGTGGTGATCTCTGTGCTTAAGCTTTCTATTCAGCACTATTATCAGGTGTACTCTTTTACTGTTTTTATAAACGGGAAAATTCATCCCTTGGATCTATTCTAAGGGAGGTGTGTTCATCTCTTGTGTGTCAAGAGAGGTGGGTTTCATCCTCAGTGTGTCTGGGAAGGTGTTTCATCCTTAGTGTGTCTAAGGAGGTGTTTCTTTATCTTTATTTGTTATTGCATGAATTGGTGTTTGTAATTTCAATTAAAGATAGTGGGGTGATCATCACGGATTTGTGGTGGTTGGGAACTGGACGTAGGATTTGCTTAATTCGAACCAGTATAAATCTCTGTGTTCTTTCTCTTTCCCTATCTCTTTTTATTGTGGATCTTATTAACAATTGCAAACTCAATCTGCTCTAATCAAAGGTTAAGAAAAATCCACATCCCAGTTTTTAAAAGAAATTAAAAATCTGGAAATTTATTTAAAAGGGAAAAGTTTATTAAAAATCCAATTCACCCCCCTCTCTTGGTTTTTACACTGCCGTCTTTATTTAACAATCTCTCCCTTTTTGATGACGATAAAAAGAAACATAGAGACTTGTGATTGATATCCTGAAAAGCTTAGAAAATAATGTATGGATATCTCCATCATAAAAATTAGTCCACAAAGGAAATAATATAGGCAGTCTCATATCATTTAATTTTCAATTTGAATTTTGAAAAAGAAATTTCAGGAAATTAATGGATGGAAATTATTTCTAAAAACTCCCCCTTAAACTTTGCTCTCTTAAATGTTTAAGATATACTAGGTAATAATTTGAAATAATTCCTAATACTCCCCCTGAACTTTAATTTTCTTAAAAACTTTTAGATATGGACATATTATCAATCAAAACAAATATTTTTCTCCCCCTTTATTTTTATCATTTTCAAAAAGATACATATTCAGAGATTAATACAGCAGAAGCAAGTAATTACGCAGAAAATATGGAGAGAAAAAAATAAATACAGCAGCTGAAAAAAAAATTAAGCTAAGGGAATTAGTGAACTTGTAGCCTATTCTGTTTCTTCACTATCCCCTACGTCTTCTTCATCTTCCTCAGCATCTTGTGCTGGCTGTTTGCCTCTTGAAGACCCTGTATTGTCTTCTTCTGGAGAGACATCTTCAATCTCCAGTTTTCTTTCTACTCTATAAACTCTCCTGTTCAGCCTTGAGAGCTTGGCACATATGTCTTCATAACGAGTCAATTGAAGACTCATCATGTTATCCATCTTGGAGACTATATTTTCTTCCATTGATCCAGGTTGAGGTTGAGGTGGTGGTTCTTCATCTTCATCCATTGCAGCTTCCTCATCTCTTTGCCTAAACTTGTTCCCTTGTTCAATAAGGCCCATGTGCCTTAGAACATTTTTCCCAATTTTGCTGTTGCTTAGCAAAATCTGCTTGTTTTCTCCTTCAAGATCTACACCTTTATATTCTAAAATCTTGGGTATAAACACAGCATAGGGTAAAACAAAGAATAATAGCCTAGTGGCTTTAAACATATTATCTAAAATTATTGCAGGCCAATCAACACTAACATTATTAAAGAAACTTTACATCAAAAGAATGTCTTCCTTAGTAAGTTGAGCATGATTAATTCCTCTTGCAACAATTATCCAGACAATAATATAATGTAACATACGCTCATTTAATTTCACATTACCGAATTTATACAAGTTCTCCACTTGTAAGTTGGGGTCTTTGCAAAATTTGCGGAACTCCACCAGCTTGTTAAAATCTTCAAAGCCATATGTGATGTTTATTCCTCCTTATGTGGATAGGCCAGCAACATTATGCCACACATCTTCATCAAGGTGAATTCGAACTCCCTTCACCTTGGTACTGGGATTTGCTATTCTTGATGTTAGATTCATGTAGAAAACTCTAACTAAATCTGGATAATAAGCTCCTTCCATCTCTACAAAAGTTTGCAAGCCACTTGCAACTAACAAATCCTGAAAAGTAAAGCCATGAGTTCTGAAAAATTGACAAGATAAATATTTTGGAGTAAGAATCTTCCTTTCTTTCTAGTGATTCACATAGGCAATTTGCAGATCTTCATCAGAAATCCACCCAGCAAGAGTTGGTGGTCTTTCTTCTTGCTGTTGGGATGTCATGGGTGCTTTGCCTCTCCTCCTTGAGGGAATCTTTCTTCTTCTTTGATCAGCCATGTGGATAGATAATGGACAAAAGAAGAACAAGCACGAAATCTAATATAGAAACAACACTAACAATTCACACAACAATGAATGTATCAGCAGAAAATCAGCAAGAGTGAGAAAGAGTGAAAGTGGCACTTTAATTCTCAATTTAGGTATTTATAGACAAAGATTTTGATCACAATTCATTGATTTAATGCGAAAAGAGTCGTTAGGATACGAATATAGCCGTTTGTACTGAAAACCACGTGAATTGAAAGCTCAAAGTTCAAAAACCAGTGTGCAGAAAAACGTAGAACGTTGCATTTAATCGATTATGTGAAGAACGTAATCGATTATTTGCGTGCAAAATTTTGCAGAAAACGAAAACCCAGAAATTTAATCGATTATGTGCATTCCTTAATCGATTAAATTGCTCCCCAACGATTTAATCGATTATGTTATGAACTTAATCAATTATGCTTTAAAACATCTTTAAAAACAGCACTTTTAATCGATTACCACACGAAAACTAATCGATTATATACGGAATTTTTCGTAAAACACATAATTATCAACAAAACTCATCAATAAACATCAATCAATCAACAGATTTATCATTAACAATACCTGGAACCTTTGTAAGCTCATAAAATCTTACTCGGGATAAGAGTTTGGTAAAAATGCTAACTTGTTGATGTTTTTGCCTCCCTTCATAAGCTTGATCACTTGCTATCTCAACACCAAAGAGGTTTTTTGAGAGAGGAACCAGCCTACAACACAAACAAGAAAAATCCTAGTCCCCTAAAATTACTTATTAGAGTCCTCATGGGTTAGAAACAATTTTTCCTTTGGGAACCCATTTGTATTTCCCATTTGGAACACTAAAACGTTTAATATTGCACTTATTAACCGAATGACCTTTATGCATACAATAAAAACATGTAGGAACATTTGTTCTTGTTGAGAAATATGCATTTTTAAAAACTTTCTTTATAGGAACATTTGGTTTATTAAAGAAATTTGTATTTTCAAAAATCTTACTTGAATTAGATGATTTTCCTTTCACAAAAACAGTTTTGGTAGGTTTATGATTGTATCTGAAATTATAGCCAAGTCCTGCTTTTCATATAAACCTTTTTGCACTTTTAAAACATTATTTAAATTTTTATTACCCATTGTAATATTTGAAAGAGATGTTTCAAGATAAGATACTTTGTTAGCAAGAACACTACAATTTTCGCAAACAGGAATTTTTGTTTTGCATTTACAAGGAATTCTTGCTTTTTCCAAATCTTCTTTCAAAACCTTTTTCTCTTCTTCCAAATCAATAATTTTCTTTCCAAGACTCTTATAATCATTTTTTAATTTATTATGAACCGAAGTAAACTTTTCATATTTTTCACAAAGACTAAGAAATTCTTCAAGCAATTCATCATAATTATTAGGAAGATCAGAATCACTTACCTCACTACACGTGGATTCAGCATCATCCGCTATGAGACAAATATTAGCTTCCTCTTCTGAGTCACTTGAACTTTGAGAGGAACTTACTTCATTGTCGTCCCAAGAAATATATGCTTTCTTCTTCTTTTTGAAGAATTTCTTGCCTTTCTTTTCCTTTTCTTCAGATTTCTTGGAATTTGGACAATCTGCTCTCATGTGTCCCTTTTTGCCACAACCATAACATTTATAATTTTCGTTAGAACTTGAATTTTAAAATTTCTTACCTTTCTTATGGTTGTTTTTCTTCTTGATGAACTTCTTGTATTTCTTTACAAATTTATTGAGATCATCGTCTTCTGAATCATCAGTATCACTACTCTCTTCTTTAATGGATTGATTCTTTAATGCAATACCTTTCCTTTGAACGTCATCTTCTTCTCCTTCGAAATGTCCAAGCTCAATTTCGTGTTCTCTAAGCTTTCCAAAGAGAGTTGTCATGTTCATGCTTGTGAGATTCTTTAATTCCTTGATAGTCGTCACTTTGGGTTGCCATGTCCTATCCAAAGATTTTAAAATTTTCACATTTAACTCCTCAGTGTCAAATTTCTTACCTAACGCCTTGAGGTGATTTACAATGTGAGTAAATCTTTTCTGAACGTCATAGATGGTTTCCCCTTTGCTCATCCGGAACATCTCATATTCTTGGATTAAGGTATTCTTCCTTGATCTCTTTACATCCTTCGTTCCTTCATGTGTGACTTCTAAAGTATCCCACATCTCCTTTGTTGTAGTGCAATAAGACAACCTGTAAAACTCATCAACAGTTAAGGTAGATCATATCTGTTGGAATAAATGGCTGAGTTTAAGAGGGGGGGTGAATTAAACTTTCAAAGATTTTCGAAACCCAATGCCCAATTATGAAAAACCAGATTCGAATTGAAGATTTAAACCAGTTTTATAAGTTCTTGAAATGCTCTTAATCAATTGATCATATACCAAATTCAATTTCAATTCAAACTTCAATTACCGAATGGAAAGAGTTAAAGGAAAGAAGAACAACACAGCAGATTTATACTGGTTCACCTTTCAACAAAGGCTACATCCAGTTTCCTAAACAAACAAATTCAATCAATTTACTAAAAACCAGTTTTTACATGAACACTACATGCAAAACCGAAACCAGAAAGCTGCACCAAGTCTTGAACCCTACAAGACTTCTAAACACCTGTAAAACCCTATTACAAGATCTCTTAATCACCCCGATTAAGATACGAACATGCAGCCTAACCAACACACACAAAAAGATTGAATAAACCTCGGAGTTCTTCAATGCGTAAACGAAAAACAGAGCATCAAGCAAGAACGAAAAACAGAGCATGCACTTCTTGATTTTATTCGCACTCAATTGAATCTTGATCGTCTTGGAGTGATTAGCAAAATGTTTTAGAGTGTAATAGGAACGTTCTTGCCCAATGGGTTCTTTAGAAAATGTTTCGTCACTTAGTTCTTTGAGTTTCGGGATATATATAGAAAACTGTTAAAACCGAGTCCGCAGGAAATAGCTCGGTTGAAATCGCGTTTTAGCCTAGGTTGTTTTCATTAAAACCCATTTTCCAAGTGAGCACCCTTTTTCTGGAACTGGAAATCGACCGCTTGAAATCTCGTTTTAACTAGCTATTCCGTAAAACTGGAATTCTCGAACAAAGCTACCAGGATTTTAACCGGTTTAAATTTCGAAAACAATACCTGAAATTTCCCAAATACAAAGCTTTGAAAAACGAAGAACAGTTTAACTAGTTGAAATCAGATTTTTAACCAGCTTAAAAATCGCTTAAACCTTTGAAATCATTTTAAAACCTTTTTAAAACATTTCAAAACATTTTAAACTCCAAGACTAAGACCAAGATAGATTGAAATGCATCTTACCACACAACCTAAGACTCTCTAATTCTAAGACAAAATCTTCATTCTTCAAGCACCAACATCTTCATCATTAAAGGTGGTTGGAGACATCAAATCCACTTGAAACCAAGTCTTCAAGTCCAACAAACCCCCCTATTTGATGATGACAACCACTTGATGCATTCATTGTCTTTGAAGAATGTAAGAGTCCCGCACAAAACAAAATACAGCAGAGAAATAGCGTAACAAAGGTGGTAAAAACTATATATCGGAAAAATAGCAAGCAGAAATGCAATGAAGCAGCAGCAGCAGATTCGATTCTCCCCTTTCACTTGCACTTGCTCTTCATGTGCCTTCAAATGCATTCATCAATTTCTCCCCCTTTGGAATCATCAAATAGCACAAGAGAAATAACATAGCATATGCAGCGAATAAGATTGTCCAACATACATGGGCATTATAACCCAATTAGAAACAACAGAGAACAACTAACTAACAAAGACATGAACAAAACAAAATTTAAAAGAAAAGGCAATCAGCAGCAGACTTGAGCTCCAACAAGCAAGCAACAAGACGCATAATATGCAAGTACAAGACCATATGACCAACAACAAGAATGACCGCATAGCGTAAACTTCAGCAGCAGAGATCGGTCATTATCTTCTCCACTATCATCACCAGGAGTAGCATAAGAACCCATATTTATTTGTGCAAGTTGGGCATGTAAATCTTCAATGCTTTGATCAATGCGCCCAAACCTATTCATGCAGTAGTTGTGATGATATTGTTGATGAGATTGGATCGAATCAAATCTTTGTAACACTGTTTGTTCAAACAATGAAAGTGGAGGACCACGGTCAACTGGAGGAACATAAGGTACAATGTCTCCTATCATGGAGTATCCGTCTGCACCAGGTTCGAATTTCCAGCTTCATCGGCTGCGGCTCCAAAGACCAGCAGAAGTTCCAAGCAAGCATTTGGCCCCGCATTGACAGCTTCTCGTGCAGCGGACCAAGCTCCATTGCTTTTGGTAAAGCCAAACTTAAAGAGAAAGCCATTGTCCAGCCTGATGGGTTCGCCTCTATGCTGATTTTCTCGTTCACCTCTAATGTCCACACCAAAATACTCAAGGAATTTGGAAATTATCACAGAGATATGGAAGACGATAATCAGCAGACCTTTTGGACTTCATCATGTGATCTTTGATAATATGAATCCGAGTTAATTCTCACGGATTTCATCAAACAAAAAATTAGAAGAAGATCACCTTCATTCAATGTAGCATGATTGCTTCCCCTTGGAGTGATTATCCATGTGATGATAAATGTAAGCACCCTTGCTGTCAAGGTAAGTCCACCAACCTGAAATCCACAAACAGATCCTTGAGGATTCCTCAAACACTCTTTGTACGTCTGCACCTTGTTAAAGTCTTCCAAGGAACCACACAAACCCTTTCACCAAATCTGGGTATATGAACCCATTTAATTCCAGAAATTTCTGCAGATCCTGATGTTGAATCATGGCTATAATGTCAGTCAGTCCTTCATCTTCCAACCACTCGAAACCGAGCACTTTGGGTGAGTTTACAGCCTTCCTATCGATATGGGATTGAAACTTCTCAATCCTCTCTTCATCACCTTCGAACCAAGCTTCTATAGACCCATGTCTATAAGTATGAGTTGCTGGAATTTCTGGTTCCTTATTTTTGGATGACCCAGCCTTTTTGATCTCTTCCTTGGGTTGCTTGAAGATGCCATTTCGTAAAAGATAAAGTGCAGAGAAGTAGAGTATAGAGAATGGATTATGCAGATTTTACACTGGCAAGGTGAATAACAATGAAGCAATGCACAAGACATGTATTTAACATTTCGATTTTCAATTTTTAACAAATTAATGTTTTATTCGATCAAAGAGGGAATCAATTGCATTCGGTTGGAATATATGGGACAGAGATATGCAGCGAGCACGCTTTTGACCAAAGAATTCGAGTTGGTTGAATGAAATTCGTATTTGGAGAGAGAAACCAGCTAAAAAGTAAAGCAAATGCACTACAAGACAAAACAGCAGTCAAGATTCTTTGAACCAGCTTTATCTATCATGTTTAAATGAAAAATTCTCAATTAATCAACTTAAATGCACCAATTGAATGTGAATCAATGCAGTTTAACAGTAAATTCGTTCAAATTTTAAGCTTTGCATGGTGACAGACAATTTCAGTCAGTTGATTTGTGAGAAACAGCTGACTAAAACAGAAATCCTGATACTGATTTAATGCAGATAAATGATTTTAACTGACTAAATCGACAGATTAACTTGCTAAAACAGAGACAAAAATTACTACACATCTACTGCAGCCCCAAATTAGGCAAAACAACTGATTAAAAGCCCGAAACAACTAACTAAAATCCTGAATAGCATTGCAGATTACACTTATAACATCCAATATGCAAATTTAACTACAATCAATCAAGAATTATGCAGATTTAAGCATTCAAACACATAAACACAGCATGATTAACAGTAGAAATGAATCATATACAGGAATTACATCACATTTGAAACATCAAGGACACCCAACTCATTTCTTAATTGGAAAAACCTATCTTTTGGGAGTGGTTTGGTAAATATATCAGCAAGTTGGTTATTAGAGTCAACAAATTCAATTATGCAATCACCTTTTTGAACATGATCCCTAACGAAATGGTGCCTTATTTCTATATGTTTCGTTCTAGAGTGCAAAATAGGATTTTTTGTTAAGTTTATAGCACTTGTATTGTCACACCTAATAGGAATGTGATCTAGTTTCAAACCATAATCAAAAAGCTGTTGTTTTAACCAAAGGCTTTGAGCACAACAGCTCCCAACTGCAACATACTCGACTTCAGCAAGAGACAAAGCCACACTAGCTTGCTTTTTGCTATGCCATGATACTAGACTACTTCCTAGTAGATGACAAGTTCCACTAGTGCTTTTTCTATCAAGTTTACATCCAAGCAAAGTCTCGCATCCGAATAGCCCACTAGATTAAAAGAAGCACCTTTAGGATACCACAAACCAACATTAATAGTTCCTTTTGGATATTTCAAAATTCTTTTGGCAATTGCGAAATGTGATTCTTTGGGATTAGATTGAAACCTAGCACACATGCATACACTAAACATTATATCTGGCCTACTAGCAATTAGATATAAAAGTGAACCTATCAAACCTCTATACTTAGTGGAATCAAAAGGTTTACCACTTTCATCCGCATCAAGATAGCTGCCGGTAGCCATGGGTGTGCTTGATTCTTTGCAACTGTCCATCTCATATTTCTTTAATGACTCTTTGCAATATTTTGACTGATTGAGGAATGTTCCATGATCTAATTGCTTGACTTGTAAGCCTAAGAAGAAGTTTAGATCACCCATCATTGACATTTCAAACTCCCCCGCATAGCCGCAACAAATTCTTCACAAAGCTTCTCATTAGTGGATCCAAAGATTATATCATCCACATAAACCTCGCACCAAGATAATGCTGTCCAAAGACTTTCTAATGAACAAAGTTTTATCAACTTGGCCCCTTTCAAAGTTTTGAGAGATAAGAAAGTTACTTAACCTTTCATACCATTGTCTTGGAGCTTGCTTGAGTCCATAAAGAGCCTTTTTGAGCTTATATACATGGTTAGGCAATTTGTGATCAACAAATCCGGATGGTTGTGAAACATAGATTTCTTCATTTATATATCCATTCAAAATGCACTTTTCACATCCATTTGATGCAGTTTGAATCCAATCATGCATGAGAAAGCAAGTAATAACCTAACAGCCTTCTAACCTAGCAACAGTGAGCATATGTTTCCTCATAATCTATTCCTTCCTCTTGGTTATACCCTTTAGCTACAAGCCTAGCCTTGTTTCTAGTTATTACTCCTTGATCATTCATTTTATTTTTAAACACCCACTTTGTGCCAATTATATTCATGTTAGGTGTGCAAGGGACTAGTTCCCAAACCTCATTCCTTTTAAATTGGTTCAGCTCATCTTGCATTGCCAAAATCCAGTTTTCATCCAATAAAGCATCATCAACACATTTAGGCTCAACTTGGGAAACAAATGCAGCAGCTTAAACATGTATCATGCATAGACCTTCTTGTAGAAACACCTCTTTGAACATCTCCTATCACATTTCCAATGGACAGATTGCGAGGCACCCTCCATTCTTTAGGTAGATCATTTTCTCGTAATTTAATTCTGGTGCCAGGATTTCGCCAGCTTCTTTCGATTTTCACCAGCTAAAATACCACCTGCAGCAGCTTTTTCAGCTTCTACATGTCCAGCTTGATACACCTTCAATTAAGTTCTCTTCACCTGCACCTGCACCACTCATCGCACCTTCATTTTGCACATTAGTCTCATAAAAACAACATGTATTGATTCCTCAATGATAGCTAATCTCTTGTTGAAGATCCTATATGCTTTGCTATGTAAAGAATAGCCTAAAAACAATGCATCATCGCCTTTAGCATCAAATTTGCCAAGTTTTTCTTTGCCATTATTTAAAACAAAACACTTGCAGCCAAACACTCTAAGATGTGCTATGTTGGGTTTTCTCCCTTTGTACAATTCATAAGGGGTTTTCTTCAAAATAGGTCTTATCAAAACCCTATTTATTATGTAACATGCAGTATTTACTGCATCCGCCCAAAAATATTTAGGGATGTTTGATTCATTAAGCATTGTCCTAGCTAGTTCCTCAAGTGATCTATTTTTCCTCCTCAACAACACCATTTTGTCGAGGAGTCCTAGGTGCTGAAAAGTTATGCTTAATCCCATATTTTTCACAAAAATGATTGAACTTTTCATTTTCAAATTCCTCCATGATCACTTCTAAGAGCACTTATGTCGCAACTGTTTTCATTTTGTAAAACCTTGGCAAGTTTCTTAAAAGCATGAAATGCATCACTTTTATTTTTCAAAAACAAAGTCCAAGTAAACCTAGAATAGTCATCAACAATAACCAAAGCATAATAGTTTCCACCAATACTCATTGTTCTAGATGGACCAAACAAATCCATATGCAAGCAGTTCCAAAGGTTTTGTTGTTGACACATAATTTTTCAGATTAAAAGAAACTTTGGTTTGTTTACCCTTTTGGCATGCATGACAAATTTTATCTTTCTCAAATTCAGTTTAGGTAACCCTAAAACAAGTTCTTTTGAAAACAGTTTTTCCAAATGGTTCATGTTAATATGTGCAGATCTCCTATGCCAAAGCCATGAACTATCTTCCTTAGACATGAGACATGTAAAATTAGTTTCACACATATGATCAAGATCAAGCATATAAATGTTTTCAATTCTCTTGCCTAACATGCAGATTTTATCGAATTTTTCTCAAAGATCTTGCAATGATTTGATTCAAAAGTGATTCTAAAACCTTTATCACATAGCTGGCTAATACTAAGAAGATTATGCTTCAAACCTTCAACATATAACACGCTTTCAATGAGGATTGAAGAAATGTTACCAACATCACCACTTCCAAGGATTTTTCCTTTATTATTATCTCCATATGTGACAAAACCTCCATTTTTCAAGGTGAGTTTGACAAACTTCCTTTGTCACCACACATGTGCCTTGAATAGCCACTGTCTAGATACCACAATGATTCCTTGGCCTTCAAGAACACCTGCAAAACACAATCAATGGAGAGAATTTGGTACCCACATCAATTTGGGTCCAACAAAGTTAATAACCTTTCTACCACATTTTGGCTTCCAAATAAATTGACCACTAGGAACACCAAATTTTCTCGATTTTGCATGATTTTGAAGTATGTCCCTTGTTCATACAATAGAAGCAAGTAATGGATGAAGTGTCTGGACGGTTTTCTATGTGAAAAGAAATTTCTATAAGCCTTTTGTTTCTTTTGAAAACCATTTTTAAATCCAAGTCCAGCTTTTATTCGCTACACAATTTTTAAATTCTAAAAGTGTATCCAAGTTGGCTCTTCCCATGGTGAATTTAGCTAGAGATTTGTTCAAATACTCAATTTGATTTTCTAAAGTTCTCGCAGCTTGTGCAGATTTTTCCAAGCATGTTCATCATTGCAACTTGAAACCTTGTAAATCATTTCCGCATTTTCAAAATCAGCTTTTGAATTTTCCAGCTCTTTCTCTAGCTCTTTCACCTTGTTCTCTAGCCAATTGTTCATACCTTTAAGCCTATTGTTAGAACAAGCAACCTTATTAGCCTCTTCATGCAATTCTAGAAAATTTTGCAGCAAATGATCATAAGGAAGACCATTTTGAGTAGTGGAGGAACTTACACTACTTGTCTGTATCACAATTAGCCATAAGACAAAGATTGGCTCTTTCATCATCACTTGAAGAATCACTAGAGGAGATATCATTCTCATCCCATGCTATGTAAGCCTTCTTGGTTTTGAATGATCTTTCATGCTTCTTTTCTCCATTTCTCTCTTTGTTTTGTGAGTATGGACATTCAACTCTTAATATGTCCCTCGTTTTCCACAACCAAAACAAGTAAAGTTAGAAGAAGCTAAATCAGATTTTTTATTATACCTCTTGTTCTTGTAGTCTTTGTTCTTGTATTTCAAGAACTTGTTGAACTTTCTAACTAAGAGGTTCAGATTTTCTGCATCACTTCCTCCATGTCCTTCATCCTCACTATTCTCCTCTTTGTGAACCAAAGTCTTCAAGGCAAGCCCTTTCTTTTTCTTGTCATTGTCTTCTTGTTCAACAAGTCTATTCAACTCAAGCTCATGTTCCCTTAGCTTTCCAAAAAGTGCAAGCAACACTCATTGTTGACAAGTCCTTGATTCGTAAATTGCTATAACTTTGGGTTGCCAACTTCGATCCAAACATTTCACGCACTTTGATGTTCAGCTCCTCTTTCTCAAACACTTTTCCAAGGCCGATCGATGGTTTATAATGTGTAAACCTCTTTTGCACATCTCGAAACAGCTTCTCCAGAAGCATTCCGAACATCTCATACTCTTGGATTAAAGTATGCTTTCTTGCTCTCTTAACATCAGCTGTTCCTTCATGAGTAACCTCCAACACTTCCCACATCTCTTTAGCATTGGAACACTGTGAAACACGAAAGAATTCATCAAGATTAAGTGCAGATGTAATGATGTTCTTTGCTTTACAATCATATTGCACTTTCTTTTGTTCATCAAGCATTTAAACTTTCCCATGGTTTCTCATCTTTAGTGGATATACTGATCCATTGACTATAGCATTCCAAATCCCTATATCAATTGATTCAATGAAAATCTTCATTCTCACTTTCCAAAATGGATAGTTTACCCCGTAAAACATAGGTGGCCTGTTTATAGAAGCACCCTCCGCAAAAGGCAATTTTCCTTCAACCATGTTTGAAATTTTTCAAAAACTTGAATATTTTTCAAGAACCAACTCTTGATACCAATTGTTGGAATAAATGGCTGAGTTTAAGAGGGGGGGTGAATTAAACTTTCAAAGATTTTCGAAACCCAATGCCCAATTATGAAAACCAGATTCGAATTGAAGATTTAAACCAGCTTTTATAAGTTCTTGAAATGCTCTTAATCAATTGATCATATACCAAATTCAATTTCAATTCAAACTTCAATTACCGAATGGAAAGAGTTAAAGGAAAGAAGAACAACACAGCAGATTTATACTCGGTTCACCTTTCAACAAAGGCTACATCCAGCTTCCTAAACAAACAAATTCAATCAATTTACTAAAACCAGCTTTTACATGAACACTACATGCAAAACCGAAACCAGAAAGCTGCACCAAGTCTTGAACCCTACAAGACTTCTAAACACCTGTAAAACCCTATTACAAGATCTCTTAATCACCCTGATTAAGATACGAACATGCAGCTAACCAACACACACAAAAAGATTGAATAAACCTGGAGTTCTTCAATGTAGAAACGAAAAACTGAGCATCAGCAAGAACGAAAAACAGAGCATGCACTTCTTGATTTGATTCGCACTCAATTGAATCTTGATCGTCTTGGAGTGATTAGCAAAATGTTTTAGAGTGTAATAGGAACGTTCTTGCCCAATGGGTTCTTTAGAAAATTTTTCGTCACTTAGTTCTTTTAGTTTCAGGATATATATAGAAAACTGTTAAAACCGATTCTCGCAGAAATAGTCGGTTGAAATCGTGTTTTAGCCTAGGTTGTTTTCATTAAAACCCATTTTCCAAAGTGAGCACCCTTTTTCTGGAACTTGAAATCGGCCGCTTGAAATCTCGCTTTAACTAGCTATTCCGTAAAACTGGAATTCCTAAACAAAGCTACCAGGATTTTAACTGGTTTAAATTTCGAAAACAGTCAGCTGAAATTTCCCAAATACAAAGCTTTGAAAAACGAAGAACAGTTTAACTAGTTGAAATCAGATTTTTAACCAGTTAAAAATCAGTTAAACCTTTGAAATCATTTTAAAACCTTTTTAAAACATTTCAAAACATTTTAAACTCCAAGACTAAGACCAAGATAGATTGAAATGCATCTTACCACACAACCTAAGACTCTCTAATTCTAAGACAAAATCTTCATTCTTCAAGCACCAACATCTTCATCATTAAAGGTGGTTGGAGACATCAAATCCACTTGAAACCAAGTCTTCAAGTCCAACAATATCATATTACACACCCTTATATCACATTGATGCTCATTGTACTCATCCTTCGTCCAACTTGCTCTCACTTTGGGTACCTGCACTTCATTAACAACAGTCATAGGAATATATGGACCATTTACAATTGCATCCCAAATGCCTTGATCATTAGACCTAAGAAAAATCTCCATCCTCTTTTTCCAAAAAGGATAGTTTTCACCTGTAAAGAGTGGTGGTCTATGAATAGATGCACCTTCAGCAAAAGATTGATTTTTGCCTGCCATAAGGATCTTGTTTTTGAGTAATTTTCAAAAAACCAGCTCACGAGGCCAATTGTTAAATATAGACGACAGTGTAAAAACCAAGAGGGGGAGGGTGAATTGGATTTTTTAAGAAACTTTTTCCCTTTAAAATAAATTTCCATATTTTAAATAAATGTTTTAAAACCAGGATGCGGATTTTCCTTAACCTTAGATAGGCGCAGTTTGAATTGCAATTGTTAATATGATCCACAACAAAAAGAGATAGGGAAAGAGAAAGAACACGAGATTTATACTCGGTTTGGATTAAGCCAATCCTACGTCCAGCTTCCCAATCACCACAAATGCGTGATGATCACCCCACTATCTTTAATGGAAATTACAAACACCAATTCATGCAATAACAAATAAAGATAAAGGAAAACACCTCCTTAGACACACTAAGGATGAAACACCTCCCCAGACACATTGAGGATGATTCCCACCTCTCTTGACACACAAGAGATGAACACACCTCCCTTAGAACAAATCCAAGCGATGAATTTTCCTGTTTAGAAAAACAGTAAAAAGAATACACCTGATAATAGTGCTGGATAGAAAGCTTAAGCACAAAGATCACCACTTCCAAAGACTTTGATCAACCTTGAGAGAGCAAGAAAGCGGTTTTGAAAAGCTAAGGCGCAAGAACACTTTGAATATTGTGTTTTATCAGATGTGTTGAACCTAAGACATTCTCTTTCATTTTATAATTCGAAAATGCATCAAAATTTCCATTCTTAGGTTGATTTAGCATTGAATTCGCAAAAACGACTTATTTAATCGATTATCTAAAAAGCTTAATCAATTATATCATTTTTAAAAACTGGAAAACTCATTTTGTCTGATATAATCGATTAGATTAAGGCCATAATCGATTATATTAACCCAGAATCAATATAATCGATTATCAGAAACACTTAATCGATTATTTAGTTTGTTAAACAATTTTGATTCAAATTTTAAGTGAAATAATCGATTATCTACATATCATAATCGATTAAAAGCGTAGAAAAACGTTTTTGCGAGAAAACAACTTGCTCTCAGGTTTAGGAAAGTCTTGAATGGGATTTATGACTTACCTTTTTCATCCATCACCCAAAACAGAACCTACTAAACTTGACACTCCAGCTCTTGAGAAAATCTTCATCAATCTTCTCTCTTGAAAGCTTTAAACACTCTTTGTGCCTTTCCTTTTCCATCTAGCACCTTCCTTTGTGAGATGACACAAGTCTTTAATGTTGATTAGAAAACTTTAAATCTTCATCATCAAAACTTTAAATCTTCATGAAATATCTAAAGGACTTCATTAATACTTGGTCTTGAAATATGCTAACACAGAAAAGGTACACAAGAAAATCTGATTTCAATTCCTCTAATTTCTCTTGTTTCAACTGTGGGCAGCTAAGACATGTCAAGATGGATTGTCCTCTTATGAATCAAAGACAAGAAAGAAGCCCAGAAAGAAAAGAAAGAAAAGATAAAAAGCAACGAATTCCTCACTTCAAGAAAGGAAAGAAAGCATACATGGCTTGCGATGAAAGTGAATCCACAGGTCATTTACTTCAGATTTTGAATCCAAAAATCAAGAAAATCTATGCCTTGTTGCAAATGAAGAAACATCAAGCCAAGTGAGTATCTGTGAAACTGATCTTAGTGAGAATTATGACACCTTATTATATGCATTCAAAGAACTGCATGATGAAGCAAGAAAGCAGGATCATCAGATTAATCGACTAAAAGGACTAAATAGTTGGATAGAAAACAAATTACTGGAACTGGAAAACTAGATTAGCAGACTAAAAGATGAAAACAGTCGACTAAAAAACAGAGTCTTGGAACTGGAAAACCAGATAGAATCTGATAAGTCTGAATGTGATAAAATCAATTCTCCTAAGTGTGAAAACTGCAAAAATCTCCAAGATAAAGTTGCTTATCTGATAAAAACATTAGGGAAGTTTCAATTGGGACAAAATACACTTAATCAACTACTAAACTCTCAAATTGGATACTCTAACAGAAATGGTCTTGGATATGGAAAGTCTGCAAAACATTATCCTGTTGCAAAGTATAAATCTTACACAAGTAACAAATTTAAAAAGTGTTTTTATTGCTTGAAAACTGGACATACATCTAGATATTGCTATATTAAAAATTTTGGCATTTCAAGAGGAGAATACTATTGGAAACCCAAATCATCTGCTATTCCTAACTCTAAAGGACCCAACCTGTTCTGGGGACCTATATATCTAAACTAAATTTGTTTTGCAGATCTTTCAAAGAGCAAAGAGAGCTTTATGGTATTTAGATAGTGGTTGCTCTAAACATATGACAGGTGACAAATCAAAGCTAATCAATTTCAAGGCATACGATGCTGGTTCTGTTACATTTGGAGATGATAGCAAGGGTAAAATTAAAGGTTCTGGAGATATAGGAAGCTACTTTTCTTCACAGATAAAAGATGTACTATTTGTTGAAGGATTGAAACACAATCTGCTTAGTATTAGTCAACTATGTGACAAAGGTATGAAGGTCACTTTTGATGCAGAATTTTGTGTTATATACAACTGTAAATCTACAGATATTGTCCACATTGGAAGAATAACAAAAAATGTATATATGTTGGACATTGAATCTTCAAATCTCAAGAATATATGCTTGTTGACCAAAGAAGATGAAGGTAAGCTTTGGCATAGAAGATGTGGACACATTAACATGCAATTATTAAACAAAATCAGCTGCAAAAGCCTAGTTAGAGGTCTTCCAAATGTCAAATTCGTGAAAGACAAAGTGTGTGCATATTGCCAAAAGGGAAAGCAATCAAGAAACTCATTTGAGTCAAAGAACATCATCTCAACAAGGAGACCACTTGAGCTATTACATCTTGATATCTTTGGTCCATCAAGAACTGTAAGTCTTGGTAACAATTCCTATGTTCTTGTCATTGTTTATGATTTTTCAAGATTCACTTGGACATTATTTCTATCTTCCAAAGATGAAACCTTCTATGCATTTAAGAAATTTGCAAAGATTATTTCAAATGAAAAAGATCTTAACATTGTTTCTTTGAGAAGTGATCATGGAACAGAATTTCAAAACATTCATTTTGAAAAGTTTTGCTAAAAACATGGCATATCTCATAATTTTTCTGCTCCTAGAACTCCACAACAAAATGGAGTTGTTGAAAGAAAGAATAGAACACTTCAAGAATGTGCTAGAACCATGTTAAGTGAATCTAAGCTTCCTAAGTATTTTTGGGCGGATGCAGTTTCCACAACTTGCTATGTACTTAATAGAGTATTGTTAAGACCTATTCTCAATAAAACTCCTTATGAACTTTTGAATGGAAGAACTCCTAGCATTGCATACTTTAAAGTTTTTGGTTGTAGGTGTTTCATATTAAACAATGGAAAAGTATCTTTAGGCAAGTTTGATGAAAAAGCTGATGATGGTATATTCTTAGGATATTCTACACATAGTAAAGCATATCGTGTTTTTAACAAAAAGAATTTGACTGTAGAAGAATCAATTCATGTTGTATTTGATGAGTTCTTATGTCAAAAAGAGAGAAAAGGCAATTCTCTTGCAGGTTCAGATGATGAAAGGTCTGAAAAATCAGAAAAGAATGAAGATTATGCCGAAAAATCTGCTGATGCTGACAAACAAACTGAAACAGTCAACTATAAATCTGGAACAATTGACTATTCTACAACAGACAATGTTTTGTCTAAATCCTGGAGAACTCAAAAAGGACTGTCACTGGATAACATCATTGGAAACGTTGAAAAGGGAGTTACAACTCGAAATTCTTTAAATGATTTTTGCAATCATATGGCTTTTGTGTCTCAAATTGAACCTAAGAACATAAATGATGTTTTGCTTGATAACAAATGGATTTCTGCTATGCATGATGAATTAAATCAGTTTGTCAGAAATGATGTTTGGTTTCTTGTACCTAGAAATAACAACATGAATGTTATAGGAAATAAATGGGTGTTTAGGAACAAGCTTGATGAAAATGGGATAATCACTAGGAACAAAGCTAGATTAGTTGCTAAAGGCTATAATCAAGAAGAAGGTATTGATTTTGATGAAACCTATGCACCTATAGCTAGATTAGAAGCTATTAGACTGTTACTTGCTTTTGCTTGTCTTAAAGGTTTCAAACTTTTTCAAATGGATGTCAAGAGTGCTTTTCTAAATGGCTTCATTGATGAAGATGTACATGTTAAACAGCCACCAGGTTTTGTTGATTTTAAACTTCCTAATCATGTATACAAACTATAAAAGGCTTTGTATGGTCTCAAACAAGCACCTAGACAATGGTATGAAAGACTTACAACTTTCCTCATATCACAAGGCTTTAAAAGAGGAGTTATTGACAAAACTCTTTGTTGGACTTGAAGACTTGGTTTCAAGTGGATTTGATGTCTCCAACCACTTTTAATGATGAAGATGTTGGTGCTTGAAGAATGAAGATTTTGTCTTAGGATTAGAGAGTCTTAGGTTGTGTGGTAAGATGCATTTCAATCTATCTTGGTCTTAGTCTTGGAGTTTAAAATGTTTTGAAATGTTTTAAAAAGGTTTTAAAATGTTTTCAAAGGTTTAACTGATTTTTAACTGGTTAAAAATCTGATTTCAACTAGTTAATCTGTTCTTCGTTTTTCAAAGCTTTGTATTTGGGAAATTTCAGCTGACTGTTTTCGAAATTTAAACCAGTTATTGTTGGAATAAATGGCTGAGTTTAAGAGGGGGGGGTGAGACTATCCATTCTTGAGACTATGTTTGCTTCGATTGAGCCAGGTTGAGGTTGAGGCTCTTCATCTTCATCCATAGCTGTGTCATCATCTCTTTTCCTGAACATGTTTCCTTGTTCAATAAGGCCCATGTGCCTTAGAACATTCTTTCCAATTTTGCTATTGCTTAGCAAAATTTGCATGTTTTCTCCTCTAAGATCCACACCTTTGTATTCTAAAACTTTTGAGATAAACACAGCATAGGGTAAAGCAAAAGATAATAGCCTAGTGGCTGTAAACATATTATCTAAAATTATTGTGGGCCAATCAATACTAACATTATTAAAGAAACCATACATCAAAAGAATATCTTCCTTAGTAAGTTGAGCATGATTAGTGCCCCTAGCAACAATTATCCAGAGAATAATATAATGCAATGTGTATATCTGTAAGAACATTGGTTAACATGAGCTCTAAAAAATTCACAAGATAAGAACTTTGGAGTGAGAATTTTCCTGTCTTTCCAATGCCTAACATAGGCAATCAGTAAGTCTTCATCAGATATCCACCCTGCAAGAGTTGGTGGTCTTGTTTCAACTTCTTGCTGTTGGGAGGACATTGGAGCTTTGCCTCTCCTCCTTGAGGGCATCTTCCTTCTTCTTTGATAGGCCATTTGAGTAGATAAATGACAAAAGAAAGACAAACACGAAAGCTAACACTGAAACAACAATATAATTTCGCACAACATGAATAAACCAGCAGAATATCAACAAGAGTGAGAGAGAGTGAAAGTGGCACTTTAATTCTCAATCTTGGTATTTATAGGCAAAGATTCTGATTACAATTCATTGGTTTAATGCGAAAGTAACCGTTAGGATTCGAATATAGCCGTTAGGAAGGAAAAACACGTGATTTGGAGGCTCAATGTTCAAAAACCAGTGTGCAAAAACACACAGAACGTCGCATTGAATCGATTATGTGATGAACGTAATCGATTATTTGCATACAAAATTTTCCAGAAAACGAAAACCCAGAAATTTAATCAATTATGTGCATTCCTTAATCAATTAAATTGCTCCCCAGCGATTTAATCGATTATGTCACGAACTTAATCGATTATGTATGAAAACATTTTCAAAAACAGCGCTTTTAATCGATTACCATATGAAAACTAATCGATTATGTACGATATTTTCATAAAAACACACAATTAACATCAAAACTCATCAATAAACATCAATCAATCAACAGATTTATCATCAACAATTCCTAGATCTCTTCTAAGCTCATAAAGTCTATCTCTAGGCAAAGGCTTGGTAAAGATATCATCTAATTGATGTTTTGTATCTATGTATTTTATAATGCAATCTCCTTTAGCTATATGATCTCTAATGAAATGATGCCTAATTTCTATATGCTTTGTCTTAGAATGCATGATAGGGTTTCTAGTCAAGTTAATGGCACTAGTGTTATCACACTTAAGAGGTATATGATCTAGAAAGATATCAAAGTTTTCTAATTGCTGCTTCATCCACAGTATTTGAGCACAACAACTGCCTACTGCTATATACTCAGCCTCTGTGGTTGAAAGAGCAACACTAGCCTGTTTCTTAGAATGCCATGAAACTAAAAAACATCCTAAAAGATGACATGTACCACTAGTACTCTTCCTATCAACTCTACAGCCAGCATAATCTGAGTCAGAAAAACCTATAATACTAGGTGGGGCTCCTGAAGGGTACCATAAACCAAAGGTTTTTGTTCCTCTAAGGTACTTAAGGATTCTCTTAACAGCCTTTAGGTGTAATTCTCTAGGGTTGGATTGAAACCTAGCACAAACACACACACTTTGCATAATATCAGGTCTACTAGCAGTAAGATAAAGTAATGATCCGATCATACCTCAATACTTTGTTTGATCTACTGCCTTACCACTTAAATCTTGATCCAGATAAGAAGATGTAGCCATGGGAGTTGCAGCTTCCTTGGAACTTTCCATCTCAAATTTCTTTAAGATTTTGTTGCAATACTTTGTTTGACATATAAATATGCCTTTCTTCAATTGTTTGATTTGCAATCCAAGAAAGAAATTTAATTCTCCCATCATAGACATTTCAAACTCTCCCTGCATATTACTTGCAAACTCTTGGCAAAGATCATCATTAGTTGATCCAAATATGATATCATCAACATAAACTTGAACAATAAGAATATGTTTCTTTTATTTCTTGATAAAAAGAGTAGAATCATATTTACCTCTTCTAAAACTATTTTCAAGCAAGAAATTACTTAACCTTTCATACGAAGATGTTGGAGCTTGTTTGAGTCCATACAAGGCTTTCTTCAACTTGTAGACATGGTTTGGATTTTTGAAATCTTCAAAGCCTGGAGGTTGTTCTATGCTTTCTTCTTGTCTATAACCTTTTGCAACCAGCCTTGCTTTGTTCTTGGTGATATTTCCATCTTCATCAAGCTTATTTCTAAAAACCCATCTAGTGCCTATTACCTTCATTTTGTTACTTTTAGGAATTAAATCCCATACCTGATTTCTTTCAAATTGATTTAGCTCTTCTTGCATTGCTATACACCAATGTTCATCCGTCAAAGCTTCTTCTACAATCTTTGGTTCAATCTATGAAACAAAAGCAACATTCAAACAAAAATTATTCATGTTCCTCCTTGTTCTTACACCTTTTGAGATATCTCCAATGACATTGTCCAAAGATACGTCTTTAGGTGGTCTTCATTCTTTTGGTAGACTTTCATCATGAGGAGGATTATCATCCAATTTGATTTCTTCAATAGCTTCTTCTAAAGGAGTTTCTTCTTGATATTCTCTTTCATCATCTATAAAGATTCTTTTTAACTCAAGAGAGGTTTCCTCAAGGTCTAGATATTCATCAAAGACAACATGTATAGATTCTTCAACATTTAATGTCCTTTTATTAAAAACTCTATATGCTTTACTATGCAACGAATAACCTAAAAATGTAGCTTCATCGGATTTAGCATCAAATTCCCCAAGGCTATCTTTTCCATTATTCAAAACAAAACATTTGCTTCCAAAAATTCTAAAATGAGAAATATTTGGTTTTCTTCCTTTGAAAAGCTCATAAGGTGTTAATTTCAAAATAGGTCTTATTAAAATCCTATTTAAAACATAACAAGCGGTGCTTACTGACATCACCCAAAAATATTTAGGTAAATTATTTTCATTCAACATAGTTCTTGCAAGTTCTTCCAAAGATCTATTTTTCCTTTCAACTACACCATTTTGTTGAGGTGTTCTTGGTGTTGAAAAAAATTATGAGAAATACCTTGTTCTTCACAAAATTTTTCAAAAGAAACATTTTGAAATTCACCGCCATGATCACTTCTTAAAAACTTGATTTTTAAATCCTTTTCATTTTGAATAACCTTGGCAAATTTTCTAAATTATTTGAAAGCATCACTTTTAGATGAAAGAAAAAGAGTCCAAGTAAATCTAGAGTAATCATCAACAATCACAAGAGCATAATAATTGCCACCAAAACTTTTTGTTCTAGAGGGACCAAATAAATCCATGTGCAATAATTCTAAAGGTTTAGAAGTGGAAACAACATTTTTAGATTTAAAAGAATTTTTAGTTTGCTTCCCTTTTTGACAAGCTGCACATAGTTTGTTCTTTTCAAAAATCAGTTTTGGCAAACCAATTACTAACTCTTTTGATATGAGTTTACTTAGATGAGGCATATGAATGTGAGCAGCTCTTCTATGCCATAACCATGGATCCTCTTCTTTAGCAACTAAACAAGATAAATTACTAGATGTAGATGCACAATCAATATCATTTAAATAAATATTATTATGTCTCTTACCAATGAGGGCAATTTCATTTGAGTCCTTGTGATGAATTTTGCAAAGATCACTATCAAAAGTTACCTTTAGCCCTTTATCACAAAGTTGACTAATGCTTAGCAAATTGTGCTTCAATCTATCAACAAGAAGAACATCATGAATCTTTAAAGATTCTCCAATCACTCCACTACCAATGATCTTTCCCTTGTTGTTGTCTCCATAGGTTACAAAACCTTGCTCTTTCTTTTTGAAGCTTTTGAATTTGTTTTTATCACCCGTCCTGTGTCTTGAACAACCTCTATCAAGATACCACAGTGACTTTCTAGACTTGGGACCAACCTGCATCATAAAAGTTTTTGTTCTTGATAAACTTCTTGTATTTCTTGACAAACAGTACTAGCTTGGTGGATTTTGAATTTTTTTTCAATATTATTTATAATTATATGAATCATTAAAGTTGTTTGTGAATGCTAAAGAAAACCAAGATTCAAGAACACAAGATTAGAGAAAAACAAGATTCAAGAACACAAGATTGAAAAAAAAAAGATTCAAGAACACAAGATTAAAGAAAACCAAGATTCAAGAAGACAAGATTAAAGAAAACCAAGATTCAAGAACACAAGATTAAAGAAAAGCTAAAGTCAAGAACATAAGATTCAAGAACTCAAGATTAAAGAGAAACAAGATTCAAGAACACAAGATTAAAGAAAACCAAGATTCAAGAAGACAAGGTTAAAGAAAATCAAGATTCAAAAACACAAGATTAAAGAAAAACAAGATTCAAGAACACAAGATTAAAGAAAACCAAGATTCAAGAACACAAGATTAAAGAAAAACAAGATTCAAGAAGACCAAATTAAAGAAAAACAAGATTCAAGAAGACAAGATTAAAGAAAAACAAGATTCAAGAAAAAAAAGTTTCAAGAACACAAGATTAAAGAAAATCAAGATTCAAGAAGACAACGTGCATGTGATGCTCAGGTTTTTCTCTATCCTTTATGCTCTCAACTCTAGTAGAATTTATGTGTGTTGTCAAAAAGTAAATGTTGTTAGTTGCTTCCAATATCAGTTTTGTGTTATTTGCCATCAAGTTGCTCGGTCTCACTCAAGATGTTGAATTTAGGTTGAAAAGGACCAACTGGTCATGAAAATAGAATCGATTCAAAATGGTAAATCTTGGGATGAAATTGACTCAAATTCAAACGAGGTTTGAACTCATCAAATCATTGCTAACGCATAAATACAATTTTCTGATGAAGCAATCCATAACTGACTCATGGTCTGAACTCATTTCTAGGATTATGACCTGGTGAAATCTTATGTGTCAAAGATCCAAGATCTGGAAGGTGAATTGCAGCGTTTGAAAAATTCACATGCAAAATCTAGACATTTTGATGACTGGGTTGATACTAGATGATAGTGGATTCCGGTCAAAGAATGTTTTATTTGCTTGTGGCAACGAGTACTCTTCCGATTGTGAAGCCAAATCAATTGACACAACAGGTAGAACTCTGGAAGTAAATTTTATGTATCATTGTACACTGTATCTTTTATTTATTTGTACACTAAACTTGGCAACAACATTTGAACTTCTTGATACCCAATGTTTTTATATGCATTTTTGCTATCACTTTGAATTGATAAATATCAATAGATAATTTTTTAAATTGTGCAACCTGTTTGCAGATGACATGGAAGATCATGCAAAAGAGATAGAACACTCTTCTCTTCAAGAGAAGTTGGATAGGGAGCTCAAAGAATTAGATAAGAAACTTGAACAAAAGGAGGTAAGAATTACTTGATTGATCTAGTTTCAAATTTCATGGAGACATTGAATATTTTGTTTTGTCGAGATTTATATCCTTTTCAATTTTGACAAGTCGCAAGATATTGGATATGTGCATTTTATTGCACGATATTATTGAATTTAGAAGATATATTTTCTGATTAATGATTTATATATTTTTATGTTAAAGGCTGAAATGAAGATGTTTAATAATGTCGACACTTCAGTTCTTAAGCATCATTATGAAAAGAAAGTTCTCGAGTTAGAACAAGAAAAGAAATTTTTGCAGGTATTTGATCTCTGCTATCTTGAATTATATTGAGTTTAAATTATTACTTTTATAACTCTTTGTATTTTTTGTAGAGAGAAATTGAGGAACTTAAGTGCAATCTTGCAAATATTTCATCTACCTCTGATGACGGAGCCCAAAAGTTAAAGGAGGAATATCTCCGAAAGTTAAATGCTCTTGAAGCACAGGTGCACCAATGATTTTGGATGTCTTAACTCTTAATTGCCACTCAGGGCGGTGAACTGATTGTTTGCTTTTCCATGTCTCCGTGCTCAAGAAGAAACAAGAAGCTCAGGCTCAACTGTTGAGACAAAAGCAGAAAAGTGATGAGGCATCTAAACGACTTCAGGACGAGATCCAGAGAATTAAATCTCATAAGGTGCAATGACCTGCTAATGGGACTTATACTCAGTTTGAAGCAGAAATCTCTGCTTTGTTTATCTTTTCCATTTTAGTCATTACCAATAGTTTATTTTCTCGCAGGTTCAATTGCAACATAGGATTAAGCAGGAATCAGAACAATTTAGGTTATGGAAAGCTTCACGTGAGAAAGAAGTTCTCCAGGTAAATTCATCATAGAACAATTCTATTCTTCTGTATTTGTATGGAGGCGAAAATATGCTTTCAGTATTTACTTTTCCATTCGATAACAATAATACAATACTATATTTGTTTATATTTTGTTAGGTACATAGGTTATTTGAAACCTTTTCATATAAGGAATGACTACTTTTCCCTAATATAAACAAATTGATAAGTTATTATATCGAATCTTCTAATACATATTTTTTACCATTTTCAGATTAAAAAAGAAGGAAGGAGGAACGAATACGAGATGCATAAGCTGTTAGCATTGAATCAGAGGAAAAAGATGGTGAATAGATTTTCAAATAACTTGTTGGGATACTCTTTATTCTCATTATTCATGAGTTCATTTTACAGGTACTGCAAAGGAAGATAGAAAAAGTGTCCTTGGCTACAAAAAGGCTAAAAGAACATTTGGAATCTCGAAAGACTTCTTCACATGAAAGTATGACTGAAGAGATTTTCTGTGCCACACAACTTTCTCTATTCTGTGAACTTGTTAATAACTGGCAGTTCTTTCTTTATACACAGGTGCTGTAGGTGGGAATGGTGCAGGAATTCAGGTACTTGTATTACTATGCTTGTGATTCACAACGACGAAATTATTTTTCTCTTAAAAAGCAATGTTTGACCTATAGATCATATCAATATTGCTAAAAAGTCTACCCTTTTTTCTAATTTGTGTACGGTGGGGATGTTGGATGTGTTATTTTTAATATCATAATTCCATCATGCTATTTGGTGCGTCTTGGTATTTTTTTGGCCAACTGCTTGACATTAGTTTCTATTTGAAGGCCTTGATGCAGGAAATTGAGCATGAACTTGAAGTCACAGTCCGAGTGCATGAACTTGAAATATTTTATTTCTTTAATATAATTTATTTAAGTGTTCTTACTTTTCAAAATATTTTTTTATAATTTGTTGGTAAGTCAATTTTCGAGGACGAAAATTTTTAATGGTGGGAAGATTGTAACAACCCAATATATTATGTTATAAAAATATTCAGTTATAAAATATTAGATAATAAAGATATTATGTTATTAAAATATCCAGTTATTAAACTATTATATATTATAAAGATATCAGATCATAAAGATAATACAATATATAAAAACAAAAGACTAGTTGGGTAGTTTGTTTTCACATACCTCCATTCTCTCTATTCTCTCTACATTTTCTCTAAGGTTTAAATACTGAAAACCCTAACGATTTCTAGATCCACAAGAAGCAATAGGAGGCTAACAGTATAAGGAGGAGATCTACCCGATCAGTTTTGAGAATGGGTAAGTCTAGGTCTGTTTATTCTTAAGAATTTTCTTTTGGAAAGTTTATGGTCTTTGAAGATTTTTCTCAATAAATTCTCTTTATGGGGAGATGCTATCCAAAATTTTGAGATAAAAGAGAAGCTAAGGTTTGGGATTTGCAGTTTGTTTTCATCTGATCGAGGAACAAAGAAAATCCAAGTTAGGGAAGTTAATGTTCAAAAATATATAAATTGATAGTAAGAAAATTAATGTTATATATATAAAATTAGTATGTTTTGTATATTATTGTTGTATTGAGTGTAATGTGTGAAAAACCTTGTTTTTTTTTGTATTGTTTATAATGTTTTTGTGTGGGGCCGAGTAGAGCCTGGGGTTGGTGCCCATAATCTACCGATATGTTTGTGTGGGACCGAGTAGAGCCTGGGGTTGGTGCCCATAATCTACCGATATGTTTGTGTGGGGTCGAGTAGAGCCTGGGGTTGGTGCCCATAATCTACCGATATGTTTGTGTGTGGGGCCGAGTAGAGCCTGGGGTTGGTGCCCATAATCTACCGATATGTTTGTGTGGGGCCGAGAAGAGCCTGGGGTTGGTGCCCATAATCTACCGATATGTTTGAGTGGGGCCGAGTAGAGCCTGGGGTTGGTGCCCATAAACTACCGATATGTTTGTGTGGGGCCGAGTAGAGCCTGGGGTTGGTGCCCATAATCTACTTATGTGTGTTAATGAGAATGTTGTGAGTATGTGTATTACATGATAATATGATTTGTGTTGTTACTTTTCAATTATTAAAGATGCATTAAATTTCAAAGCATTTAAGTATGTTCTATGATGAATGTGCATGAGAATGATATGATGATGAATACTACATGATGTTATTATTTTGTGTTGTTATATTTTTGAATGATTAGCTTACCCTAAAATTGTCGATTGTTTGGCCCGCGATGATCGTGTTTTGCTACACGGGAGCATATATCTTAATAGGTGAGCGGGATGTTTCGGAGTCCCAGGATTATATTGGAAGATGAAGTAGTAGTTATACGCATATATTTATATATGTTTTTATTTCTTATAATAGAATTTTGTACTAGTAGAGATTCCCTTTTGTATTGAATACAAATACAAATTTTATATATAATGTGTTTTATTATCAGTTAACACAAGTTATGTTTGCATACTAAGTATGATAAAAGTAGCGATTTCTTGGGTCGTTACAATAATGGTATCAGAGTAGTTCTTTCCTAGGTATTGACCTAAGGGGATTAGTTTGCCATGCTAGTTTGTTGTAGGTATAGAAATTGTATATTCATTAGCTTAGAGGTTGTGAATGAACTCAAATTCTTAGTGGATTGAATTTTTTATTCTTGAGGTATCTAGGTAGTATCTTAGAAATGAGTTGACTGTTTGTCAATTTCATCCTCATAGTTAGTAGTAAGTGGATGATAAGTCAGTAGAATTTTTCTTCCTAATCCTTGATTCTTTTGTTCGTAAAGGAATGGCACCTAGACCATCTAGACCTCCTGCCTCATCTCCTCCACCGGTGAATGTGGATACCCTCGCTAGAGCTATGGAGATGATGGCAGCAGCAATACAACAACAGAATGCTGTGATGGCACAACAACAACACGTTAGGCCTTTTCTGGCAACTTCCTCCACTAGCCCTATTCAGCCTGAACAGATGGGACTGACTGAGTTTATGAGGTATAATCCCCCTAAATTTAGTGGCAGCGCAGGACCGGACGCATTTGAGCAATGGTTGCGAGAGGTAGAGAAAATCTTTAGGGCTACACTGTGTTCGGAAGATAGGAAGGTTGCCTTTGTAACCTTTTTGGTTTGTGAGGAAGCAGAGTTCGGGTGGATGGGAACTCAACAAATGATGACTGCCCGAGGAGAAGTTAATGACTGGGAGAACTTTAGGAGGAAATTTCTGGAGAAATATTTTCCGGATAGTACCCGATTTGAGAAGGAGACAGAGGTTTTAAGATTGGAGCAGGGTGACACGTCTGTACACGAGTATGCCACAAAATTTGAGCACTTGGCCAGATTTTACACTCCTGCGACTTCTGAGGAATGGAGATGCAAAAAATTCAAGGAAGGTTTGAGGTCTGAGCTCAAACTTCTAATAGTTCCTTTTTCCATAAGGAGTTTTCCAGTTTTGGTTGAAAAGGCTAAGATAGTGGAGAGACTACAGGCTGATAGCATTAGAGTGATTAGATCTCATCATAGTGGGTCTTCGAGTGGAAAAGGCAAGGTTGACCAAAAGAAGCCCTATTATCGACCCTCACACCCAAGGACTGGAAGTGGTAGTAGTAGTAACCCACAGTCACAAAGACAACAGATAGGAATAACATGTTTTCACTGCGGAGGACCACATTACAAATCTTTTTGTCCGTAGTTGACAACGCAAACAAGCTCTCAGGCGACATTTTCTGGCTCCTGTTACCTTTGTCAGAAGATTGGTCATAAGGTCAAAGACTGTCCTCAAAAACAGAGTTTCGTCCCTTCTAGGGTGGTTCCTTCGAGACCAAGAAAGACAGAGACAAAGCCTAGGGCTGCTGGTGTTAGCATATTTCAAGACCAAGTGTTAATAAAGTCTTCCAGAGTTTTAATGAAGTCTTAAAGTTTTGATGATGAAGATTTAAAGTGTTCCAATCAACATTAAAGACTTGTGTCATCTCACAAAGGAAGGATGCTAGATAGAAAAGGAAAGGCATAAAGAGTGTTTAAAGCTTTCAAGAGAGAAGATTGAAGAAGATTTTCTCAAGAGCTTAAGTTTCAAGTTTAGGAGGTTCTGTTTTGGGTGTTGGATAAAAAGAGTAAGTCATAAATCCCATTCAAGACCTTCCCAAACAAGAGAGCAAGTTGTTTTCTCGCAAAAATGTTTTTCTACACTTTTAATCGATTATGATACGTAGATAATCGATTATTTAACTTAAAATTTGAATTAAAATTGTTTAACGAACTAAATAATCGATTAAGTGTTTTTGATAATCGATTATATTGGGTTAATATAATCGATTATGGCCTTAATCTAATTGATTATATCAGGCTAAATGAGTTTTCAGTTTTCAAATATGATATAATCGATTAAGCTTCTTAGATAATCGATTAAATGAGTCGTTTTTGCGAATTCAATGCTAAATCAACCTAAGAATGGAAACTTTGGAGCATTTTCGAATTATAAAATGAAAGAGAATGTCTTAGGTTAAACAATCTAATAAAAACACAAATATTCAAAGTGTTCTTGCGCCTTAGCTTTTCAAAACCGCTTTCTTGCTCTCTCAAGTTTGATCAAGTCTTTGGAAGTGGTGATCCTTGTGCTTAAGCTTTCTATCCAGCACTATAATCAGGTGTATTCTTTTTACTGTTTTTATAAACGGGAAAATTCATCCCATGGATCTGTTCTAAGGGAGGTGTGTTCATCTCTTGTGTGTCAAGAGAGGTGGGTTTCATCCTCAGTGTGTCTGGGGAGGTGTTTCATCCTTAGTGTGTCTAAGGAGGTGTTTTCCTTTATCTTTATTTGTTATTGCATGAATTGGTGTTTGTAATTTCAATTAAAGATAGTGGGGTGATCATCACGCATTTGTGGTGGTTGGGAATTGGACGTAGGATTGGCTTAATCCGAACCAGTATAAATCTCTGTGTTCTTTCTCTTTCCCTATCTCTTTTTATTGTGGATCATATTAACAATTTCAACTCAATCTACATTAATCAAAGGTTAAGGAAAATCCGCATCCAAGTTTTTTAAAACAATTCAAAATCTGGAAATTTATTTTAAAGGGAAAAAGTTTATTAAAAATCCAATTCACCCCCCCCTCTTGGTTTTTACACTGCCGTCTTTATTTAACAATTGGTATCGAGCTGGTTTTTGAAAATTACTCAAAAACAAGATCCTTATGGCGAGCAAAAATCAATCTTTTGTCGAAGGTGCATCTATTCGTAGACCACCACTCTTTACAGGTGAAAACTATCATTTTGGAAAAAGAGGATGGAGATTTTTCTTAGGTCTAATGATCAAGGCGTTTGGGATGCAATTGTAATTGGTCCATATATTCCTATGACTGTTGTTAATGAAGTGCAGGTACCCAAAGTGAGAGTAAGTTGGACCAAGGATGAATACAATGAACATCAGTGTGACATAAGGGCGTGTAATATGATATCATCTGCCTTAACTGTTGATGAGTTTTACAGGTTGTCTGATTGCACTACAACAAAGGAGATGTGGGACACTTTAGAAGTCACATATGAAGGAACGGAGGATGTCAAGAGATCAAGGAAAAATACCTTGATTCAAGAATACGAGATGTTCTGGATGAGCAAAGGGGAAACCATCTATGATGTTCAAAAGAGATTTACTCACATTGTAAATCACCTCAAGGCGTTAGGTAAGAAATTTGACACTGAGGAATTAAATGTGAAAGTTTTAAAATCTTTGGACAGGACATGGCAACCCAAAGTAAAAGCTATCACGGAATCCAAGAATCTCACAAGCATGAACATGACAACTCTCTTTGGAAAGCTTAGAGAACACGAAATGGAACTTGGACGCTTCAAAGGAGAAGAGGAAGACATCAAGAGGAAAGGTGTTGCTCTTAAAGCGGAATCCTACAAAGATGAGAGTAGCGATTCAAATGACAATTTTGAATGCAGTGACATCAGCCTGTTTGTCAAGAAATACAAAAAGTTCATCAAGAACAAAAAGAAAGGGAATTTCAAGAAACGTAAGAAAACTGAAAATTTAAATTCTCTTGATAGCTTTAAATGCTATGGTTGTGGAAAAAGGGGACACTTGAAGTCAGATTGCCCCAACATCAAGAAAGAAGAAGAAAAGGTCAAGAAATACAAAAAGCCTTTTGATAAGAAGAAAAAGAAGGCGTACATTGCTTGGGAAGATAATGAAGTGAGTTCTTCTGAAAGTGCAAGTGAATCGGAAGAAGAAGCAAACATTTGTCTCATGGCGGATGATGATGCTGAATCCACATGTAGCAAGGTAAGTGATTTTGGTCTTCCAGATAATTATGATGAATTGCTTGAAGAATTTTTAGATTTATGTGAAAAATCTGAAAAACTTACTTCTTTGCATAATAAATTAAAAAATGACTACAAGAGTCTTGAAAAGAAAAATTCTGATTTCGAAGAAGAGAAAAAGGTTTTAAAAGAGGATTTAGAAAAAGCAAAAATTCCTTGCAAATGCAAAACAAAAATTCCTGTTTGTGAAAATTGTAATGTTCTTGCAAACAAAGTATCTTATCTTGAAACATCTCTTTCAAACATTACAATGGGAAATAAAAATTTAAACAATGTTTTAAAAGTACAAAAAGGTTTATACGAAAAAGGAGGACTTGGTTATAGTTTCAGATATAATCATAAACCTACCAAAACTGTTTTTGTGAAAGGAGAATCATCTAATTCAAGTAAGATTTTCGAAATCCCTAATTCCTTTAAGAAACCAAATGTTCTTATAAAGAAGTTTTATAAAAATGCATATATCCCAAGAAAAACAAATGTTCCTACATGTTTTTATTGTATGCATAAAGGTCATTCTGTGAATAAATGCAAATTAAACGTTTTAGTGTTCCTAATGGGAAATATAAATGGGTTCCCAAAGGAAAAACTGTTGCTAACCCATGAGGACCCTAATAAGTGACTTTAGGGGACCTAAATATTTTTGTTTATGATGCAGGTTGGTCCCAAGCCTAAAAAGTCATTGTGGTACCTTGATAGTGGTTGTTCAAGACACATGACAGGTGATAAAAGCAAATTCAAAAGCTTCAAAAAGAAAGAACAAGGTTTTGTAACCTATGGTGACAACAACAAGGGAAAGATCATTGGTAGTGGAGTGATTGGAGAATCCTTAAAGATTCATGATGTTCTTCTTGTTGATGGGTTGAAGCACAATTTGCTAAGAATTAGTCAACTTTGTGATAAAGGTTTAAAGGTAACTTTTGAGAGTGATCTTTGCAAAATTCATCACAAGGACTCAAATGAAATCACCCTCATTGGTAAGAGACATAATAATATTTATTTGATTGATATTGATTGTGCATCTACATCTAGTAATTTATCTTGTTTAGTTGCGAAAGAAGAGGATCCATGGTTATGGCATAGAAGAGATACTCACATTCATATGCCTCATCTAAGTAAACTCATATCTAAAGAGTTAGTAATTGGTTTGCCAAAACTGATTTTTGAAAAGAACAAACTATGTGCAGCTTGTCAAAAAGGGAAGCAAACTAAAAATTCTTTTAAATCTAAAAATGTTGTTTCCACTTCTAAACCTTTAGAATTACTGCACATGGATTTATTTGGCCCTTCTAGAACAAAAAGTTTTGGTGGCAATTATTATGTTCTTGTGATTGTTGATGATTACTCTAGATTTACTTGGACTCTTTTTATTTCATCTAAAAGTGATGCTTTCAAAGAATTTAGAAAATCAAGTTTTTAAGAAGTGATCATGGCGGTGAATTTCAAAATGT
Source organism: Lablab purpureus (assembly GCA_030347555.1). Taxonomy (NCBI): domain Eukaryota; kingdom Viridiplantae; phylum Streptophyta; class Magnoliopsida; order Fabales; family Fabaceae; genus Lablab; species Lablab purpureus. The sequence continues at coordinate 8,509,653 of CM059261.1, read as the reverse complement.
TTCTTTTGAAATTTTTGTGAAGAACAAGGTATTTCTCGTAATTTTTCAGCACCAAGAACACCTCAACAAAATGGTGTGGTTGAAAGGAAAAATAGATCTTTGGAAGAACTTGCAAGAACTATGTTGAATGAAACTAATTTACCTAAATATTTTTGGGCTGATGCTGTAAGCACCGCTTGTTATGTTTTAAATAGAGTTTTAATAAGACCTATTTTGAAATTAACACCTTATGAGCTTTTCAAAGGAAGAAAACCAAATATTTCTCATTTCAGAATTTTTGGATGCAAATGTTTTGTTTTGAATAATGGAAAAGATATCCTTGGGAAATTTGATGCTAAATCCGATGAAGCTACATTTTTAGGTTATTCCTTGCATAGTAAAGCATATAGAGTTTTTAATAAAAGGACTTTAAATGTTGAAGAATCTATACATGTTGTCTTTGATGAATATTTAGACCTTGAGGAAACCCCTCTTGAGTCAAAAAGATTCTTTGTAGATGATGAAGGAGAATATCAAGAAGAAACTCCTTTAGAAGAAGCTGTTGAAGAAATCAAATTGGATGAGAATCCTCCTCATGATGATAGTCTACCAAAAGAATGGAGACCACCTAGAAACATATCTTTGGAAAATGTCATTGGAGATATCTCAAAAGGTGTAAGAAGAAGGAGGAACGTGAACAATTTCTGTATGAATGTTGCTTTTGTTTCACAAATTGAACCAAAGACTGTAGAAGAAGCTTTTACGGATGAACATTGGTGTATAGCAATGCAAGAAGAACTAAATCAGTTTGAAAGAAATCATGTATGGGATTTAATTCCTAAAACTAACAAAATGTAGGTTATAGGCACCAGATGGGTTTTTAGGAATAAGCTTGATGAAGATGGAAATATCACCAAGAACAAAGCAAGGCTGGTTGCAAAAGGATATAGACAAGAAGAAGGCATAGACTATGATGAAACCTATGCTCCAGTAGCAAGACTTGAAGCTATCCATTTGTTGCTAGCATATGCCTCCATCATGGGATTCAAATTGTTTCAAATGGATGTAAAAAGTGCTTTCCTAAACGGATACATCAAGGAAAAAGTCTATGTAGAACAACCTCCAGGATTTGAAGATTTCAAAAATCCTAATCATGTCTACAAGTTGGAGAAAGCCTTGTATGGACTCAAACAAGTGTTAGCATATGTCAAGACCAAGTGTTAATGAAGTCTTCCAGAGTTTTAATGAAGTCTTAAAGTTTTGATGACGAACATTTAAAGTGATCCAATCAACATTAAAGACTTGTGTCATCTCACAAAGGAAGGTTGCTTGATGGAAAAGGAAAGGCATAAAGAGTGTTTAAAGCTTTCAAGAGAGAAGATTGATGAAGATTTTCTCAAGAGCTGAAGTTTCAAGTTTAGGAGGTTCTGTTTTGGGTGTTGGATGAAAAGGGTAAGTCATAAATCCCATTCAAGACCTTCCCAAACAAGAGAGCAAATTGTTTTCTCGCAAAAACGTTTTTCTACGCTTTTAATCGATTATGATACGTAGATAATCGATTATTTAACTTAAAATTTGAATTAAAATTGTTTAACAAACTAAATAATCGATTAAGTGTTTTTGATAATCGATTATATTGATTCTGGGTTAATATAATCGATTATGGCCTTAATCTAATCGATTATATCAGGCTAAATGAGTTTTCCAGTTTTCAAATATGATATAATCGATTAAGCTTTTTAGATAATCGATTAAATGAGTCGTTTTTGCGAATTCAATGCTAAATCAACCTAAGAATGGAAACTTTGGAGCATTTTCGAATTATAAAATGAAAGAGAATGTCTTAGGTTAAACACATCTGATAAAAACACAAATATTCAAAGTGTTCTTGCGCCTTAGCTTTTCAAAACCGCTTTTGATAACTCGATTTCTATGCTCACATCTTATGGCTTAATGCACTTCTTTGGCACTTCAATTTCAATTTCTTGGAACTTTAAGCTGAGTTTTATAATTTTCGTGAATAAGGGTAAATAAGTAAAATAGGGTCTTAGATTTTCATTTTATAGCTGAAAAATAATTGACTTAGTTTCGACTTGTTTTTCCAATTTTTGCGCTAACCCTTTTGTATGATCGATCTAGGAGCTTCTGATTAGAGAAATGCATAAGCTGTGAATTGAAATCAGCCCAATTAAAGTATGAGAAGGACTTGCCAAATCAGCCCAATTGCTAGCCTCACACACGTGGTGAACAGTAGAAAGAAAGGAAAATTACAGCAGCACAGTAAATTCACCCAAAGCAAAATCGTACAATTGGCCAATTTGGATGATTTGCGGGGCCCAAATCAAGGCATTAGGGCAACTTCTGCAGCTATAAAAGCACATGAGCAATGTAGAAAAAGATATATACGCACGCACAAAGAATTTCATCTTTTGCAGAGAATAGAATTTTTAGGCATAGAATTTCAAACGGTAGCTTAGGATGACGTGATACAGAGGGATTACTGCGTTTTCATTCTTTTTGTTTAGTTTTCCTTAGAACACTGCAATTGAGTGATTGTGTTTGATAATCACTGAATTTATACCAATTTAATCTGTGTTTGTCGTTTCAAGAATGATGAATGGGTTATTTCAATCTTCCTTTTTAATTGCGTACCAGCACTAGTAGTTTTTTCGATTTCACTGTTCTATTGCTTTGGCATTTTGATTTTACTGTTTTATTGCTCTTGAATTTTGCTATTCATTTACATTTCGATTATCCATTACCTTACGCGTTCTTTTACATTTCGCTACTTTGTTACAGTTCGATTTTCGCTGTTCAGCACTTCTTCGATTTTCAATTTCCCTTATTGAAGTCCGATTTCCTTTATTTTCTTTGCGTAATTACATTGTCTTTTGATTTTCAGTATTTCCCTACGCTTTGCGTTTCACTGTCTTTCGATTCTTGTTGCACTTCATTATTCATCGATTTCCTTTATTTCGCCGCTTTCGATTTTCGTTATTTGTTATAATTCCCACATTTGCTGATGTTCGATATTCATAGTTTCAGTTGTTTACTGTATTTCGATTTTCGCTATTTCACATAATTTCTTATTTTAATGATTTTGTTTATCATCGAGGGACTAGTGCATAACTTCGATTGAGCTACTCCTGACAGTGCTTTCCTTAATCAAACAAAACCCCCTTTTTCTTTTATTTTATCTTTTCTCTCTCACATGAACCTTTCGATTCAATTTTTTTTTTGGCATAACAATTCACTCCTTGGATTGACTCGAGTTGACTCTATACTGCATTAGTATTAGTCATATCAAAATACTTTGAAAAGCTTGCACGACACAGGCTATGTCAGCTTTCTTGCTCTCTCAAGTTTGATCAAGTCTTTGGAAGTGGTGATCTTTGTGCTTAAGCTTCTATCCAGCACTATAATCAGGTGTATTCTTTTTACTATTTTTATAAACGGGAAAATTCATCCCTTAGATCTGTTCTAAGGGAGGTGTGTTCATCTCTTGTGTGTCAAGAGAGGTGGGTTTCATCCTCAGTGTGTCTGGGGAGGTGTTTCATCCTCAGTGTCTAAGGAGGTGTTTTCCTTTATCTTTATTTGTTATTGTTTGAATTGGTGTTTGTAATTTCAATTAAAGATAGTGGGGTGATCATCACGCATTTGTGGTGGTTGGGAACTGGACATAGGATTGGCTTAATCCGAACCAGTATAAATCTCTGTGTTCTTTCTCTTTCCCTATCTCTTTTTATTGTGGATCATATTAACAATTGTAACTCAATCTGCATTAATCAAAGGTTAAGGAAAATCCCCATCCAAGTTTTTGAAAACAATTCAAAATCTGGAAATTTATTTTAAAGGGAAAAAGTTTATTAAAAATCCAATTCACCCCCCCTCTTGGTTTTTACATTGCCGTCTTTATTTATCAACAAGCTCCAGGATATTGGCATGAAAGGTTAAGCAATTTCTTGCTAGAAAATAATTTTAGAAGATGTAAAGTTGATTCTACTGTTTTTATTAAGAAATCAAAGAAACATATTCGTATTGTTCAAGTTTATGTTGATGATATCATATTTGGATCAACTAATGATGATCTTTGCCAAGAATTTGCTAGTAACATGCAGGGAGAGTTTGAAATGTCTATGATGGGAGAATTAAATTTCTTTCTTGGTTTGCAAATCAAACAATTGAAGAAAGGCATATTTATATGTCAAACAAAGTATTGCAATGAGATCTTAAAGAAATTTGAGATGGAAAGTTACAAGGAAGCTGCAACTCCCATGGCTACATCTTGTTATCTAGATCAAGATTTAAGTGGTAAGGCTGTAGATCAAACAAGGTATCGAGGTATGATCGGATCATTACTTTATCTTACTGCTAGTAGACCTGATATTATGCAGAGTGTGTGTTTGTGCTAGGTTTCAATCCAACCCTAGAGAGTCACACCTAAAGGCCGTTAAGAGAATCCTTAAGTACCTTAGAGGAACAAAATCCTTTGGTTTATGGTACCCTTCAGGAGCCTCACCTAGTATCATAGGTTTTCTGACTCAGATTATGGTGGCTGTAGAATTGACAGGAAGAGTACTAGTGGTACATGTCATCTTTTAGGATGTTCTTTAGTTTCATGGCATTCTAAGAAACAGGCTAGTGTTGCTCTTTCAACCACAGAGGCTGAGTATATAGCAGCAGGCAGTTGTTGTGCTTAAATACTGTGGATGAAGCAGCAATTAGAAGATTTTGATATCTTTTTAGATCATATCCCTCTTAAGTGTGATAACACTAGTGCCATTAATTTGACTAGGAACCCTATCATGCATTCTAAGACAAAGCATATAGAAATTAGACATCATTTCATTAGAGATCGTATAGCTAAAGGTGATTGCATTATAGAATATATAGATACAAAACATCAATTAGCTGATATCTTCACCAAACCTTTGCCTAGAGATAGATTTTATGAGCTTAGAAGAGATCTAGGAATTGTTGATGATAAATCTGTTGATTGATTGATGTTTATTGTTGATTTTGATGTTAATTATGTGTTTTACGAAAAATTCCGTATTTAATCGATTAGTTTTCGTGTGTTAATCGATTAAAAGCGCTGTTTTTGAAGATGTTTTAAAGCATAATCGATTAAGTTCATAACATAATCGATTAAATCGCTGGGGAGCAATTTAATCGATTAAGGAATGCACATAATCGATTAAATTTCTGGGTTTTCGTTTTCTGGAAAATTTTGAAGGCAAATAATCGATTACGTTCTTTACATAATCGATTAAATGCAACGTTCTGCGTTTTTCTGCACACTGTTTTTTTTTTTACCGTTGAGCTTAAATTCACTTGGTTTTTCAGTACAAACAGCTATATTCGAATCCTAACGGCTCTATTTACATTAAATCAATGAATTGTGATCAGATTTTGTGCCTATTAATAGCTAGATTGAGAATCAAAGTGCCACTTTCACTCTCTCTCACTCTTGCTGGTTTTCTGTTGTTAATCTCACTGTTGTGCGATTTTGGTTAGCTATTTCTGTGCTATTTCATTTTTGTATTCTTCTTTTGTCCATTCTCTATCCACATAGCTGATCAAAGGAGAAGAAAGATGCCCTCAAGGAGGAGAGGCAAGGCACCCATGACATCCCAACAGCAAGAACAAAGACCACCCACTCTTGCTGGATGGATTTCTGATGAGGATCTGCAGATTGGCTTCGTGAATAAATGGAAAGACAGAAAGATTCTAACTCCAAAATATTTATCTTGTCATTTTTTCAGAACTCATGGTTTTAATTTTCAGGATTTGTTAGTTGCAAGTGGCTTGCAAAATTTTCTAGAAATGGAAGGAGCCTATTATCCAAATTTAGTCAGAGTTTTCTACATGAATCTGACCTCAAGGACAGCCAGTCCCAGGACCAAGGTGAAGGGAGTTCGAATTCACCTTGATGAAGAGGTGTGGCATAATGTTGCTGGACTATCCACCCAAGGCGGCATAAACATCACTTATGGCTTTGAAGACTTCAACAAGCTGGTGGAGTTTCGCAAATTCTGCAAGGATCCAAACTTACAAGTAGAAAACTTGTACAAAGTCGATAATGTTAAGTTAAATGAGCGTATGTTACATTATGTTATTGTATGGATTCTTGTTGCTAGAGGCACCAATCATGCCCAACTTACTAAGGAAGACATTCTCTTGATGTATGGCTTTCTTAATAATGTTAGTATTGATTGGCCTTCTATTATTTTAGATAATATGTTTAAAGCCACTAGACTATCATCGTTTGCTTTACCCTATGTTGTGTTCATATCAAAGATATTAGAATATAAAGGTGTAGATCTTGAAGGAGAAAACAAGCAAATCTTGCTTAGCAACAGCAAAATAGGGAAGAATGTTCTAAGGCACATGGGCCTTATTGAACAAGGCAACAGGTTCCGGCAAAGAGATGAGGAAGCTGCAATGGATGAAGATGAAGAACCACCACCTCAACCTGGATCAATGGAGGCACATATTCTCTCCAGGATGGACACCATGATGAGTCTCCAAACAACTCATTATGATGACATTTGCTCCAAGCTCTCAAGGCTTAATAGGAGAGTTTAAAGAGTGGAAAGGAAGCTGGAGATTGAAGATGTCTCTCCAGAAGAAGATAATACTGGATCTTAAAGAGGCAAACAGCCAGCAGTGGATGATGAGGAAGATGAAGAAGATGCAGGGGATAGTGAAGAAACTGAATAGGCTACAAGTTCACTAATTCCCTTAGCTTAATTTTAATTTTTTTTCCAGCTGCTGTATTTTATTTTTGTCCCTCTATATTTTCTGTGCAATTAATTGTTTCTGCTGTATTAATCTCTGAATATGTAATCGTTTTGAAAATGATAAAAATAAAGGGGGAGAAATATATTTGTTTTGATTGATAATATGTCCAGATTTCTAGCTTTTAAGAAAATTAATTTCAGGGGGAGCATTAGGAAATATTTCAAATAATTGCCTAATATATCTTAAACATTTAAGAGCAAAGTTTAAGGGGGAGTTTTTAGAAATAATTTCCATGCATTAATTTTCTTGAAATCTCTTTTTCAAAATTCAAATTGAAATTTAAATGCTATATGACTGCCTACTTTATTTCCTTTGTGGACTAATTTTTATGATGGAGATATCCATACATTATTTTCAAGATTTTCAGGATATCAATCACAAGTCTCTATGTTTTTTTTATCGTCATCAAAAAAGGGGAGATTGTTAGCATATTTCAAGACCAAGTGTTAATAAAGTCTTCCAGAGTTTTAATAAAGTCTTAAAGTTTTGATGATGAACATTTAAAGTGTTCCAATCAACATTAAAAACTTGTGTCATCTCACAAAGGAAGGATGCTAGATAGAAAAGGAAAGGCATAAAGAGTGTTTAAAGCTTTCAAGAGAGAAGATTGATGAAGATTTTCTCAAGAGCTAAAGTTTCAAGTTTAGGAGGTTCTGTTTTGGGTGTTGGATGAAAAGAGTAAGTCATAAATCCCATTCAAGACCTTCCCAAACACGAGAGCAAGTTGTTTTCTCGCAAAAACGTTTTTCTACGCTTTTAATCGATTATGATACGTAGATAATCGATTATTTAACTTCAAATTTGAATTAAAATTGTTTAACGAACTAAATAATCGATTAAGTGTTTTTGATAATCGATTATATTGATTCTGGGTTAATATAATTGATTATGGCCTTAATCTAATCGATTATATCAGGCTAAATGAGTTTTCCAGTTTTCAAATATGATATGATCGATTAAGCTTCTTAGATAATCGATTAAATGAGTCGTTTTTGCGAATTCAATGCTAAATCAACCTAAGAATGGAAACTTTGGAGCATTTTTGAATTATAAAATGAAAGAGAATGTCTTAGGTTAAACACATCTGATAAAAACACAAATATTCAAAGTGTTCTTGAGTCTTAGCTTTTCAAAACCGCTTTCTTGCTCTCTCAAGTTTGATCAAGTCTTTGGAAGTGGTGATCTTTGTGCTTAAGCTTTCTATCCAGCACTATAATCAGGTGTATTCCTTTTACTATTTTTATAAACGGGAAAATTCATCCCTTGGATCTGTTCTAAGGGAGGTGTGTTCATCTCTTGTGTGTCAAGAGAGGTGGGTTTCATCCTCAGTGTGTCTGGGGAGGTGTTTCATCCTTAGTGTGTCTAAGGAGGTGTTTTCCTTTATCTTTATTTGTTATTGCATGAATTGGTGTTTGTAATTTCAATTAAAGATAGTGGGGTGATCATCACGCATTTGTGGTGGTTGGGAACTGGACGTAGGATTGGCTTAATCCGAACCAATATAAATCTCTGTGTTCTTTCTCTTTCCCTATCTCTTTTTATTATGGATCATATTAACAATTGCAACTCAATCTGCATTAATCAAAGGTTAAGGAAAATCCCCATCCAAGTTTTTGAAAACAATTCAAAATCTGGAAATTTATTTTAAAGGGAAAAAGTTTATTAAAAATCCAATTCACCCCCCCTCTTGGTTTTTACACTGCCGTCTTTATTTGACAGCTGGAAGAGTGTTTGCGATGACCGGAGCAGAAGCAGGGAAATCAGATGACTTAGTACAAGGTGTGTGTTCTATCCATGGTTCTAACTTAAAAGTATTGTATGATTCAGGTGTTACACATTCTTTCATAGCTGAGGAATGTGTGGCGAGAATGAATTTGTTTGTGCATGATCTACCTTTTGAATTGATTGTAACAACCCCAACTGCTTGTGTGGTGAAGTCGTCCTCTGTCTACACTCAGTGTCTTGTCATAATAGACGGACACAAGTTTAAGGTTAACTTGATAAGTTTACCTCTAAAAGACCTAGATGTGATCTTAGGAATGGATTGGCTATCAACCAATAACATCCTAATTGATTGCGGTAAGAAGCAACTTGTGTTCTCTGATCAAGGGGGAGTAAAGATCTCCTCAGCGAAACAAATTTCAAATGAGTTGAAGGAGGGGGTCCAATGTTTTATGATTTTTGCTAACCTAAAATTGACAAGGGATGAACCTGTGGAGAATATTCCAGTGGTACATGATTTCCTGGATGTCTTTCCAGATGAAGTGTATGAGTTACCTCCTAAGAGAGAGGTGGAGTTTGGAATTGAACTTGTCCCGGAAGCAAGACCAATCTCCATGGCTCCATACAGAATGGCCCCAGTAAAATTAGCTGAGTTGAAGAAGCAAGTACAAGAATTACTAGAGAAGAAATTCATTAGGCCTAGTGTGTCACCGTGGGGTGCACCAGTTGTTAGATGCGGAATTATATCAAGAAGGGGGGGTTGAATTGATATACAACTTTATTTAAAACTTTTTCGTATCACAAATTTTACTGGTGCAGTTTACTGAGAAATAGCTGACTGATTATTACAAAATAGTAGGTTAGTTCTTAATGCAGAATATAACAGATGATGAAGGATAAGAAAAGATAACACCAAGGATTATACTGGTTCGTTCTTTGTGCAAGAACTACAACCAGTTGGTGATCTGCAACTCCACAGATCCTAATCACTATCAGAAATGTATTCTTTACAATAATTCTTTCTTGAACACTACAAGAAACTCAAAGAACCTATTCTAAACACTATAGAACAGTTCTAAACCACTAACTCACACTGAGTCACTGTGATCACCCCAATCATAGACAACAGGGTTCTAAAACCCTCTTACAAATCTCTACCCTGAGATTAAAGAATACAAAGAAAGGTGAAAGAAATATTCTTCTTGAAAAGCAAATACAGTAAACGAAATTCTGCAGATTCCTTTGCTTCTGAACGTTTGCAGCTCTTGAGTGTATTCTCTTGAATTCTTTCGCACACTCAAACGTCCTTAAGAGTTGTATTTATAGACAAGAAGAGAAGCTTTGGGTCAGGCTCTTTTTAAAGCTTTAAAGGTGCGTTCTGCACTTTTCTGCATAAAGGGTCTGGAACAAAATAGTCGACTGAAGTAGCAAACCAGTTAGGTATTTTCATTAAACCTGTATTCCTAGTACATTAGTGAAAATAGTCGACTAAAGCAACAGGATTAGAAGACTAATTGATGAATAATAGAAACAACAGATTATTATATTTCAATTAGCTAACTATATAAGAAAATCTAACATCTCTAGAAACGCTGAATCAATCAAGAACCATTAATCACAAAAACCCAGCATATTCTCAAAACATCATCAAAGCCTTTTAAACATCATCAAATCTAAAATCATCAACAAACTCCCCCTATTTGATGATGTCAACCTGCAAAAACTGTAAAAACACAAAGAGAAGAGATGGTAGATTATCTCCCCCTTTGACATTAGCAAATAGTAGATATAGGAAGTATAGATCAATTATAAGCAAGTTCTAAAGTGCAGATATTAGCAGAATATGTGTAATATTACAGACCCCAAATTGTTTTAATTGCAGAAATATAAAACTGAAAATATTAAAATCAGAAGCAGATTAGATCAGTCATCGTCTTCTTCATCATCCTCATCTTCATCATCATCATCAACATTATCCTCTTCCATGGCAGCAGAGTTGTGAGTATTAGAGCCATCATAGCTTTCCACAGTAACTTGTAGTTCAGCAAGTTGTCGTTGGTAAGCTCGATCTCATAATCTATGTTAGTGAACCTGGACACCATTGTTTCATGTGTATTGCGCTGCATGGAGGAAAGCACATTAAGTCTAGATATTAGCATACGCTCAAATTTATACATGGGTACTCCCTGATATGCTGGAGGTGCTGAGTAAGGAACCATTTGATAAGCTGTGTAGTCTTGCTGGTTTCCAGATGAATTGTCAGCATCAAAGGTTGCTCTTGGTGCAGATGAGGAGGATCTAGCTTCATAAGTCCAGTCATCATTTATCTTTGTCAGACCCATCTTACGGAGATAATAATTATCAAACAAATGCTTGTGATTGACAATGCGGGTGGTTTCTCCTTCAGTGGGGAAATTGAAATGATCCAAAAACTTGGAAATAAGGATGGCATACGGAAGCTTGTGATCACTGAGTCTCTTAGCCTTGAACATGTGACCCTTGATCACATATATCCAATTGACCTTGATACGATTTTTCAAGCAGTGAATCAGGGCAAGGTCTTCCTCCATCAGTTGTGCATGATTGCTCCCCCTGGGGATGAGCTGCCAAGCAAGAAAGAAAGCCAAAAGCCTTTCATCACGTTTCATCCTCCCAACATTATATTTGAGGATGACAGCTTCATCACAATTGCGCAGGAAAGCCTTGTATACAGCCTCCTTGTTAAAATCTGGTACAACCCCAATGTTTCCCTTACTGATTTTTATACCTTCATTCTTCAGACCAGCAACCCTTCTCCATAACGTGTTGTCAATTCTGACTTCTCTGCCTCTCACTTGAGAGACAAGCATATTTTTTTCTTCTTTAAGGTTAGCATAAAACAATTTAACAAGGTCTATATAGAAGTTACCTTCTAATTCTACAAACTGTTGTAGTCCGTGTGCTTGAAGGGAATTTCTAACAAAAGTCAGATTCTCATTATTCAGCCAGCTGAATTTCAGTATTTTTGGGGTAAGAATCTGTTTCCTCTGCATTCTAAGCTCCACAACTTCAACGATCTCATTGTGTTCTTCGTTTTCTGACTCAGTTTCTTCATTAGATTCATCTTCTGCAGGGGCCACGGGTTGAGCAAGCTTGACACGAACCTTGTACCTCTTAGGAAACCTTCTTTCTGAAGGTCCAGCATTTGACTCTGGAATTTGAATTGGTTGTGCCGGTGTCGCAGAAGTTGAGCCTCTGTTTCTGCTTGATCTGTCTGGTTATGGTGCAACAGCCTGTGTGGATGCTCTATTTCGTGATGATCTCCTCAATCTTTGAAATGCAGTAGCTATTGGGGCATCAGAGTCATCACTCTCAACTAAGAAATACTCATTGTTTGACATTTTAATTTGAGAAACTGAGAAGATGCAGCAATATGCAAAAATGCAGCAAATAGAGATGCACAGTTGCAGTATGTGATATGTAGAGAGATTAGAACTATATAGAGAGATAGATATGCATGGTCAAACGAATATTGATGAGTAAATATTTTGAACAGATCTTTACTCAAATACAGATGCTTAGAGAGTGCAGAGAATATATTGAGAAATGGAAGCTCAGTTCTGCAAACCCAATAAAGTAACCTCACATGCACCTAAAACTGTTCATGCTTTGAATGACAGTACACCCAATGGACGTATTGGTCAGATATGGTTTGAATTGTTTTGATGAAAGCTGATTTCTTGAAAACCCAATTGAATTTAATTGCAGTAAAAGAAATTGGTCAGCTAGTCAAAGCAATTAATAGACTGTTCAGATAGAAATAACACCAGCAAGTACAATTAATGAAATATGTTTGTTATTTCATAGAAATAAGCAAGCTATTTTATGCAACAGTAAAGCACTATTGTCAGTTAAGTGAAATAAGTCGACTGTTACAAGAAATTAACACACTGAAATCTGCAGTAGTAAAATATTATTTTCAGTTAAATGAAATACGTCAGCTATTTCATAGAATTAACAAATTGTTTAACTCTACAGAGAAAATTTAAGAAAGATGATTAATGTTTTAGGATACCCAATTCATTTCTAAGTTTGAAAAACCTATCATGACCAAGAGGTTTAGTGAAAATATCAGCTAACTGATCATTAGTGGATATGAATTCAATCCTACAATCTTTCTTTTCTATATGATCTCTTATAAAGTGATGCCTTATTTCAATATGCTTTGTTCTAGAGTGCTGAATGGGGTTCTTAGTTAAATTGATAGCACTTGTATTGTCACACAGGATGGGAATATCAGAAAGATGCAAATTGAAATCACTTAGTTGTTGTTTTAACCATAAGATTTGTGCAGTGCACAGCTATATATTCAGCTTCTGCTGTGGAAAGTGCAACACATGCTTGTTTCTTGCTTGTCCACGAAATCAAGCAGTTTCCAAACAAGTGGCATGTTCCACTTGTGCTTTTCCTGTCTAATTTGCAACCTGCAAAATCAGAATCAGTATAGCCAACTAAATTTAATTCATTCCCATTAGAATACCACAATCCAACATTCATTGTTCCTTTAAGATACTTTAAAATTCATTTAGCAGCTGTGAGATGTGATTCCTTTGGGTTGGCTTGAAATCTTGCACATAGACATACAGCAAACATTATGTCAGGTCTACTAGCAGTGATGTATAGTAAAGAACCAATCAAACCTCTATACATAGTTGCATCAACTGATTTTCCTGATTCATCTAAGTCAAGATAACAGCTTGAGGACATTGGAGTAGATGCATCTTTGCAGCTTTCCATGTTGAACTTCTTCAATAGTTCACTGCAGTACTTTGATTGACTTATAAAAGTTCCATTTTGCATTTGTTTAACCTGCAAACCTAGGAACAAATTTAATTCTCCCATCATAGACATCTCAAATTCACCCTGCATTGATTCTGCAAACTCTTGGCAAAGAGAGGGATTAGATGATCCAAAAATGATATCATCAACATAAATTTGCACAAGTATGAGATCATTAACAACTTTCTTAGTGAAAAGAGTTTTATCAACAACTCCTCTTTTAAAACCTTGTGATATGAGGAAAGTTGTAAGTCTTTCATACCACTGCCTAGGTGCCTGTTTAAGACCATACAATGCCTTTTTGAGTTTGTAAACATGATTAGGAAACTTAGAATCAATAAAGCCAGGTGGCTGTTCAACATACACATCCTCATTTATAAAGCCATTTAGAAAAGCACTTTTAACATCCATTTGATAGAGTTTGAAGCTTTTAAGACATGCAAATGCAAGTAACAACCTAATGGCTTCTAACCTAGCAACTGGTGCATAAGTCTCATCATAATCAATGCCTTCTTCCTGATTATATCCTTTGGCTACAAGTCTAGCTTTGTTCCTGGTTATTATACCATTTTCATCAAGTTTGTTTTTAAAGACCCATTTTGTTCCTATAACATTCATTTCATTGTTTCTAGGTACTAGATGCCAAACATTATTTCTAGCAAACTGATTTAACTCTTCATTGATAACTCAATTTCTATGCTCATACCTTATGGTTTATAGCACCTCCTTGACGTTTTTAATTTCACTTTCTTGGACCTTTAAGCTGAATTTTACAATTTTCATGAATGAAGGTAAATGAGTAAAATAGGGTGTTATATTTTCATTTTATAGCTGAAAAGTAAAATTTAAATGATTTAGCTTTAACTTGTTTTTCCAATTCTAATTTTCTTAGATGTTTACATTGAGCTGACCCCCTTTTGTGGTAGGATTGATCCTAGAGTGGGATGGAGAGATGCACAAGCTGTGAATTGAATTGAATTCAGCCCAATTGAAGCAAGAAAGAGGAATTACCAAATCAGCCCAATTGCTAGCCTCATACAGCAGTGGTGAACAGTAAAAAAAGAGAAGAAAAAAATGCAACAGCACGATAATTCACCCAAAATAGCTCGTACAGCATTGGCCATTGGGTGATGGTGCGGGGCCCAATCAAGGCATTAGGGCAGCCTTTGCAGCTATAAAAAGCTACGTAAGAGGCAGAGAGCGCGCACAAATTTTTTTTACAGCAAAAACAGAATTTCAGAGGCACAGAATTCCTTAACAGCAGCTCAGGAGATGTCGTGACACAGGAGGGGCTGCTGCGTTTCTTCTATTTTCTTTTTAGCTTTCATTAGAACATGCAAGATGATTGTATTTTCATGAATGTAGGATTTGTTAAGAATGTATCAGTTGATGAGACTAAGGAAGTGCATGATTAACGTTTATTGTTTTAAGAATGGTGACTGAACTATTTAAATCTCCTTTTTCATTGCGTGCAAGTTTTTAACAGCAATTCAATTTCTACTACTGTTCTATTGCCTTTTGATATTTACTGTTTCATCACATTTTGATTTTCCATTACATTTAGATGTTCCTTTACATTTCGCTACTCTATTGCAGTTCAACAGTCACTGTTTCAACAACATTTCGATATTCATTGCATTTCATAGCATATCGATTTTCACTTTTTCTATTGTAGTTCGATTTTCACTGCATTCCATAGCATTTCGATTTTCATTTTCTTTATTGTAGCTCGATTTTCATTGTTTTTCTCTGCATTTCGACTTTCTCTGCATTTCTTTGTCTCTCAATTTTCATTGTTTCACTACAACTCGATTCTCTCTGCAATTGGATTTTCTCTGCATTTCCTTGTCTTTCGATTTTCACTTATTCACTGCATTTCGATTTTCTCTACATTTTGATTTTCACTGTTTACTGGAAGTTATATATTCACTGTTCTGCATTTTGCGATTCACGTTTACTGCTAGTAATGTTCGATATTCATAGCTTTCGATTGTTCATTAATTGCCTCTATTCCCCGATGTTCAGTTTAAGGTCGATATTGGATTTCGTTCGATTTCCTGCTTTAATAATTTCATTCATGTCCGAATAAGGAGCAGCGCATAACATTAGTTAAGCTAATCCTGCAGTTGTTTTCTTTGATCGAACAAACCCCCCCCTTTTTATTTTTTATTTTTTTTTACATGAACCTCTTCGATTTATATTTTGGTATAACACACTCCTTGGATTGACTCGAGTTGATTCCTATACTACATTAGTAATGGTTAATCAGTTCAAAATACTTTGAAAAGTTTGCGCGACACAGGCTTTGTCAAATTGGCGCCGTTGCCGGGGAGTGTTGGTTTGCCATTAAATATTTTGATCAGGTTCATTGTTGTTTGTCTTGTTTTTCTTTCTTTTCTAATTTTCTTTTCTTTTCTTAGCGGCAATGTGGTTTGATTCCTCTGCTGTGATGATGTTTCGTTGTGATTGATGACTACGTGCAATGTATTTCCAGCTAACTGTTTATGACCAGGTCCAAAGCAGCAGATTTATACCCACTAGATCCTGAGATTGAACAAACATACAGGCAGCTATTGAAATCACATAGAGCAGAATGTACTAAGCAAGAAGAGACAGATTCTGAAGCAGAAAGTTCCCATTCTGAATACGGGAGACGTGAAGACATGGCTGGTGAAAGAACTTTGAAAGAATTGGCTAATCCTGATATAGGCTACCAGCCCTTGTGCATTCAGTTACCACAGCTACCAGATGGTGCGGTAGGGTATGAATTGAAGTCTGGATTGATCCATTTACTGCCCAAATTTCATGGATTAGCAGGAGAGGATCCGCGCAAACATTTGATGGAGTTTCATGTTGTCTATTCCACTATGAAGCCAGTAGATGTGCCTGAGGAGCTCGTTAAAATTTCCCTTTTCGTTATGTGATGCTGCTAAGGATTGGCTGTACTTGCAACCAACTCCAATCACCACGTGGACAGTTATGAAGAGGAGGTTCTTAGAAAAAAAATTTCCTGCATCCAGGACTGCATCAGTCAAAAAAGAGATAAGTGGCATACGCCAAATGCAAGGTGAATCATTATATGAATACTGGGAGAGATTCAACAAGCTGTGCTCATTATGTCCTAACCATCAAATCATTGAGCAACTCTTGATACAATATTTCTATGAAGGACTACAACCTATGGAAAGAAGCATGGTTTATGCAGCCAGCGGGGACGTATTGATGGATAAAACTCTTGCTGCTGCTCGCTATTTAATTTCCAACATGGCCGAAAATTCCCAGCAGTTTGGTGTGAGAAATAATAGCAGGTCAGTGCATGAATTGCAAACCAGTGCAGCAGATGCAACTGAGAACATGAGGTTGGAAAATAAATTGAATGAATTAACCTCTATGGTCGAGACACTTAGCGAGTGGGACGACAAGTTAGTGCGGGACAACGAGAAAATATGTGGAATACATGCTTGCTGATCATTTCTGAGATGTTTGCCCATAGTTACAAGAGTCAAACAACAGCGGGGTTTTTCAGTTGCAATCTAATTCCTACAGAAATCAGTCCAACCAGCAGTACAACCCCTATGCACATTCTTACAATCCAGGTTGGAGAGACCACCCCAATTTGGTGCAGCTCAGTCACAGCAGCCACGAGCCTCTTTTCCTCCACACCAGAATTTTCAGCAACCCCCAAACCAGTACCAGAACCAATTCCAGCAGAGGTATGTGCCTCCTCCATTGCGAAACAATCAAGCTAATCCAGCTGCAACCACACCGAATGTCAATCCAGCAATACAAGGCAATGCAAACTTGTCTACAGAAGATATGATCAAATAAATGGTTGACAGAATGGCTGCACAAATTGAACAAAACCTCACAGCCACAGTACAGGATCTCAAAACACAGTTGGGGAAACTTTCTACTGAAATGAATGAGATCAAGCAACAAGGATCAGGAAAATTACCCTCACAATCTGTATCGAATCAGCATGGAAATGTCAGTGCCATAACACTTCGCAGTGGTAAGGAACTGCTTGAGGAAAATCAGAAGATGCAGAAAAAGCAGATTGCAAGTCCAACAGTTCCACATCCAGATCTCTCTACAGGACAGCTGCACCCAGTACATCCCACTCCTTTGCCTTTCCCTTCAAGAGCTGCCGCTGCCACTAAAAAAAAGTAGAAGACCATGATGACCTGATGAACATTTTTAAGAAGGTGGAGATCAACATTCCACTTTTGGATGCCATAAAACAAATTCCCAAATATGCAAAATTCTTGAAGGAGTTGTGCACTTACAAGAGAAACCTAAGGGAGAGACACTTCCAGACAGTTTCAGCTCTCTCTCAATCCAGATTGCCTCCAAAGTGTGAAGATCCAGGACACTTTACAATTCCCTGCACTATTGGAGAGTTGACCATAGCTGACGCCCTCCTAGATTTAGGAGCCTCTGTTAATGTGATGCCATCCATAGTCAACAAGATGTTGCATCTTGGAGAACTGAAACCAACAAATGTGGTGATTCAACTTGCAAATAGAAGTGTGGCTCATCCCTTAGGCGTGCTGGAAGACGTGTTAGTCAAGGTAAATACATTGATTTTTCCAGCTGACTTCTACATTCTTGATATGCAGGATGAGAGTTCAATGCACAGATCTACCCTGATTTTAGGGAGACCTTTCTTGATGACTGCAAGAACAAAAATTGATGTTTATTCTGGTACCATGACCATGGAATTTGGAGAACATATGGTTCAATTTAACATCTTTGAGGCTAAGAAGCAACCAGTGGAGAATCATTCCCTCTTGTATGAGCATCCAGTTTTTGTCTGCAAAACCATACAGCCACCTGAGGAAATTCATCCCTTTGCAGCAGTAGAACTAGGAACAGATTTTGACTTTGAATCTTTTGCTGAATTTTCTGAATTCTTGGATTTCCTTAATATAGATAATGACACTTTCATAGATTGTGATTGCACTAATAATACCTGTACAACATGTCATGAAATAAATGCCATCACTAGTTCTTTGGCTAGTGATTTTGCAGGGAATGAGAGAGAAGATAACTTGCACACACACCAATTGAACACACAAAAGATGCAGCAGCAGAAAAATTCCAGGCAAAGCAGTTTGATCTCAAACCTCTTCCAAGCACTCTGAAATATGTGTATCTGGATGAAGAAGATCAGCAATGCCCAGTAATTGTTGCCCAAAACTTAACTGAGAACCAAGAAGGCCAACTGCTGCAACTCTTGAGGAAATACAGAAAGGCCATTGGATGGTCATTGGCAGACATTCCTAGAATCAGCCCATCTGTTTGTATGCACAGAATACTGTTAGATGATGAATTAAAACCCGTGAGGCACCCACAGAGAAGGCTAAATCCCACAATACTTGGTGTAATGAAGGAAGAGATTACCAAGCTACTGAAGGCTGGAATCATTGTTTTTGCATTGGACAAGTTTCGATCATACTTGCACGGTTTTTCCCCATGGAGCTGTGGAAATTTCTGGCGAGGTGATGAGTCATTATTTTCCCTTATTTTCTTATCTTTCTATACTTGTTTTCATCTCTGATTTGTGCTTAATTGTTTATATTTTGTACTAATTTCTATTAGGGCTATAATTGGACCAGAAATTCATATTTTAATTAATTTGAATTTTCTAAGTTTAATTATTCCAATTTTTATTTTTAGGGCAGTTTAAAATTATTTTGGGCTTGGAATTAATTCATGGACTTCAAGAGGAGCTGCCAAGTCACCACTGCCAAGTCACCACCGCCATGTCAGCTGCCATGTCACAACTTGGATTTTGGGCCCAATGGGTCTAGGTTTTCGTGCCCATGCAATGCAGCTACAAGTAGGGCAGTTGTGGGAGAGCAGAACGGGGGCAGCAGCAGTAGAATCAATTAGGGTTTCTTTTTACGTTTTGCCTTGCGGCAGTAGATTTTTAGGTTTACGTTTTCGGCTAAGGAGACAGTAGAGTTTTGTTTTTAGTTTTTAGTTCACATTTTGTTTACTGTTCTTCAATTCCAGTTTTGTTCTTCAATTCATTTGCGTTTCTATTCTGCAATTTTCATTTTCAAATTTCGTTTTCTATTCCATTTACGTTTTCAATTTCTGTTTACATTTTCTGCAATGCATTTTCTATTTTCTGAGTTAATGGAAGGCTAAAACCCCAGGGTGGGACTCTTGGGCATGCTGCACTCACTCTGATGGAGGTTCTGTGTGTTTTTTTTTGGCTTTGTATGTTTGATTCTCCAATGTGAAGTCTCTGTTCTGGAGGATGCTTAATCCCTTGGAAGGAGACCTTACAAGGTTCACGTTTGCTTAATTCGTGTAGGGAAGTCTTGGGTTAACTTTCGCTTAGTTGGTTAATCTAGACCAAACAAGGATTAAACGGACTAATAATCTGTTGTGAGCCAAGGATGTCAGAGATGCATTGTGTTCAAGAGTCTTGCCTATTTTAATTACTGCAATTAATTTTTTTATTTGTCCGCTGTTTTTAATTAACCCCTGTTTTCCGTCCCAAAACCCCCCCATTGCATGATTCAATCTTTTGACAGTAAAAATTGGTCCTTGAGAGACGACCTAGGAGTCACTTCTAGTACTACATTTAATTGTTTTTTTTTATTTGACCGAGTACGACATCGATCACGAGGCTACTGTTTGTTTTCTCTTTCTCTTTCCTCTCACTCACATTGGGGACAATGTTTGTTTCAAGTGTGGGGGGAGTGATTCTCATTTTTATTTTATTTTATTTGATATGTTTTGTTTTGTTTTGCTAGTTCCATTACTAGACGTTGTTGTTTTGAAAAATAAGTGCTAATCTGTTTGGAATTTTGTCAATGACTCATTTATGGGCAGTTTCGATTTCTCCTGTCATGGTTAAAAGCCTTCCTTCTAATTAACATAGGCATGTGATGAATTCAGCCGTTCTTTTTCAAAAGAGTTTAGATGAGAATCAACTTGACACATAAACCCTGGTGAGATTTGAGCCTATATAGTTTTGTTGTGTGATACACCCATGATTGCAAGGCATTATAGGATTTGATCGAACTCTGCTGAACAACACTTGATTGATGATACTCTTGAAATGATTTAGGCCATTTTTCTATTGCAGCCACTTAGCCAAATAGCTTACCTTTCATCCAATTTTCCCATTGCACCCAGTTTTGAGCCTTACGACCCTTTTTCCCTGCGAAAACCCACCTAACCTCGCTGTCCTTTAACCAACCATTGAATCTGGAAAACAAGTGCAAGAACCTGCTGAGAAGTTTTAAATAGTTGGAATCATAATAAAGGTTTGCAGTTCACTACAGTAAGAAAATAAAGTACAGCTGAGCAAAATAGGAACTAAAATATTGAGAGAATTTTGTTCAAAATGCACACAATATGCATCGAGCAAAAAAAAAAAAAGAAGAAAAATCTCAGCTGTAAACGATATATACCAGTATTTGAAAATCTGTAGAGCTGCTATCTTTGGAATCTCATGCTTGTTCTTAAGCCCGTTAGCCCAAGATCTTTCCAGCATCGATGGTTTAGCCTAAATTCCTTTTCCACCTTACCCTCACCTCAGCCACATTACAACCCAATAAAAGTCCTTCTGATCTAGAGTCGAATTCAATTCAAGGAATGGAATGTAGAGATCTTTCAAATTGAAGGTAATGCATGCTTCCATGAGGTACTGAGTGAAATTTTGAGCCAACAAACAGGAGAGTGTGTAAACAGGGCCTTGAGAGGTTTGTCACTTTGATTCTAATTATGAACCGGTTGAAATCACTGCGAATTTGTTACATGTCACATGTTATTTTAGGTGCAAGTTCTGATAAGCTGTGATGGATGGAATTTTTCCTTGCTCAGAGTTGTTGACAATTTTTCTTCATAGCATTTTCACTTATGTTTTGCTCAGAAGTGCAAAAGTCTAAGTGTTGTCGATTTCTATGCTCATACCTTATGGTTTATTGCACATCCTTGACATTTTTAATTTCACTTTCTTGGAACTTTAAGCTGAATTTTACAGTTTTCATGAATGAAGGTAAATAAGTAAAATAGGGTGTTATATTTTCATTTTATAGGTGAAAAGTAAAATTTAAATGATTTAGCTTTAACTTGTTTTTCCAATTCTAATTTTCTTAGATGTTTACATTGAGCTGACCCCCTTTTGTGGTAGGATTGATCCTGGAGTGGGATGGAGAGATGCACAAGCTGTGAATTGAATTGAATTCAGCCCAATTGAAGCAAGAAAGAGGAAATACCAAATCAGCTCAATTGCTAGCCTCATACAGCAGTGGTGAACAGTAAAAAAAGAGAAGAAAAAAATGCAACAGCACGGTAATTCACCCAAAACAGCTCGTACAGCATTGGCCATTGGGTGATGGTGCGGGGCCAAATCAAGGCATTAGGGCAGCCTTTGCAGCTATAAAAAGCTATGTAAGAGGTAGAGAGTGCGCACAGAATTTTTTTACAGCAAAAACAGAATTTCAGAGGCACAAAATTCCATAACAGCAGCTCAGGAGATGTCGTGACACAGGAGGGGCTGTTGCGTTTCTTCTATTTTCTTTTTAGCTTTCATTAGAACAGTGCAGGATGATTGTATTTTCATGAATGTAGGATTTGTTAAGAATGTATCAGTTGATGAGACTAAGGAAGTGCGTGATTAACGTTTATTGTTTTAAGAATGGTGAATGAACTATTTATATCTCCTTTTTAATTGCGTGCAAGTTTTTAACAACAATTCGATTTCTACTACTATTCTATTGCCTTTTGATATTTACTGTTTCATTACATTTCGATTTTCCATTGCATTTAGATGTTCCTTTACATTTCGCTACTCTATTGCAGTTTGACAGTCACTGTTTCAACAACGTTTCGATATTCATTGCATTTCATAGCATATCGATTTTCACTTTTTCTATTGTAGTTCGATTTTCACTGCTCAACAACATTTCGATTTTCACTGCATTCCATAGCATTTCGATTTTCATTTTCTTTATTGTAGCTCGATTTTCATTGTTTTTCTCTGCATTTCGACTTTCTCTGCATTTCTTTGTCTCTCGATTTTCATTGTTTCACTGCAACTCGATTCTCTCTGCAATTGGATTTTCTCTGCATTTCCTTGTCTTTCGATTTTCACTTGTTCACTTCATTTCGATTTTCTCTACATTTCGATTTTCACTGTTTACTGGAAGTTATGTATTCACTGTTCTGCATTTTGCAATTCACGTTTACTGCTAGTAATGTTCGATATTTATAGCTTTCGATTGTTCATTGATTGCCTCTATTCCCCGATGTTCAGTTTAAGGTCGATATTGGATTTCGTTCCATTTCCTGCTTTAATAATTTCGTTCATGTCCGAATAAGGAGCAGCGCATAACATTAGTTAAGCTGCTCCTGCAGTTGTTTTCTTTGATCGAACAAACCCCCCCTTTTTATTTTATTTTATTTTTTTTACATGAACCTCTTCGATTTATATTTTGGTATAACACACTCCTTGGATTGACTTGAGGTGATTCTTATACTACATTAGTAATGGTTAATCAGTTCAAAATACTTTGAAAAGTTTGCGCGACACAGGCTTTGCCATTCATTCATAGCAGTAATCCAATTATGATCAAGTAATGCATCATTTATATTTTTTGGTTCTATTTGTGAAACAAATGCCATGTGGTTACAGAAATCATGTAGAGAGTTTCGAGTTGTTACTCCCTTTTCAACATTCCCAATGATGTTATCCAGAGACAATCCTTTTTGAGTCCTCCAGGATTTAGATAAGTCATTATCTGCTGCAAAGTAGTCGACTGGTTCATCCTGTCTGTCAGCATCAACAGATTTTTCTGCATAATCTTCATTCTTTTATGATTTCTCAGACTTTTCATCATCTGAACCTACAAGGGAATTACCTTTTCTCTCTTTTTGGCATAAGAACTCATCAAATACAACATGAATAGATTCTTCTACAGTTAATTTCTTTTTGTTAAAAACACGATAGGCTTTGCTATTCATAGAATAACCTAGGAATATACCATCATCAGCTTTTTCCTCAAACTTGCCTAATGATGATTTTCCATTGTTTAGTATAAAGCACCTGCAACCAAAGACTTTGAAATATGCAATACTAGGAGTTCTTTCATTAAAGAGTTCATATGGATTTTTATCAAGAATTGGTCTAAGCAATACTCTATTAAGTACATAGCAAGCTGTAGAAACTGCATCTGCCCAAAAGTATTTTGGAAGTTTGGATTCACTCAGCATGGTTCTAGCACATTCTTGAAGAGTCCTGTTCTTTCTTTCAACAACTCCATTTTGTTGTGGAGTTCTAGGTGCAGAAAAGTTGTGAGATATGCCATGTTTAGAACAAAACTTTTCAAAATGCATGTTTTGAAATTCAGTTCCATGATCACTTCTTAAAGAAACAATGTTAAGATCTTTTTCATTTGAAATGATCTTTGCAAATTTCTTGAATGCATGGAATGTTTCATCTTTTGAAGAAAGAAATAATGTCCAAGTATATCTTGAGAAATCATCAACAATGACAAGAACATATTGTTGGACTTGAAGACTTGGTTTCAAGTGGATTTGATGTCTCCAACCACCTTTGATGATGAAGATGATGGTGCTTGAAGAATGGAGATTGTGTCTTAGGATTAGAGAGTCTTAGGTTGTGTGGTAAGATGCATTTCAATTAATCTTGGACTTAATCTTGGGGTTTAAAATGATTTGAAATGTTTTGAAAAGGTTTTAAAATGTTTTCAAAGGTTTAACTATTTTTTAACTGGTTAAAAATCTGATTTCAACTAGTTAAACTGTTCTTAGTTTTTCAAAGCTTTGTATTTGGGAAATTTCAGCTGACTGTTTTCGAAATTTAAGCCAGTTAAAATCCTGGTAGCTTTGTTCGGGAATTCCAGATTTCGGAATAGCTAGTTAAAGCAGATTTTCAAGCGACGATTTCAAGTTTCGAGAAAAAGGTGCTCACTTGGAAAATTGGTTTTAATGAAAACAACCAGGTTAAAATGCGATTTCAACCGAGCTATTGCAGTCAGAATCGGTTTTAACAGTTTTCTATATATATCTTGAAATTCAAAGAACTAAGTGACGATTCATTTTTAGAAGAACCCACTGAGCAAGAACGTTTCTCTTACACTCTAAATCAATTTGCGAATCACTCCAAGAAGTCCAAGATCCAATTGAATAGCGAATTGAATCAAGAAATCATACTCTGTTTTTCGTCATGCATTGCGTGCTTTGTTTTGTTACGCTTTGAGTTTTCCAGGTGAATTCAATCCAATTCTTTGTGTGTTTGTTAGCTGCGTGTTTGTCTCTTAATCAGGGTGATTAAGGGCTCTTGTAATAGGGTTTTACAGGTGTTTAGAAGTCTTGTAGGGTTCAAGACTAGGTGCAGCTTTCTATTTTTCGTTTTGCATGTAGTGTTCATGTAAAAACTGGTTTTTAGTGAATTGATTGAATTTGTGTGGTTAGGAAACTGGATGTAGCCTTTGTTGAAAGGTGAACCAGTATAAATCTGCTGTGTTGTTCTTCTTCCCTTGATTTTTTACATTCGGCAATTGAATTCTAAATTGTAATTGAATTGGATATATGATCAATTGATTAAAAGCATTTCAAGAATCTATTAAAACTGGTTTTAATCTTCATTCCGCAACTGTTTTTTTCATATTGGGGCATTGGGTTTCAAAAGTCTTTGAGAGTTTAATTCACCCCCCCTCTTAAACTCAGCCATTTATTCCAACACATATGAGTTGTTTCGAAGACTTACAGTTCTTGATGGACCAAACAAATCTAGATGCAACAGCTCAAGTGGTCTCCTTGTTGAGATGATGTTCTTCGACTCAAAAGAGTTTCTTGACTGCTTTCCTTTTTGGCAAAATGCACATACTTTGTTCTTCACGAATTTCACATTTGGAAGGCCTCTAACAAGACTTTTGCAGCTGATTTTGTTTAATAACTGTATGTTGATGTGTCCACACCTTCTATCCCAAAGCCAACCTTCATCTTCTTTGGTCAACAAGCAAACGTTCTTGAGATTTGAGGGCTCAATGTCCGGCATGTATACATTGTTTATTCTTCTCCCAATGTGCACAATATCTGCAGTTTTACAGTTGTATATGACACAAAATTCTGCATCAAAAGTCACTTTCATACCTTTGTCACAAAGCTGACTTATGCTTAGCAGATTGTGTTTCAATCCTTCAACAAAGAGTACATCCTTTATTTGTGAAGAAGAATAGTTTCCAATATCTCCAAATCCTTTGATTTTGCCCTTGCTATTGTCTCCAAAAGTAACAGAACCAGCTTCATATGCTTTGAAGTTTATCAACTTTGATTTATCAGCTATCATATGTTTAGAGCAACCGCTATCTAGATACCATAAAGTTCTCTTTGCTCTATGACAGATCTGCAAAACAAAGTTAATTTACAAATTTAGGTCCCCAAAACAAGTTGGGTCCTTTGAAGTTAGGGACAGCATATGATTTGGGTTTCCAAAAATATTCACCTCTTGAAATCCCAAAATTTTTGACATAGCAAAATCTAGATATATGTCCATGTTTGAAACAATAAGAACATTTTTTAAATCTGTTACTAGGATAAGATTTATACTTAGCATCATGATAACGTTTTGTAGACTTTCCATAACCAAGACCATTTCCATTTGAAAATCCAATTTGAGAATCTAGTAGTTGATTAAGTGTATTATGACCAATTTGAAATTTTGCCAAAGTTTTAATCAGATAACCAACTTTATTTTGAAGATTAATGCGAGTTTTCAGATCTCGATGATTTACTCCAGATTCTATCTACGGTTTTTCGATTGCGAGGACATTGTCTTTTAGTTGACTTGTTTTCATCTTTCGATCTTCTATTACGGTTTTCGAGTTCCGGTAACTTATTTTTAGTCGATTATTCGGACCTTTTAGTCGATTATTTTGATGATCCAGTTTTTTTGCTTCATCATGTAAATTCTCTGAATGCATCAAACAAGGTGTCATAATTCTCACTGACATCTGAATCACAAATACTTACTTGACTGGAAGTTTCTTCATTAGCTACAAGGCACAGATTAGCTTGGTTTTCAGATTCAGAATCAGAATTTGATGATTTGCTGGAATCACTGTCATCCCAGGCCATATATGCTTTCTTGCCTTTCTTGAAGTGATGATTGCGTTTGTCTTTATCTCTTCTTTCATTCTTTTCTGGGCTTCTATCTTTTCTTTGATTCAAAAGAGGACAATCTATCTTGACATGTCCTAGCTGCCTACAATTAAAGCAAGAGAAATTAGAGGAATTAAAATAAGATTTTCTAGTGTACCTCTTCTGATTTTCTTGGAATCTGTCTTTTGAGTTATTCTTCCTCTTTAGGAATTTTCCAAACCTCTTAACCAGCATAGAAAATTTTGTACTTTCATCTTCTTTCTCTTCATCACTCTTTAAGCACTCCTTGGATTTTAGTGCAAGACTCTTGTTCTGTTTATCAGAAGTTTCAAGTTGATCAAGCTTACTTAACTCCAGCTCGTGTTCCCTCAGTTTTCCAAACAGAGTTGTAGTGTTCATGACAGTCAAGTCCTTTGTTTCAAAGATTGCTGTGACTTTCGGCTGCCAGCTTCTACTTAAGCATTTGAGAACCTTTATGTTGAGCTCTTCATCATCAAACTTCTTTCCTAAACCCAACAGATGATTCACTATGTGTGTAAAGCGCTTCTGGCACATCTTGGATGCTCTCTCCTGGTTGCATCCTAAACATCTCATACTCTTGTATAAGGGTGTGCTTTCTTTCTCTTTTTACCTCTGTTGTACCTTCATGTGTAACTTGAAGAATATCCCACATTTCTTTAGCTGTTGTGCATTAAGAAACCCTGAAAAATTCATCAAGATTTAGAGCAGAGGTTAAAATATTTTTTGCCTTACTGTCAAACTGGGCCTTTTTGTTCTCAGCATCAGTCCACTGTTTCCATGGTTTTTCAATCAATTCACCATTTTCAGTCTTCACTGTTGGAATGAAGGGACCATTAATCACTGCATCCCATACACCTCTATCAACAGACTCGAAGAAAATCTTCATTCTGGCTTTCCAGAAGGGATAATTCGCTCCTACAAAGAGTGGAGGTGCATTTGGTAGATGCTCCTTCGACAAAGGAAGCTTGTCACCCATCTTGGATCTTTCTTGGATCTTTCTTGAGTACCCTTCAAGAACCTGCTCTCGATACCAATTGTTAGATGCGGAATTATATCAAGAAGGGGGGTTGAATTGATATACAGCTTTATTTAAAACTTTTTCGTATCGGAAATTTTCTTGGTGCGATTCTTGAGAAATAGCCGAGTGATTATTACAAAATAGTAGGTTAGTTCTTAATCACGAGAATATAACGAGATGATGAAGGATAAGAAAAGATAACACCAAGGATTATCTTGGTTCGTTCTTTGTGTAAGAACTACATCCAGTTGGTGATCTGCAACTCCACTGATCTTAATCACTATCAGAAATGAATTCTTTACAACAATTCTTTCTTGAAAACTACAAGAAACTCAAAGAACCTATTCTAAACACTATAGAACAGGTTCTAAACCAGCGACTCACGCTTGAGTCACTGTGATCACCCAATCACGAGACAACGAGGGTTCTAAAACCCTCTTACAAATCTCTACCACGAGATTAAAGAATACAAAGAAAGGTGAAAGAAATATTCTTCTTGAAAAGCAAATACGATAGCGAAATTCTCTGATTCCTTTGCTTTTGAATGTTTGCGGCTCTTGAGTGTATTCTCTTGAATTCTTTCACACACTCAAACGTCCTTAAGAGTTGTATTTATAGACAAGAAGAGAAGCTTTGGGTTAGGCTCTTTTTAAAGCTTTAAAGGTGCGTTCTGCACTTTTCTGCATAAAGGGTCTGGAACAAAATAGTCGACTGAAGTAGCAAACCAGTTAGCTATTTCATTAAACCTGTATTCCTGGTACATTAATGAAAATAGTCGACTAAAGCAACAGGATTAGCAGACTAATTGATGAGTAATAAAAACAACAAATTACTATATTTCAATTAGCTAACTATATATACAGAAAATCTAACATCTCTAGAAACACTGAATCAATCAAGAACCACTAATCACAAACCCAGCATATTCTCAAAACATCATCAAAGCCTTTTAAACATCATCAAATCTGAAATCATCAACACCAGTGTTACTAGTTAAGAATAAAGATGGAAGTTCTAGACTGTGTGTGGATTATCGTCAGTTGAATAAGCTGACCATAAAAAATAAGTATCCTCTACCTCGAATAGATGATTTACTAGATCAGTTGTATGGAGCTACGGTATTTTCTAAGATTGACTTAAGATCGGGGTATCATCAAATACTGGTGAAAGATGAAGATGTTTCAAAGACCACCTTTAGATCACGATATGGCCATTACGAATATGTGGTCATGCCTTTCGGAGTGACGAATGCTCCAGCAGTATTCATGGATTACATGAATAGAATCTTTCGACCTTACTTAGATAAATTTGTTGTTGTGTTCATAGATGACATTCTTATTTATTCTAAGACTACGAAAGAGCACCAAGAACATCTAAGAATTGTATTAGAGGTACTAAGAGAGAAAAAGTTGTATGCAAAAATGTCAAAGTGCGAGTTTTGGATGGATAGAATACAATTTTTGGGGCATGTAATTTCTGTAGAGGGAATTTCAGTAGATCCTGCTAAAGTCGAAGCGGTGTTGAAGTGGGAGAGCCCTAAAACAGTGACTGAAGTGAGAAGTTTTGTAGGTTTGGTCGGATACTATAGGAGGTTCATAAAAGGATTCTCCAAAATGGTAGCCCCGTTAACTCAATTGACTCGCAAGAACCAGTCGTTTGCCTGGACAGACCAGTGTGAACAGAGCTTCAATATTTTGAAGTAGAAATTGACTAGTTCCCCGGTATTGGTGATTCCAGATACAAATAAACCTTTTTAAGTTTATTGTGATGCCTCTTACAAGGGGTTAGGATGTGTTTTGATGTAAGAAAAAGGGGTAGTTGCTTATGCGTCTAGGCAGTTAAAGTTGCATGAAAAGAACTATCCCACACATGATCTGGAACTAGCTGCAGTTGTTTTTGCTTTGAAGATATGGAGACATTATTTGTATGGTTCCAAGTTCGAAGTGTACAGTGATCATAAGAGTTTAAAATACTTATTTGATCAGAAGGAGTTGAATATGAGGCAACGAAGGTGGATGGAATTTTTAAAGGATTATGATTTTCAATTAAACTATCATCCAGGAAAAGCAAACGTTGTAGCAGATGCTTTAAGTAGAAAAACGATGCAGATGTCAGCACTAATTATTGAAGAACTAAAATTGTTAGAAGAATTCCAAAATTTGAATCTGGATATAGTGGTGAATTCAGATCGTATTAGTTGTAGTATGCTTACTATAACTAATGACTTTCTAAAACTGATTTATGAGCGGCAACAAGTTGATCCAGAGTTAAAGGCTATTTGATGAGTCATTATTTTCCCTTATTTTCTTACCTTTCTATACTTGTTTTCATCTCTAATTTGTTCTTAATTGTTTATATTTTGTACTAATTTCTATTAGGGCTATATTTGGACCAGAAATTCATATTTTAATTAATTTGAATTTTCTAAGTTTAATTATTCCAATTTTTATTTTCAGGGCAGTTTAAAATTATATTGGGCTTGGAATTAATTCATGGACTTCAAGAGGAGCTGCCACGTCACAACTTGGACCAGATTTGTTTCTTTGGATTTTGGGCCCAATGGGGTCTAGGGTTTCATGCCCATGCAATGCAGCTACAAGTAGGGTAGCTGAGGGAGAGCGGAACACACAGACACAACGCGGAGCAACACGGCAGTAGTAGTAGGATTAGGGTTTCTTTTACGTTTTTCCTTGCGGTGGCAGTAGATATTTTTAGGTTTACGTTTTGTTTTTGGTTTTCAATTCAGAATTCGTTTACTGTTCCATTGTTTTGCAATTCCAGTTTTCCGGTTTCACTTTTCAATTTCATTTTCGTTTTCTGTCAATTTCATTTTCTGTCAATTTCATTTTCTGTCATTTTCATTTTCTATTTCATTTTACGTTTTCGTTTTCAATTTCAATTTCAATTTCGTTTTAACATTCGGTTTACGTTTTCTATTTTCTGAATTAATGGAAGGCTAAAATCCCAGGGTGGGGCTCTTGGGCATGTTGCACTCACTGATGGAGGTTTTGTGCATTTTATGGTTTCGTACGTTTGATTCTCCAATGTGAAGTCTCTGTTCTGGAGGATGCTTAATCCTGTGGAGGGAGACCTTACAAGGTTCACGTTTGCTTAATTCGTGTAGGGAAGTCTTGGGTTAACTTTTGCTTAGTTGGTTAATCTAGACCGAAGAAGGATTAAATGGACTTATAATCTGTTGAGAGCCAAGGATGTCAGAGATGCATTGTGTTCAAGAGTCTTGCCTATTTTAATTACTGCAATTAATTTGTTATTTGTCTGCTATATTTTAATTAACTGTTATCTGTCCAAAACCCCCCCCATTGCATGATTTAATCTTTTGACAGTGAAAATTGGTCCTTGAGAGACAACCTAGGAGTCACTTCTTCTAGTACTACATTTAATTGTTTTTTTTATTTGACCGAGTACGGCATCGATCACTATTGTAGAACGCTTGGGGACTAATCAGGTGAAAGACTTTAGTCTGGGATCATATGAAATTTTGAGGTTTAGGAATAGAGTTTATGTGCCAACTGATCCAGAGATTAAGAAGATGGTGTTGGATGAGGGACATAAAAGTCATCTCAGTTTACATCCTGGGATGATGAAGATGTATCAAGACTTGAAGAAATCATTTTCGTGGTCAGGAATGAAGAATGATGTATCCCAATATGTGATTTCCTGCTTAACTTGCCAAAAAGCTAAGGTGGAACATCAGAAGCCTGGAGGGATGTTACAACAGATGGAAATTCCAGAGTGGAAGTGGGATAGCATAGCCATGGACTTTGTTACTCACTTACCGCGGACAATTAAGGGGCACGATTCGATATGGGTGATTGTTGATAGATTGACCAAGAGTACCCATTTTCTTCCAGTGAACTTGAGGATTTCTATGACAAAGTTGGCCCAATTGTATATCAAGGAAATAGTGAGGTTACATGGGATACCTTCCAGTATCATCTCTGATCGAGATCCTAGGTTTACATCTAGATTTTGGAAAACATTACAGGATGCGTTGGGCACACAGTTGAGGCTTAGTTCTGCGTACCACCCACAGATAGATGGACAATCAGAGAGGACGATCCAATCACTAGAAGATTTGTTGAGATGTTGTGTATTGGATCATCTAGGGAGTTGGGATGAAATCCTTCCTTTAGTAGAGTTCACTTATAACAACAGCTATCATGCCAGCATTGGGATGGCACCATATGAAGCACTATACGGACAAAAATGTAGGACACCTCTATGTTGGTACCATGATGGTGAACAAGTGTTAGTAGGACCCGAGCTATTACAACAGACTACAAAGAAGATCCAAGAAATCCAAGAGCACATGAGAATTGCTATGAGTAGACAAAAATCATATGCAGATCAGAGGCGAAGACCTTTGGAGTTTGTTATAGGAGAACATGTTTTCTTAAGAGTAAAACCTACTACAGGAGTGGGTCGCACTATAAAATCTAGAAAGTTGACTTCGAAGTTCATCGGACCATATCAAATTCTTCGGAAGATTGGTTCAGTGGCTTATGAATTGGCTTTGCCACCCCATTTAACAAATTTGCACAATGTGTTTCATGTATCTCAATTGAGAAAATATGTACATAATCCCAGTCACATTTTGGAGTCGAGATGATGTGCAAATTAGAGAGGACACTGTCTATGGAAGTCAAGCCAATAAGGGTAGCGATTTTCGGATAAAGCAACTCAGAGAAAAATGATCAACATGGTTAAGGTGATTTGGAATGAAAGAACGGGTGATTCCAATTGGGAATTAGAAGAACAAATGAGAGAATCCTATCCTTATCTATTTGTTGGTCAGTCAATGTTTGAGGACGAAAATTTGTAATGGTGGGAAGATTGTAACAACCCAATATATTATGTTATAAAAATATTCAGTTATAAAATATTAGATAATAACGATATTATAAAAATATTCAGTTATAAAAATATTAGATCATAAAGCTATTATGTTATAAAAATATTCAATTATAAAAATATTATATATTATAAAGATATCAGATCATAAAGATAATACAATATATAAAAACAAAAGACTAGTTGGGTAGTTTGTTTTCACATACCACCATTCTCTCTACATTTTCTCTAAGGTTTAAATACTAAAAACCCTAACGGTTTCTAGATCCACAAGAAGCAATAGGAGGCTAACCATATAAGGAGGAGTTCTACCCGATCAGTTTTGAGAACGGGTAAGTCTAGGTCCGTTTATTTTTAAGAATTTTCTTTTGGAAAGTTTATGGTCTTTGAAGATTTTTCTCAATAAATTCTCCTTATGGGGAGATGCTATCTAAAATTTTGAGATAAAAGAGAAGCTAAGGTTTGGGATTTGCAATTTGTTTTCATCTGATCGAGGAATAAAGAAAATCCAGGTTAGGGAAGTTAATGTTCAAAAATATATAAATTCATATTAAGAAAATTAATGTTATATATATAAAATTAGTATGTTTTGTATATTATTGTTGTATTGAGTGTAATGTGTGAAAAACTTTGTTTTTTTTGTACTGTTTATGATGTTTTTGTGTGGGGCCGAGTAAAGCCTGGGGTTGGTGCCCATAATCTACCGATATGTTTGTGTGGGGCCGAGTAGAGCCCGGGGTTGGTGCCCATAATCTACCGATATGTTTGTGTGGGGCCGAGTAGAGCCTGGGGTTGGTGCCCATATTCTACCGATATATTTGTGTGTGGGGTCGAGTAGAGCCTGGGGTTGGTGCCCATAATCTACCGATATGTTTGTGTGGGGCAGAGTAGAGCCTGGGGTTGGTGCCCATAATCTACCGATATGTTTTTGTGGGGCCGAGAAGAGCCTGGGGTTGGTGCCCATAATCTACCGATATGGTTGAGTGGGGCCGAGTAGAGCCTGGGGTTGGTGCGCATAATCTACCAATATGTTTGTGTGGGGCCGAGTAGAGCCTGGGGTTGGTGCCCATAATCTACTTATGTGTGTTAATGAGAATGTTGTGAGTATGTGTATTACATGATAATATGATTTGTGTTGTTACTTTTCAATTATTAAAGATGCATTAAATTTCAAAGCATTTAAGTATGTTCTATGATGAATGTGCATGAGAATGATATGATGATGAATACTACATGATGTTATTATTTTGTGTTGTTATATTTTGAATGATTAGCTTACCCTACAATTGTCGATTGTTTGGCTGCGATGATCGTGTTTTGCTACACGGGAGCGAGATATCTAAATAGGTGAGCGAGATGCTTGAGTCCCGGGATTATAGTGAAAGATGAAGTAGTAGTTATACACATATATTTATATATGTTTTTATTTCTTATAATAGAATTTTGTACTAGTAGAGATTCCCTTTTGTATTGAATACAAATACAAATTTTAAATATAATGTGTTTTATTATCGGTTAATACAAGTTACATTTGCATACTAAGTATGATAAAAGTAGCGATTTCTTGAGTCGTTACAATAATGGTATCGGAGCGGTTCCTTCCTAGGATTGACCTAAGAGGATTGGTTTGCCATGCTAGTTTGTTATAGATAGAGAAATTGATTGGATGTTTGCCAAATCTCAATTTCATTGGAATGAGATTGTTGTTTTTGATAGATATAAACATATTAAGGAAGGAAGGAATCTGGATTAAGTAATGAGGCTACACACTCATAATTAAATTAGGATGAAGTATGGTCACTATTAGTATGTAGTTATGCCTTGTAGTGTTCATGGAGTACATGAACAAGATTTCTTGGTCATACCTAGGTTAGTTTGTAGTGGTGTTTATAGATGAGATTCTGAACTACTTTTTCTCGTGTGAGGAGCATGAGGTATACCTGAGAACAATGTTGGATATCTTGAGAAAAAGAAAGTTGTATGATAAATTGTCAAAGTATAAATTACTGGTTGTTAGAAGTTCGAGTTCTTAGAACTTGTAAATTTCAAGTTGAGAGAAAATTTTGTAGATCCTGCTAAAGTTAAGGCAGTGTTGTAGTGGGAACGCCCCGAGATAATGTTACAGATTAGGAACCTTATGCGGTTGGTTGGTTATCACATCATGTTTATAAAAGAATTTTCTAAGATCATGGCTCTATTAACTCAGTTGACCTGAAAGGATCAACCATTTGTATGGACCAACATAGGTAAGCAGAGTTTCATAGAGCTGAAACAAAGGTTGACCATAACCCTATGTTAGTAATTCTTAATTTGAGTAAACCCTTTGAGATTAGAATGATGCTTCCTATCTGGGATTAGGTTGTGTATTGATGCAAGAGAAGAAAATTTTTACTTTTTGATCTTATTAGTTGAAGGTACATGAAAAGAATTACCCTATCCACAATTTAGGACTAGTTGCAATTATCTTTGCCTTGAAGACCTGGAGACATTCTTATGAATGGTGTATAGTTTGATGTGTTCAGTGACCACAAGAGCTTGAAGTATTTGTTTGATCAGAAGAAACTAAACATGAGACAGAGAAGATGGATGGAGTTCCTAAAAGATTTTGACTTTTAGATGAACTACCATGTAGGTAAAGTAAAATGTAGTTGTTGATCCCTTGAGTAGAAGGGTAGTACAAGCACCGAACATGACGATAAAGGAGCAGAAATTATTAGAGCAACTCAAAATAAAAACTAAAAATCTGAGCCTTGGGTTGGATATGATTCTTGCTCACACTAGTTGCAACATACACATTGTGACGAACAAATTCATAAAATAGATTGGAGAACAACATAGGATAGATCTTGAGTTAAAAAGTTGTTTTTTATCACATTGGAATAGATCAGGCGAAAGATTTCAAATTAAGAATGGATGGAGTGTTGAGGTCCCGAGACAAAGTTTGCATTCTAGTTGATCTAACACTAAAGAAAATGGTATTGGATGAAGGGTACAAGACTCGTCTCAGTATACATCCTGAGATGACCAAGATATACTAGGGTCTAAAGAAGTTCTTCTAGAGGTTGGTCATGAAGAATGATGTTGTTCAATATATTGTTGCTCGTTTAACCTAGCAGAAGGCTAAGGTGGAGCATTAGAAACCGTGTGAGATATTACAACAGATGGAGATTCTCGAGTGAAATTGGGATAACATTGCTATGGGTTTTGTTATCCATCTGTCGTGGCAATCATAGGGCATAATTCGATTTGGGTGATTGTAGATAAATTAATGAAGAGTGCTCACTTTTAGCTAGTTAACTTAAGGATTTTCCATGGCTATGTTGGCCTCGTTGTACATTAAAGAGATAGTATGATTGCATGGCGCGTTGTCTAGTATCATTTCGGATAGAGACCCTAGGTTCATCTTTAGATTTTAGTAGAGACTACAAGAGGTGCTAAATACCAAGTTAAGATTGAGCTCAGCCTACCATCCTTAGATAGACAGACAATTCGAGAGAAAATTATAATCACTAGAAAATTTGTTGAGATTTTGTGAAATGGATCATCTAGGGAGCTTAGATGAAATCCTTCCTTTAGTGGAGTTCACTTATAACAACAACTATCATGCCAACATTGGGATAGAACCATATAAAGCATTATATGGATAGAAATACAAGACACCTCTATCCTGGTACCATAATGGTGAACAAGTGTTAGTAAGACTCGAGTTGTTATAACTGACTACAAAGAAGAATTGAGAGATTCGGGAGAAAATGGTGACTGCTATGAGTAGGAAGAAATCATATAAAAAAAAATCAAACACAAATGCTTTTGGAGTTTAATAAGGGAGAATATGTTTTCCTGAGAGTAAAGTTTACTATAAGAGTTGGTCAAACTATAAAATCTAGGAAATTGACTATGAAATTCATTGAGCCATATCAAATTCTCTGGAAGATTGGTGCAGTGACTTATGAGTTGGCTTTGTCCCTCATTTGGAAAATCTACATAACATTAAGGAAATAAGTGCATGATCCAGTCCATAGTTTGGAGTAAGACAATGTACAAATTAGAGAAGACCTATCTACAAAAATCAAGCCGTAAAAGTGATTAATTTTCAGATGAAGCAACTCTGAGACAAAATGAATGACATGGGTTAGGTGGTGTAGAATGACCAGATGGGTAAATTACTAAGGAACTAGAGAACCAAATGAGAATCATATCCATTTATGTTTGTTGGTAAGTCAATTTTCGAGGACGAAAATTTTTAATTGTGGGAAGATTGTAACACCCCAATATTTTAAATTATAAAGATATCAGAATATAAACATATTATATTATAAAGATAGTTTGTTATAAGGATATTAGATTGATAAAAATATTCAGTTATAAAGATATTCTGTTATAAAAATATCATATTATAAAAATATTATATTATAAAGATGTTCGATTATAAAAATATTAGATTATAAAGATAATACAATATATAAAAACAAAAGACTGGTTGGGTAGTTTGTTTTCACATACCTCCATTCTCTCTATTCTCTCTCCATTCTCTCTACATTTTCTCTAAGGTTTAAATACTGAAAACCCTAACGGTTTCTAGATCCACAATAAGCAATAGAAGGCTAACAGTATAAGGAGGAGTTCTACCCGATCAGTTTTGAGAACGGGTAAGTCTAGGTCCTTTTATTCTTAAGAATTTTCTTTTGGAAAGTTTATGGTCTTTGAAGATTTTTCTCAAGAAATTCTCTTTATGGAGAGATGCTATCCAGAATTTTGAAATAAAAGAGAAGCTAAGGTTTGGGATTTGCAGTTTGTTTTCATCTGATCGAGGAACAAAGAAAATCCAGGTTAGGGAAGTTAATGTTCAAAAATATATAAATTGATATTAAGAAAATTAATGCTATATATATATATATAATTAGTATGTTTTGTATATTATTGTTGTATTGAGTGTAATGTGTGAAAAACCTTGTTTTCGTATTGTTTATGATGTTTAAGTTGATATTTCGATGTTTGTTGACAATCAGTAAAATGGAAATTTTTTTTCAGGGGTAGAAAACCAAAGTTTCTTTCCATGGAGGGTTTTGGTCTCGATCCTATTATTGTTTATAAATTTAGATTATTATCTCTAAATAAAATTGAGAAAAATTGATTCGTTATGTATGACCTACGATGTTTTTTTGTGGGGCCGAGTAGAGCCTGGGGTTGGTGCCCATAATCTACCGATATGTTTGTGTGTGGGGCCGAGAAGAGCCTGGGGTTGGTGCCCATAATCTACCGATATGTTTGTGTTAGGCCGAGTAGAGCACTGGGGTTGGTGCCCATAATCTACCGATATGTTTGTGTTGGGTCGAGTAGAGCACTGGGGTTGGTGCCCATAATCTACCGATATGTTTGTGTGTGCGGTCGAGTAGAGCACAGGGTTGGTGCCCATAATCTACCGAAATATGTTTGTGTGTGGGGCAGAGTAGAGTACGGGATTGGTGCCCATAATCTACTGGATATGTTTGTGTTGGGCCGAGTAGAGCACTGGGGTTGGTGCCCATAATCTACCGATATGTTTGTGTGTGCGGCCGAGTAGAGCCTGGGGTTGGTGCCCATAATCTACCGATATGTTTGTGTGTGGGGCCGAGTAGAGCCTGGGGTTGGTGCCCATAATCTACTGAGATGTTTGTGTGTGGGGCCGAGTTGTGTGTGGGGTGGGGCCGAGTAGAGCCTGGGGTTGGTGCCCATAATCTACCGATATGTTTGTGTTGGGTGAGTAGAGCCTCGGGTTGGTGCCCATAATCTACCGATATGTTTGTGTTGGGCCGAGTAGAGCCTGGGGTTGGTGCCCATAATCTACCGATATGTTTGTGTGTGGGGCCGAGTAGAGCCTGGGGTTGGTGCCCATAATCTACCGATATGTTTGTGTGGGGTCGAGTAGAGCCTGGGGTTGGTGCCCATAATCTAGAGATATGTTTGTGTGTGGGGCCGAGTGGAACCTGGGGTTGGTGCCCATAATCTACGGATATGTTTGTGTGGGGCAGAGTAGAGCCTAGGGTTGATGCCCATAATCTCTGGAGTATGTTTGTGTGTGGGGTCGAGTAGAGCCTAGGGTTGGTGCCCATAATCTCTGGAATATGTTTGTGTTGGGTAGAGTAGAGCACTGGGGTTGGTGCCCATAAGCTACCGATATGTTTGTGTGTGGGGCCGAGTAGAGCCTGGGATTGGTGCCCATAATCTACCGATATGTTTGTGTGTGGGGCCAAGTAGAGGCACGGGGTTGGTGCCCGTAATCTCTGGAATATGTTTGTGTTGGGCAGAGTAGAACACTGGGGTTGGTGCCCATAATCTACCGATATGTTTGTGTTAGGCAGAGTAGAGCCTGGGGTTGGTGCCCATAAGCTCTAGATATGTTTGTGTGTGGAGTAGAGTAGAGCACTGGGGTTGGTGCCCATAATCTACCGATATGTTTGTGTGTGGGGCCGAGTAGAGCCTGGGGTTGGTGCCCATAATCTACCGATATGTTTGTGTGTGGGGCCGAGTAGAGCCTGGGGTTGGTGCCCATAATCTACCGATATGTTTGTGTGGGGCCGAGTAGAGCCTAGGGTTGATGCCCATAATCTACCGATATGTTTGTGTGTGGGGCCGAGTAGAGCCTAGGGTTGGTGCCCATAATCTACCGATATGTTTGTGTTGGGCCGAGTAGAGCCTGGGGTTGGTGCCCATAAGCTACTGATATGTTTGTGTGTGGGGCCGAGTAGAGCCTGGGATTGGTGCCCATAATCTACCGATATGTTTGTGTGTGGGGCCGAGTAGAGCCTGGGGTTGGTGCCCATAATCTACCGATATGTTTGTGTTGGGGGGTTGGTGCCCATAATCTACCGATATGTTTGTGTTAGGTACGAGTAGAGCACGGGGTTGGTGCCCATAAGCTACCGATATGTTTGTGTGTGGGGCCGAGTAGAGCACTGGGGTTGGTGCCCATAATCTACCGATATGTTTGTGTGTGGGGTCGAGTAGAGCACGGGGTTGGTGCCCATAATCTACGGAATATGTTTGTGTTGGGCCGAGTAGAGCACTGGGGTTGGTGCCCATAATCTACCGATATGTTTGTGTTGGGCCTAGTAGAGCCTGGGGTTGGTGCCCATAATCTACCGATATGTTTGTGTGTGGGGCCGAGTAGAGCCTGGGGTTGGTGCCCATAATGTACCGATATGTCTGTGTGTGGGGTTGAGTAGAGCCTGGGGTTGGTGCCCAGGGGTTGGTGCCCATAATCTACTTATGTGTGTTAATGAGAATGTTGTGAGTATGTGTATTACATGATAATATGATTTGTGTTGTTACTTTTCAACTATTAAAGATGCATTAAATTTCAAAGCATTTAAGTATGTTCTACGATGAATGTGCATGAGAATGATATGGTGATGAATACTACATGATGTTATTATTTTGTGTTGTTATATTTTTGAATGATTAGCTTACCCTACAATTGCCGATTGTTTGGCCTGCGATGATCGTGTTTTGCTACACGGGAGCAGATATCTAAATAGGTGAGCGAGATGCTTCAGAGTCCCAGGATTATAGTGAAAGATGAAGTAGTAGTTATACACATATATTTATATATGTTTTTATTTCTTATAATAGAATTTTGTACTAGTAGAGATTCCCTTTTGTATTGAATACAAATACAAATTTTAAATATAATGTGTTTTATTATCAGTTAATACAAGTTACATTTGCATACTAAGTATGATAAAAGTAGCGATTTCTTGGGTCGTTACAATGTTGCTTATGGTGATCTAAACTTTCATATGGCTGGTTTTCATCTGGTTCTGTTATTATCATCTTTTCCATTATTTAAGAGTTGAGACCGTCGGTAAATTTTTTTCCATATTAATTTTTTCTACCGGAGACTGGAGAGTGAGATGCATATTCGAAACACATGGAATCTTGTGTCATGGGTGACTGATTATTAGATTATGTGGTCATGTTTTTCGAGTTATGCTGGCCATGTTTTTCGGTTATACTTGGCCATGATTGCTTGCAAGTTAGGCGATATTGGATTTGGAGCTATTATGGACATTTGTGTTTTACTAGGCTGACTTACGTTGAATGAGAATGTTGTGATTGCATAAATGACCTTTGATTTAAATCTGTTAGAATTTTAGTAGAGGTGGATAGGTTTAGTGGGTTGAGTAGCAATGTAGTAGAAGGTAGATTGGAAATAGTTGATAGTATGGAGGAGTTTTGAATAAGGTAGTAGTAGATTTGATGGAAAATAACTTTGTTGAGTTACTTGAGAATTTCCTTACATGTGAGATGCCATCACACACATATATATAGGCATGAGGCACCTCTTTACATTGATCTAGATTTTTCTAGAGCTTGAATATTCTAGATGCATAAAGATTATTCTACATAGTACATCTCTATGCTTCTTTTCTAGATTATTCTTCATAATTGTAGTAGTTATTACTTCTAGTAGTTTCTAAGACTATCTAGAACTTTCTAGGATTTTCTAGAAGTTTCTAGGATTTTCTAGAACTTTCTAGAATATTTTGGAACTATCTAGAAATTTGCATCATAATTTAACACTCCTCCTTGATGCAAATTTCAGTAACTCCAAGCATAGATCGTAATTGTTCAAATTTGACTCTTGGTAGTGCCTTTGTAAATATGTACGCAGCTTGATCTTACGTCGAGCAGTACTCCAATTGAATTTGTTTAGTTGTTTCAGCCTCTCTGATGAAGTGATATTTAATAGCTATGTGCTTTGTTCTTTGATGATGGATTGGATTCTTTACCATGGCTATAGGCGACTTGTTATCGCGAGTAGATGATGGTGGAGTCATCTTGTTGTTCTCCCATTTCTTCAAGTATTCGTCTAAGCCATATTGCTTGACTTGTAGTTTCTGCGGCTGCCACATACTACTGCTTGGTTGTTGATTGTGCTCTTGTTGCTTGTTTCTTTGATGCCCAGGAAAAAATCCTGATCCAAGTGAGAAGGCATAACTGATGTACTCTTCATGTCATCTATCGATCCTGCCCGATCACTATCGGTGTAGCCAACCAACCTTGAGTTAGGCATGGTTTTGTACCATATACCAAACTCTTTTGTGCCTTGTAAATATCTTAAAATTCTTTTGCTTTGCTCCAAGGTGAATATGACTTGGTCTTTGCATGAATCTTGATAGAAGACTTGTAGCATACATGATATCTAGTCGTGTCGCTGTAAGATATAGTAAACTTCCAATTAAACTCCTGTAGCGTGATGCATCGGCTTACGGTGCTCCATCATCCTTACGTAGTTTCTCATTTGTCACTAATGGAGTAGTGACAGATTTGCTAACAGTACATCTTGAACTTCTTTAGTAAAGCCTCAATATATTTCTTTTGAGAGATAAATATTCCTCCTTTTGTTGCCTTACCTCTATGCCAAGAAAGTAATTCATCAAGCCAAGATCGGTCATCTCGAATGTCTTCATCATGTCTTCTTTTAATTCTTTCATCATCTTTATATTGTTCCACTGTGTAAATAAGATCATCCACATATAAAGAGACAATGAGAGTATCATACTTGACCTTGGGTCTTGATGTAAAGTGTTGGCTCACTCTTGCTCCTCTGAATCCTTGATCGATGAAGTATTGATCAATTACGCTATACCATGCTCGAGGAGCTTGCTTCAAGCCATATAGAGCTTTTCTTAGCCTTAGCACTTTAGCTTCGTTACCTTTGCTTATAAATCCTCGTGGTTGCTCCACGTATATTTCTTCTTCAAGAACACCATTTAGAAAGGCTGATTTGACATCCAATTGATGAATGCTCCATCCCTTTTGTCTTTGAAAGAGCTATTAGAGCTACGATTGTGTCTAGAGCGAGCAAGCTGGGGCAAATGTCTCATTATAGTCAATTCCAGGTTCTTTGTGAATATCCCTTTGCTACCAACCTAGCTTTGTGCTTTTGTATAGTGCTTGTCGAGGATTTAGCTTTGTTTTATAAACCCATTTAACTCCAATGACATCCTTTCCATGCGGACAATCTACTAGTTCCCAAGTATTATTCTTTTCAATCATTTTAATTTCTTCCTCCATTGCCTTGATCCACACATCTTTCTTTCTTTGCTTCTTCGTAGCATTCGAGGCTCAAGCATTGCCATGTTGCATGTTTCATATGTATCCGCAAAAGATCTTACTCGTCTAGGAGTAGAATCTGGTGAGAAATCTTGTTATGTAGGTGAAGGAAGCATACCTGGATCTTCTGACACTTCTTGAACTTCTTCTTGAGATTGTTGTATTGGAACAAAGATGTTGTTTCTCGTGATTTCTCCTTTCTCCCAATTCCAAGAAGCACTTTCATCA
Source organism: Lablab purpureus (assembly GCA_030347555.1). Taxonomy (NCBI): domain Eukaryota; kingdom Viridiplantae; phylum Streptophyta; class Magnoliopsida; order Fabales; family Fabaceae; genus Lablab; species Lablab purpureus. Next base: position 8,466,944 of record CM059261.1, on the reverse strand, counting down.
ACTTCAACATCTCTGGCGATGGCGAGCTTCTTTATACTGTAGGTTGTAAACTCTATAGCCTTTTGATTGTGTGCTATATCCCAAGAAGATTCCTCGTATAGTCTTGTCTTCTAATTTGTGCCTTTTCTGATCTGGTACATGTATGTAACAAATAGATCCAAAAACTTCGTAAGTGCTTAGCTGATGGTTTTTGTCCGCTCCAAGCTTCAATTGGAGTTTCATCTTTGACTGCTTTAGTTGGACATCTGTTGAGTATGTAGATGGCAGTGTATACTGCTTCTGCCCAAAATGTATTAGGCAAGCCTTTCTCTTTTAGCATTGATCTAGCCATCTCCATAACTATGCGATTCTTCCTTTCTGACACACCCTTTTGTTGTGGAGAACATGCAACTGTAAGTTGTCGCTCAATTCCTTCGTCTTCACAAAACTTATCGAACTCATGTGAGTTATATTCTTTTCCTCGATCACTTCTTAATACTTTTATATGTCTCCCACTTTGTTTCTCGGCGAGAGATTTAAACTTCTTGAATATTCCAAAAACTTCGATTTTTCTTTAATGAAATAAACCCAGGTCATTCTAGAAAAATCATCAATGAAAAGGATGAAGTACCTGTTGTTAGTTAGTGATGGTGTCGTCATCGGTCCACAGATGTTTGTGTGGATAAGCTCCAACAAGTCTTTCGCTCTCCATGCTTTGTCGGTTGAGAATGGTAACTTGTGTTGCTTTCAGAAGACATCCTTCACAAGCTCCATTAGTTTCTTTCAAGTATGGTAATTCTCTCATCATATTCTTCTTATGCAAGAGCTTGAGCCAGGTGTTGAAATGACCAAATCTTCGATGCCAAAGCCATGAATCATCAACTTGGACTTTCATGGCAATATCAGTAGTATATTTGAAGTTTATTGGAAAACTTCTATTTCTTTTCTCCATTTTAACTTCACCAATCTCTCGTCTTTTGTTGTCATATATTCGACAAGTATCTCCTTTAAAGTGAAGAGTGTACCCTTTCTCCATCATTTGACCAATGCTCGAGAGATTTTCTTTAAGATTAGGAGCGAGTAAGACATCTTTTATAAGTCTCGTACCTTTCTTTGTTTGCACCACAACGAGTGCCTCTTCCTTTTGACTCCACTAGGGTGCCATTTCCCAATCGAACTTGTACTTTAACGAGTTGTCGATATCCTTGAAGATGCTCTCGTCTTTGGCCATGTGATTACTTGCATCCACTATCCAAATACCGGCTTACGCTTCTTTCATCATTGGAATCTCTAGTAGCATAGAAAGATGTTGTTGAAGGTCATGCTCTTCAACAAAATTTGCTTGATACTTGTTTTTGTTGCGACAGTTCCTCTCCACATGTCAGAATTTCTTGCGGTGTTGGCATTGTGACTTTCCGCGATGCCAACAATCTTTCTCAAGTGACTTGACTTCTTGCGGATGCCACAAGGAGGATATTTTTCTTGATTAAACTTGGAGAAACTTCTAGAGTTTTCTCTATTTCTAGAAATTTCTCCATTTTCTTTTCTCCACTTTCTTTATTACGAGACCTTAACTTGAGTTTTGATTGAAAGGCATTTTGGACGAGTCATCATTATACCTTTTCAATCTTTGCTCATATGCTTCAAGAGAGCCTATTAATTGCATCAGCGATAAGGTAGACGGATCCTTGATTTGTTCAATCGTTGTCACGATTGCATCATATTTATGGGGAATAGAGATTAGAATTTTCTCAACAATTTTCTTGTCAAGAATATTTTCCCCACATGCTCTCATTTCACTGACTATTTCTTTTATCCTAGAATAATAATCTTTAATGGTCTCGAGACTCCTTCATATTTAATAACTCAAACTCACGTCTTAGAGTTTGAAGTTTAATGGTGCGTACCTTTACACTTCCTTGAAACTCCTCTGTAGTGTGCTCCATGCCTCTTTAGCACTTGTGGCATCCATTATTCTTGGAAAGATTGCATCCACCACTACTTGTTGTAGAAAATATAAGGCCTTCGAATCCTTTTGCTTGCTCTCCTTATACTCCTTCTTTTGAGCTGTTGTTAGTGTTGTGATGTTTGATGGAACAGTGAAGCCATCTTCTACAATCTCCCATAAATCTTGAGAGCAAAAAAATGTCTTCATTTTAATGTTCCAATAGTCATAGTTTTCTCCTGTAAAGATAGGTACCGAAATAGAGGAAGAAGAATTGGTATTAGCCATTGGCTAGGAGATTATTGAGATTGGTATGAAGTATAGTAGGAAGTTTTTCTAGAAATAGTTGAGTATTATATCTACGCCCAGTAGATGACCGAACGTAGCTCTGATACCACTGTTAGAATTTTAGTAGAGGTGGATAGGTTTAGTGGGTTGAGTAGCAATGTAGTAGAAGGTAGATTGGAAATCCTTTTCCCTTGTTAAATCTTTCTACCTAGTTCTTTTTAATCTGTATAGGAGGATGCAATGATTAAGGTGAAGATAGTTGTGACTCGTTTATATAATTGCATTTGTTTGTTCATTTGTCTTCTTTAAAGCTTGATTTATCTCCTAAATGTACTTATGTGTCTTCTTTATAATTATCATTTTGTGATTGAGAAAAATGTTTTCGGTTATATTTCAGCTTCTGAGGAGTTTATAGAACTTACCAAAAGTGCACTGCTAGCTGCTCTGGAAAGTATTATGTTGGCCACACTTTATTTATTTCCCGCACAAGGTTGATATTTTAAATGTTGCTCTTATTATGGATTCTAGTGCAGCTCTTCCTCCTGGTTCACTTTTTGGGCTTGCTACCTTCAGCCACAAAGTCGGATTGTATGATGTTCAAGGTCCAATACCTATTGTAAAAAATGTTTTCATCCCTCCTGATGCAGAGGGAACCTTGCCTATTGAGCTTCAAGATGTCATGCCTTTCTTACAGTTTCTGGCTCCCGTATGTTAATCATAAGCAATGTTTAATATTTTGGAAATGTGTTTTCATGTTGAAGAACAAATATCACATTGTACGAAAAATTCTGTCAGATCTGAATTCTGTATTTTTCCTTGAAGGTGGACTCTTGTAAGGACCGCATTGCTTCTTGAAACACTTAGACCAACAACATCATGGAAGAGAACCACGGCGGCGAGTCAAGGAGCTGGATGGTGTTACGATAGGTGGGAGTGGTTTTGGGATGGC